>CALSFV010000090.1:0-359524 GCA_943737045.1 Parapristionchus giblindavisi | reverse complement strand
ATTCCCACGGCACCTACCGATAAAATTGATCGCTTAGAGATGTAGAGAAGGTCGGCAACCAAACCCGCCTGAGATGGGCCGCACACACCAAAAATAACACATTTGTCAGATAAAATGATCTCTCTGGATCCTCTGCAAGTATCCGAGAAAATCTTTCGCCTTTTACTAAAGATTTCCGTGCAGAGGATCAAACTATGAGTAGTACTCATTTTTTAGAATCCCCATGGAAGAGCGGGATAATAAATTGGAAAAGCGAACATCGAGAGAATATATTTATAATTCATTTTCTAATTCCGTTTCTCAGACAGAAGAAAGAGAGAAATGTCAGATCCACCAGCACTGGCGAACAGGATAGGGATCAAAGATCAAAGTTCATTTTTCTTTTCCTCTTTTTTTCTTTCTCAATCTATACGTTTACTCGTCGCGAGTGGAGAATTGTCCCCATCCTCGCACACTCCCTCTCTCGCTTACGACCATACCTCGTTGAGAACACGGCATCCCGTCCGATCTGCCAAGTTAAGCAACGGTGGGCCCAGTTAGTACTTGGATCGGAGACGGCTTGGGAATCCTGGGTGTTGTAAGCACTTTTGCGATTTTTACAAAATATTTTAGTCATTTTTATCGCTTTTTTTCTCGTCCAATCAATATATATTGTTGCTGTTTGTCCTACTTTTTAAGCTAAACTAGAAATATCCACGGCATGATGGAGAAATAACGGAGTTAGACACCTTTTTATGGTATTATCTGTGCTTTATAAGTCAAATACAATACTTTCATGTGGGTCTGTGTGTTGCTACAATAATTAGTGCATTGATCTACCGATACATGTGCACTTCAACATTAGTTTATTGATTGGATCGGATGCTGGGAATGACAAGAACCCAGAAATAAAGTCGCATGATTTCCATTCTTTTGTTGTTTTTGAGACCGAAATGGAATTTGAATATAGAGATAATCAATCACTTCTTGTAAGATTCCCACGGCACCTACCGATAAAATTGATCGCTTAGAGATGTAGAGAAGGTCGGCAACCAAACCCGCATGAGATGGGCCGCACACACCAAAAATAACACATTTGTCAGATAAAATGATCTCTCTGGATCCTCTGCAAGTATCCGAGAAAATCTTTCGCCTTTTACTAAAGATTTCCGTGCAGAGGATCAAACTATGAGTAGTACTCATTTTTTAGAATCCCCATGGAAGAGCGGGATAATAAATTGGAAAAGCGAACATCGAGAGAATATATTTATAATTCATTTTCTAATTCCGTTTCTCAGACAGAAGAAAGAGAGAAATGTCAGATCCACCAGCACTGGCGAACAGGATAGGGATCAAAGATCAAAGTTCATTTTTCTTTTCCTCTTTTTTTCTTTCTCAATCTATACGTTTACTCGTCGCGAGTGGAGAATTGTCCCCATCCTCGCACACTCCCTCTCTCGCTTACGACCATACCTCGTTGAGAACACGGCATCCCGTCCGATCTGCCAAGTTAAGCAACGGTGGGCCCAGTTAGTACTTGGATCGGAGACGGCTTGGGAATTCTGGGTGGTGTAAGCACTTTTGCGATTTTTACAAAATATTTTAGTCATTTTTATCGCATTTTTCTCGTCCAATCAATATATATTGTTGCTGTTTGTCCTACTTTTTAAGCTAAACTAGAAATACCCACGGCATGATGGAGAAATAACGGAGTTAGACACCTTTTTATGGTATTATCTGTGCTTTATAAGTCAAATACAATACTTTCATGTGGGTCTGTGTGTTGCTACAATAATTAGTGCATTGATCTACCGATACATGTGCACTTCAACATTAGTTTATTGATTGGATCGGATGCTGGGAATGACAAGAACCCAGAAATAAAGTCGCATGATTTCCATTCTTTTGTTGTTTTTGAGACCGAAATGGAATTTGAATATAGAGATAATCAATCACTTCTTGTAAGATTCCCACGGCACCTACCGATAAAATTGATCGCTTAGAGATGTAGAGAAGGTCGGCAACCAAACCCGCCTGAGATGGGCCGCACACACCAAAAATAACACATTTGTCAGATAAAATGATCTCTCTGGATCCTCTGCAAGTATCCGAGAAAATCTTTCGCCTTTTACTAAAGATTTCCGTGCAGAGGATCAAACTATGAGTAGTACTCATTTTTTAGAATCCCCATGGAAGAGCGGGATAATAAATTGGAAAAGCGAACATCGAGAGAATATATTTATAATTCATTTTCTAATTCCGTTTCTCAGACAGAAGAAAGAGAGAAATGTCAGATCCACCAGCACTGGCGAACAGGATAGGGATCAAAGATCAAAGTTCATTTTTCTTTTCCTCTTTTTTTCTTTCTCAATCTATACGTTTACTCGTCGCGAGTGGAGAATTGTCCCCATCCTCGCACACTCCCTCTCTCGCTTACGACCATACCTCGTTGAGAACACGGCATCCCGTCCGATCTGCCAAGTTAAGCAACGGTGGGCCCAGTTAGTACTTGGATCGGAGACGGCTTGGGAATCCTGGGTGTTGTAAGCACTTTTGCGATTTTTACAAAATATTTTAGTCATTTTTATCGCTTTTTTCTCGTCCAATCAATATATATTGTTGCTGTTTGTCCTACTTTTTAAGCTAAACTAGAAATATCCACGGCATGATGGAGAAATAACGGAGTTAGACACCTTTTTATGGTATTATCTGTGCTTTATAAGTCAAATACAATACTTTCATGTGGGTCTGTGTGTTGCTACAATAATTAGTGCATTGATCTACCGATACATGTGCACTTCAACATTAGTTTATTGATTGGATCGGATGCTGGGAATGACAAGAACCCAGAAATAAAGTCGCATGATTTCCATTCTTTTGTTGTTTTTGAGACCGAAATGGAATTTGAATATAGAGATAATCAATCACTTCTTGTAAGATTCCCACGGCACCTACCGATAAAATTGATCGCTTAGAGATGTAGAGAAGGTCGGCAACCAAACCCGCCTGAGATGGGCCGCACACACCAAAAATAACACATTTGTCAGATAAAATGATCTCTCTGGATCCTCTGCAAGTATCCGAGAAAATCTTTCGCCTTTTACTAAAGATTTCCGTGCAGAGGATCAAACTATGAGTAGTACTCATTTTTAGAATCCCCATGGAAGAGCGGGATAATAAATTGGAAAAGCGAACATCGAGAGAATATATTTATAATTCATTTTCTAATTCCGTTTCTCAGACAGAAGAAAGAGAGAAATGTCAGATCCACCAGCACTGGCGAACAGGATAGGGATCAAAGATCAAAGTTCATTTTTCTTTTCCTCTTTTTTTCTTTCTCAATCTATACGTTTACTCGTCGCGAGTGGAGAATTGTCCCCATCCTCGCACACTCCCTCTCTCGCTTACGACCATACCTCGTTGAGAACACGGCATCCCGTCCGATCTGCCAAGTTAAGCAACGGTGGGCCCAGTTAGTACTTGGATCGGAGACGGCTTGGGAATCCTGGGTGTTGTAAGCACTTTTGCGATTTTTACAAAATATTTTAGTCATTTTTATCGCTTTTTTTCTCGTCCAATCAATTTATATTGTTGCTGTTTGTCCTACTTTTTAAGCTAAACTAGAAATATCCACGGCATGATGGAGAAATAACGGAGTTAGACACCTTTTTATGGTATTATCTGTGCTTTATAAGTCAAATACAATACTTTCATGTGGGTCTGTGTGTTGCTACAATAATTAGTGCATTGATCTACCGATACATGTGCACTTCAACATTAGTTTATTGATTGGATCGGATGCTGGGAATGACAAGAACCCAGAAATAAAGTCGCATGATTCCATTCTTTTGTTGTTTTTGAGACCGAAATGGAATTTGAATATAGAGATAATCAATCACTTCTTGTAAGATTCCCACGGCACCTACCGATAAAATTGATCGCTTAGAGATGTAGAGAAGGTCGGCAACCAAACCGCCTGAGATGGGCCGCACACACCAAAAATAACACATTTGTCAGATAAAATGATCTCTCTGGATCCTCTGCAAGTATCCGAGAAAATCTTTCGCCTTTTACTAAAGATTTCCGTGCAGAGGATCAAACTATGAGTAGTACTCATTTTTTAGAATCCCCATGGAAGAGCGGGATAATAAATTGGAAAAGCGAACATCGAGAGAATATATTTATAATTCATTTTCTAATTCCGTTTCTCAGACAGAAGAAAGAGAGAAATGTCAGATCCACCAGCACTGGCGAACAGGATAGGGATCAAAGATCAAAGTTCATTTTTCTTTTCCTCTTTTTTTCTTTCTCATCTATACGTTTACTCGTCGCGAGTGGAGAATTGTCCCATCCTCGCACACTCCCTCTCTCGCTTACGACCATACCTCGTTTGAGAACACGGCATCCCGTCCGATCTGCCAAGTTAAGCAACGGTGGGCCCAGTTAGTACTTGGATCGGAGACGGCTTGGGAATTCTGGGTGGTGTAAGCACTTTTGCGATTTTTTACAAAATATTTTAGTCCATTTTTATCGCATTTTTCTCGTCCAATCAATATATTGTTGCTGTTTGTCCTACTTTTTAAGCTAAACTAGAAATACCCACGGCATGATGGAGAAATAACGGAGTTAGACACCTTTTTATGGTATTATCTGTGCTTTATAAGTCAAATACAATACTTTCATGTGGGTCTGTGTGTTGCTACAATAATAGTGCATTGATCTACCGATACAGTGCACTTCAACATTAGTTTATTGATTGGATCGGATGCTGGGAATGACAAGAACCCAGAAATAAAGTCGCATGATTTCCATTCTTTTGTTGTTTTTGAGACCGAAATGGAATTTGAATATAGAGATAATCAATCACTTCTTGTAAGATTCCCACGGCACCTACCGATAAAATTGATCGCTTAGAGATGTAGAGAAGGTCGGCAACCAAACCCGCCTGAGATGGGCCGCACACACCAAAAATAACACATTTGTCAGATAAAATGATCTCTCTGATCCTCTGCAAGTATCCGAGAAAATCTTTCGCCTTTTACTAAAGATTTCCGTGCAGAGGATCAAACTATGAGTAGTACTCATTTTTTAGAATCCCCATGGAAGAGCGGATAATAAATTGGAAAAGCGAACATCGAGAGAATATATTTATAATTCATTTTCTAATTCCGTTTCTCAGACAGAAGAAAGAGAGAAATGTCAGATCCACCAGCACTGGCGAACAGGATAGGGATCAAAGATCAAAGTTCATTTTTCTTTTCCTCTTTTTTTCTTTCTCAATCTATACGTTTACTCGTCGCGAGTGGAGAATTGTCCCCATCCTCGCACACTCCCTCTCTCGCTTACGGCCATACCTCGTTGAGAACACGGCATCCCGTCCGATCTGCCAAGTTAAGCAACGGTGGGCCCAGTTAGTACTTGGATCGGAGACGGCTTGGGAATCCTGGGTGTTGTAAGCACTTTTGCGATTTTACAAAATATTTTAGTCATTTTTATCGCTTTTTTCTCGTCCAATCAATATATATTGTTGCTGTTTGTCCTACTTTTTAAGCTAAACTAGAAATATCCACGGCATGATGGAGAAATAACGGAGTTAGACACCTTTTTATGGTATTATCTGTGCTTTATAAGTCAAATACAATACTTTCATGTGGGTCTGTGTGTTGCTACAATAATTAGTGCATTGATCTACCGATACATGTGCACTTCAACATTAGTTTATTGATTGGATCGGATGCTGGGAATGACAAGAACCCAGAAATAAAGTCGCATGATTTCCATTCTTTTGTTGTTTTTTGAGACCGAAATGGAATTTGAATATAGAGATAATCAATCACTTCTTGTAAGATTCCCACGGCACCTACCGATAAAATTGATCGCTTAGAGATGTAGAGAAGGTCGGCAACCAAACCCGCCTGAGATGGGCCGCACACACCAAAAATAACACATTTGTCAGATAAAATGATCTCTCTGGATCCTCTGCAAGTATCCGAGAAAATCTTTCGCCTTTTACTAAAGATTTCGTGCAGAGGATCAAACTATGAGTAGTACTCATTTTTTAGAATCCCCATGGAAGAGCGGGATAATAAATTGGAAAAGCGAACATCGAGAGAATATATTTATAATTCATTTTCTAATTCCGTTTCTCAGACAGAAGAAAGAGAGAAATGTCAGATCCACCAGCACTGGCGAACAGGATAGGGATCAAAGATCAAAGTTCATTTTTCTTTTCCTCTTTTTTTCTTTCTCAATCTATACGTTTACTCGTCGCGAGTGGAGAATTGTCCCCATCCTCGCACACTCCCTCTCTCGCTTACGACCATACCTCGTTGAGAACACGGCATCCCGTCCGATCTGCCAAGTTAAGCAACGGTGGGCCCAGTTAGTACTTGGATCGGAGACGGCTTGGGAATCCTGGGTGTTGTAAGCACTTTTGCGATTTTTACAAAATATTTTAGTCATTTTTATCGCTTTTTTCTCGTCCAATCAATATATATTGTTGCTGTTTGTCCTACTTTTTAAGCTAAACTAGAAATATCCACGGCATGATGGAGAAATAACGGAGTTAGACACCTTTTTATGGTATTATCTGTGCTTTATAAGTCAAATACAATACTTTCATGTGGGTCTGTGTGTTGCTACAATAATTAGTGCATTGATCTACCGATACATGTGCACTTCAACATTAGTTTATTGATTGGATCGGATGCTGGGAATGACAAGAACCCAGAAATAAAGTCGCATGATTTCCATTCTTTTGTTGTTTTTGAGACCGAAATGGAATTTGAATATAGAGATAATCAATCACTTCTTGTAAGATTCCCACGGCACCTACCGATAAAATTGATCGCTTAGAGATGTAGAGAAGGTCGGCAACCAAACCCGCCTGAGATGGGCCGCACACACCAAAAATAACACATTTGTCAGATAAAATGATCTCTCTGGATCCTCTGCAAGTATCCGAGAAAATCTTTCGCCTTTTACTAAAGATTTCCGTGCAGAGGATCAAACTATGAGTAGTACTCATTTTTTAGAATCCCCATGGAAGAGCGGGATAATAAATTGGAAAAGCGAACATCGAGAGAATATATTTATAATTCATTTTCTAATTCCGTTTCTCAGACAGAAGAAAGAGAGAAATGTCAGATCCACCAGCACTGGCGAACAGGATAGGGATCAAAGATCAAAGTTCATTTTTCTTTTCCTCTTTTTTTCTTTCTCAATCTATACGTTTACTCGTCGCGAGTGGAGAATTGTCCCCATCCTCGCACACTCCCTCTCTCGCTTACGACCATACCTCGTGAGAACACGGCATCCCGTCCGATCTGCCAAGTTAAGCAACGGTGGGCCCAGTTAGTACTTGGATCGGAGACGGCTTGGGAATCCTGGGTGTTGTAAGCACTTTTGCGATTTTTACAAAATATTTTAGTCATTTTTATCGCTTTTTTCTCGTCCAATCAATATATATTGTTGCTGTTTGTCC
Source organism: Parapristionchus giblindavisi (assembly GCA_943737045.1). Taxonomy (NCBI): domain Eukaryota; kingdom Metazoa; phylum Nematoda; class Chromadorea; order Rhabditida; family Diplogasteridae; genus Parapristionchus; species Parapristionchus giblindavisi. The sequence continues at coordinate 352,062 of CALSFV010000090.1, read as the reverse complement.
TACTTTTTAAGCTAAACTAGAAATATCCACGGCATGATGGAGAAATAACGGAGTTAGACACCTTTTTATGGTATTATCTGTGCTTTATAAGTCAAATACAATACTTTCATGTGGGTCTGTGTGTTGCTACAATAATTAGTGCATTGATCTACCGATACATGTGCACTTCAACATTAGTTTATTGATTGGATCGGATGCTGGGAATGACAAGAACCCAGAAATAAAGTCGCATGATTTCCATTCTTTTGTTGTTTTTGAGACCGAAATGGAATTTGAATATAGAGATAATCAATCACTTCTTGTAAGATTCCCACGGCACCTACCGATAAATTGATCGCTTAGAGATGTAGAGAAGGTCGGCAACCAAACCCGCCTGAGATGGGCCGCACACACCAAAAATAACACATTTGTCAGATAAAATGATCTCTCTGGATCCTCTGCAAGTATCCGAGAAAATCTTTCGCCTTTTACTAAAGATTTCCGTGCAGAGGATCAAACTATGAGTAGTACTCATTTTTTAGAATCCCCATGGAAGAGCGGGATAATAAATTGGAAAAGCGAACATCGAGAGAATATATTTATAATTCATTTTCTAATTCCGTTTCTCAGACAGAAGAAAGAGAGAAATGTCAGATCCACCAGCACTGGCGAACAGGATAGGGATCAAAGATCAAAGTTCATTTTTCTTTTCCTCTTTTTTTCTTTCTCAATCTATACGTTTACTCGTCGCGAGTGGAGAATTGTCCCCATCCTCGCACACTCCCTCTCTCGCTTACGACCATACCTCGTTGAGAACACGGCATCCGTCCGATCTGCCAAGTTAAGCAACGGTGGGCCCAGTTAGTACTTGGATCGGAGACGGCTTGGGAATCCTGGGTGTTGTAAGCACTTTTGCGATTTTTACAAAATATTTTAGTCATTTTTATCGCTTTTTTCTCGTCCAATCAATATATATAGTTGCTGTTTGTCCTACTTTTTAAGCTAAACTAGAAATATCCACGGCATGATGGAGAAATAACGGAGTTAGACACCTTTTTATGGTATTATCTGTGCTTTATAAGTCAAATACAATACTTTCATGTGGGTCTGTGTTTTGCTACAATAATTAGTGCATTGATCTACCGATACATGTGCACTTCAACATTAGTTTATTGATTGGATCGGATGCTGGGAATGACAAGAACCCAGAAATAAAGTCGCATGATTTCCATTCTTTTGTTGTTTTTGAGACCGAAATGGAATTTGAATATAGAGATAATCAATCACTTCTTGTAAGATTCCCACGGCACCTACCGATAAAATTGATCGCTTAGAGATGTAGAGAAGGTCGGCAACCAAACCCGCCTGAGATGGGCCGCACACACCAAAAATAACACATTTGTCAGATAAAATGATCTCTCTGGATCCTCTGCAAGTATCCGAGAAAATCTTTCGCCTTTTACTAAAGATTTCCGTGCAGAGGATCAAACTATGAGTAGTACTCATTTTTAGAATCCCCATGGAAGAGCGGGATAATAAATTGGAAAAGCGAACATCGAGAGAATATATTTATAATTCATTTTCTAATTCCGTTTCTCAGACAGAAGAAAGAGAGAAATGTCAGATCCACCAGCACTGGCGAACAGGATAGGGATCAAAGATCAAAGTTCATTTTTCTTTTCCTCTTTTTTTCTTTCTCAATCTATACGTTTACTCGTCGCGAGTGGAGAATTGTCCCCATCCTCGCACACTCCCTCTCTCGCTTACGACCATACCTCGTTGAGAACACGGCATCCCGTCCGATCTGCCAAGTTAAGCAACGGTGGGCCCAGTTAGTACTTGGATCGGAGACGGCTTGGGAATTCTGGGTGGTGTAAGCACTTTTGCGATTTTTACAAAATATTTTAGTCATTTTTATCGCATTTTTCTCGTCCAATCAATATATATTGTTGCTGTTTGTCCTACTTTTTAAGCTAAACTAGAAATACCCACGGCATGATGGAGAAATAACGGAGTTAGACACCTTTTTATGGTATTATCTGTGCTTTATAAGTCAAATACAATACTTTCATGTGGGTCTGTGTGTTGCTACAATAATTAGTGCATTGATCTACCGATACATGTGCACTTCAACATTAGTTTATTGATTGGATCGGATGCTGGAATGACAAGAACCCAGAAATAAAGTCGCATGATTTCCATTCTTTTGTTGTTTTTGAGACCGAAATGGAATTTGAATATAGAGATAATCAATCACTTCTTGTAAGATTCCCACGGCACCTACCGATAAAATTGATCGCTTAGAGATGTAGAGAAGGTCGGCAACCAAACCCGCCTGAGATGGGCCGCACACACCAAAAATAACACATTTGTCAGATAAAATGATCTCTCTGGATCCTCTGCAAGTATCCGAGAAAATCTTTCGCCTTTTACTAAAGATTTCCGTGCAGAGGATCAAACTATGAGTAGTACTCATTTTTTAGAATCCCCATGGAAGAGCGGGATAATAAATTGGAAAAGCGAACATCGAGAGAATATATTTATAATTCATTTTCTAATTCCGTTTCTCAGACAGAAGAAAGAGAGAAATGTCAGATCCACCAGCACTGGCGAACAGGATAGGGATCAAAGATCAAAGTTCATTTTTCTTTTCCTCTTTTTTTCTTTCTCAATCTATACGTTTACTCGTCGCGAGTGGAGAATTGTCCCATCCTCGCACACTCCCTCTCTCGCTTACGACCATACCTCGTTGAGAACACGGCATCCCGTCCGATCTGCCAAGTTAAGCAACGGTGGGCCCAGTTAGTACTTGGATCGGAGACGGCTTGGGAATCCTGGGTGTTGTAAGCACTTTTGCGATTTTTACAAAATATTTTAGTCATTTTTATCGCTTTTTTCTCGTCCAATCAATATATATTGTTGCTGTTTGTCCTACTTTTTAAGCTAAACTAGAAATATCCACGGCATGATGGAGAAATAACGGAGTTAGACACCTTTTTATGGTATTATCTGTGCTTTATAAGTCAAATACAATACTTTCATGTGGGTCTGTGTGTTGCTACAATAATTAGTGCATTGATCTACCGATACATGTGCACTTCAACATTAGTTTATTGATTGGATCGGATGCTGGGAATGACAAGAACCCAGAAATAAAGTCGCATGATTTCCATTCTTTTGTTGTTTTTGAGACCGAAATGGAATTTGAATATAGAGATAATCAATCACTTCTTGTAAGATTCCCACGGCACCTACCGATAAAATTGATCGCTTAGAGATGTAGAGAAGGTCGGCAACCAAACCCGCCTGAGATGGGCCGCACACACCAAAAATAACACATTTGTCAGATAAAATGATCTCTCTGGATCCTCTGCAAGTATCCGAGAAAATCTTTCGCCTTTTACTAAAGATTTCCGTGCAGAGGATCAAACTATGAGTAGTACTCATTTTTTAGAATCCCCATGGAAGAGCGGGATAATAAATTGGAAAAGCGAACATCGAGAGAATATATTTATAATTCATTTTCTAATTCCGTTTCTCAGACAGAAGAAAGAGAGAAATGTCAGATCCACCAGCACTGGCGAACAGGATAGGGATCAAAGATCAAAGTTCATTTTTCTTTTCCTCTTTTTTTCTTTCTCAATCTATACGTTTACTCGTCGCGAGTGGAGAATTGTCCCCATCCTCGCACACTCCCTCTCTCGCTTACGACCATACCTCGTTGAGAACACGGCATCCCGTCCGATCTGCCAAGTTAAGCAACGGTGGGCCCAGTTAGTACTTGGATCGGAGACGGCTTGGGAATCCTGGGTGTTGTAAGCACTTTTGCGATTTTTACAAAATATTTTAGTCATTTTTATCGCTTTTTTCTCGTCCAATCAATATATATTGTTGCTGTTTGTCCTACTTTTTAAGCTAAACTAGAAATATCCACGGCATGATGGAGAAATAACGGAGTTAGACACCTTTTTATGTATTATCTGTGCTTTATAAGTCAAATACAATACTTTCATGTGGGTCTGTGTGTTGCTACAATAATTAGTGCATTGATCTACCGATACATGTGCACTTCAACATTAGTTTATTGATTGGATCGGATGCTGGGAATGACAAGAACCCAGAAATAAAGTCGCATGATTTCCATTCTTTTGTTGTTTTTGAGACCGAAATGGAATTTGAATATAGAGATAATCAATCACTTCTTGTAAGATTCCCACGGCACCTACCGATAAAATTGATCGCTTAGAGATGTAGAGAAGGTCGGCAACCAAACCCGCCTGAGATGGGCCGCACACACCAAAAATAACACATTTGTCAGATAAAATGATCTCTCTGGATCCTCTGCAAGTATCCGAGAAAATCTTTCGCCTTTTACTAAAGATTTCCGTGCAGAGGATCAAACTATGAGTAGTACTCATTTTTTAGAATCCCCATGGAAGAGCGGGATAATAAATTGGAAAAGCGAACATCGAGAGAATATATTTATAATTCATTTTCTAATTCCGTTTCTCAGACAGAAGAAAGAGAGAAATGTCAGATCCACCAGCACTGGCGAACAGGATAGGGATCAAAGATCAAAGTTCATTTTTCTTTTCCTCTTTTTTTCTTTCTCAATCTATACGTTTACTCGTCGCGAGTGGAGAATTGTCCCCATCCTCGCACACTCCCTCTCTCGCTTACGACCATACCTCGTTGAGAACACGGCATCCCGTCCGATCTGCCAAGTTAAGCAACGGTGGCCCAGTTAGTACTTGGATCGGAGACGGCTTGGGAATCCTGGGTGTTGTAAGCACTTTTGCGATTTTTACAAAATATTTTAGTCATTTTTATCGCTTTTTTCTCGTCCAATCAATATATATTGTTGCTGTTTGTCCTACTTTTTAAGCTAAACTAGAAATATCCACGGCATGATGGAGAAATAACGGAGTTAGACACCTTTTTATGGTATTATCTGTGCTTTATAAGTCAAATACAATACTTTCATGTGGGTCTGTGTGTTGCTACAATAATTAGTGCATTGATCTACCGATACATGTGCACTTCAACATTAGTTTATTGATTGGATCGGATGCTGGGAATGACAAGAACCCAGAAATAAAGTCGCATGATTTCCATTCTTTTGTTGTTTTTGAGACCGAAATGGAATTTGAATATAGAGATAATCAATCACTTCTTGTAAGATTCCCACGGCACCTACCGATAAAATTGATCGCTTAGAGATGTAGAGAAGGTCGGCAACCAAACCCGCCTGAGATGGGCCGCACACACCAAAAATAACACATTTGTCAGATAAAATGATCTCTCTGGATCCTCTGCAAGTATCCGAGAAAATCTTTCGCCTTTTACTAAAGATTTCCGTGCAGAGGATCAAACTATGAGTAGTACTCATTTTTTAGAATCCCCATGGAAGAGCGGGATAATAAATTGGAAAAGCGAACATCGAGAGAATATATTTATAATTCATTTTCTAATTCCGTTTCTCAGACAGAAGAAAGAGAGAAATGTCAGATCCACCAGCACTGGCGAACAGGATAGGGATCAAAGATCAAAGTTCATTTTTCTTTTCCTCTTTTTTTCTTTCTCAATCTATACGTTTACTCGTCGCGAGTGGAGAATTGTCCCCATCCTCGCACACTCCCTCTCTCGCTTACGACCATACCTCGTTGAGAACACGGCATCCCGTCCGATCTGCCAAGTTAAGCAACGGTGGGCCCAGTTAGTACTTGGATCGGAGACGGCTTGGGAATCCTGGGTGTTGTAAGCACTTTTGCGATTTTTACAAAATATTTTAGTCATTTTTATCGCTTTTTTCTCGTCCAATCAATATATATTGTTGCTGTTTGTCCTACTTTTTAAGCTAAACTAGAAATATCCACGGCATGATGGAGAAATAACGGAGTTAGACACCTTTTTATGGTATTATCTGTGCTTTATAAGTCAAATACAATACTTTCATGTGGGTCTGTGTGTTGCTACAATAATTAGTGCATTGATCTACCGATACATGTGCACTTCAACATTAGTTTATTGATTGGATCGGATGCTGGGAATGACAAGAACCCAGAAATAAAGTCGCATGATTTCCATTCTTTTGTTGTTTTTGAGACCGAAATGGAATTTGAATATAGAGATAATCAATCACTTCTTGTAAGATTCCCACGGCACCTACCGATAAAATTGATCGCTTAGAGATGTAGAGAAGGTCGGCAACCAAACCCGCCTGAGATGGGCCGCACACACCAAAAATAACACATTTGTCAGATAAAATGATCTCTCTGGATCCTCTGCAAGTATCCGAGAAAATCTTTCGCCTTTTACTAAAGATTTCCGTGCAGAGGATCAAACTATGAGTAGTACTCATTTTTTAGAATCCCCATGGAAGAGCGGGATAATAAATTGGAAAAGCGAACATCGAGAGAATATATTTATAATTCATTTTCTAATTCCGTTTCTCAGACAGAAGAAAGAGAGAAATGTCAGATCCACCAGCACTGGCGAACAGGATAGGGATCAAAGATCAAAGTTCATTTTTCTTTTCCTCTTTTTTTCTTTCTCAATCTATACGTTTACTCGTCGCGAGTGGAGAATTGTCCCCATCCTCGCACACTCCCTCTCTCGCTTACGACCATACCTCGTTGAGAACACGGCATCCCGTCCGATCTGCCAAGTTAAGCAACGGTGGGCCCAGTTAGTACTTGGATCGGAGACGGCTTGGGAATCCTGGGTGTTGTAAGCACTTTTGCGATTTTTACAAAATATTTTAGTCATTTTTATCGCTTTTTTCTCGTCCAATCAATATATATTGTTGCTGTTTGTCCTACTTTTTAAGCTAAACTAGAAATATCCACGGCATGATGGAGAAATAACGGAGTTAGACACCTTTTTATGGTATTATCTGTGCTTTATAAGTCAAATACAATACTTTCATGTGGGTCTGTGTGTTGCTACAATAATTAGTGCATTGATCTACCGATACATGTGCACTTCAACATTAGTTTATTGATTGGATCGGATGCTGGGAATGACAAGAACCCAGAAATAAAGTCGCATGATTTCCATTCTTTTGTTGTTTTTGAGACCGAAATGGAATTTGAATATAGAGATAATCAATCACTTCTTGTAAGATTCCCACGGCACCTACCGATAAAATTGATCGCTTAGAGATGTAGAGAAGGTCGGCAACCAAACCCGCCTGAGATGGGCCGCACACACCAAAAATAACACATTTGTCAGATAAAATGATCTCTCTGGATCCTCTGCAAGTATCCGAGAAAATCTTTCGCCTTTTACTAAAGATTTCCGTGCAGAGGATCAAACTATGAGTAGTACTCAATTTTTAGAATCCCCATGGAAGAGCGGGATAATAAATTGGAAAAGCGAACATCGAGAGAATATATTTATAATTCATTTTCTAATTCCGTTTCTCAGACAGAAGAAAGAGAGAAATGTCAGATCCACCAGCACTGGCGAACAGGATAGGGATCAAAGATCAAAGTTCATTTTTCTTTTCCTCTTTTTTTCTTTCTCAATCTATACGTTTACTCGTCGCGAGTGGAGAATTGTCCCCATCCTCGCACACTCCCTCTCTCGCTTACGACCATACCTCGTTGAGAACACGGCATCCCGTCCGATCTGCCAAGTTAAGCAACGGTGGGCCCAGTTAGTACTTGGATCGGAGACGGCTTGGGAATCCTGGGTGTTGTAAGCACTTTTGCGATTTTTACAAAATATTTTAGTCATTTTTATCGCTTTTTTCTCGTCCAATCAATATATATTGTTGCTGTTTGTCCTACTTTTTAAGCTAAACTAGAAATATCCACGTCATGATGGAGAAATAACGGAGTTAGACACCTTTTTATGGTATTATCTGTGCTTTATAAGTCAAATACAATACTTTCATGTGGGTCTGTGTGTTGCTACAATAATTAGTGCATTGATCTACCGATACATGTGCACTTCAACATTAGTTTATTGATTGGATCGGATGCTGGGAATGACAAGAACCCAGAAATAAAGTCGCATGATTTCCATTCTTTTGTTGTTTTTGAGACCGAAATGGAATTTGAATATAGAGATAATCAATCACTTCTTGTAAGATTCCCACGGCACCTACCGATAAAATTGATCGCTTAGAGATGTAGAGAAGGTCGGCAACCAAACCCGCCTGAGATGGGCCGCACACACCAAAAATAACACATTTGTCAGATAAAATGATCTCTCTGGATCCTCTGCAAGTATCCGAGAAAAATCTTTCGCCTTTTACTAAAGATTTCCGTGCAGAGGATCAAACTATGAGTAGTACTCATTTTTTAGAATCCCCATGGAAGAGCGGGATAATAAATTGGAAAAGCGAACATCGAGAGAATATATTTATAATTCATTTTCTAATTCCGTTTCTCAGACAGAAGAAAGAGAGAAATGTCAGATCCACCAGCACTGGCGAACAGGATAGGGATCAAAGATCAAAGTTCATTTTTCTTTTCCTCTTTTTTTCTTTCTCAATCTATACGTTTACTCGTCGCGAGTGGAGAATTGTCCCCATCCTCGCACACTCCCTCTCTCGCTTACGACCATACCTCGTTGAGAACACGGCATCCCGTCCGATCTGCCAAGTTAAGCAACGGTGGGCCCAGTTAGTACTTGGATCGGAGACGGCTTGGGAATCCTGGGTGTTGTAAGCACTTTTGCGATTTTTACAAAATATTTTAGTCATTTTTATCGCTTTTTTCTCGTCCAATCAATATATATTGTTGCTGTTTGTCCTACTTTTTAAGCTAAACTAGAAATATCCACGGCATGATGGAGAAATAACGGAGTTAGACACCTTTTTATGGTATTATCTGTGCTTTATAAGTCAAATACAATACTTTCATGTGGGTCTGTGTGTTGCTACAATAATTAGTGCATTGATCTACCGATACATGTGCACTTCAACATTAGTTTATTGATTGGATCGGATGCTGGGAATGACAAGAACCCAGAAATAAAGTCGCATGATTTCCATTCTTTTGTTGTTTTTGAGACCGAAATGGAATTTGAATATAGAGATAATCAATCACTTCTTGTAAGATTCCCACGGCACCTACCGATAAAATTGATCGCTTAGAGATGTAGAGAAGGTCGGCAACCAAACCCGCCTGAGATGGGCCGCACACACCAAAAATAACACATTTGTCAGATAAAATGATCTCTCTGGATCCTCTGCAAGTATCCGAGAAAATCTTTCGCCTTTTACTAAAGATTTCCGTGCAGAGGATCAAACTATGAGTAGTACTCATTTTTTAGAATCCCCATGGAAGAGCGGGATAATAAATTGGAAAAGCGAACATCGAGAGAATATATTTATAATTCATTTTCTAATTCCGTTTCTCAGACAGAAGAAAGAGAGAAATGTCAGATCCACCAGCACTGGCGAACAGGATAGGGATCAAAGATCAAAGTTCATTTTTCTTTTCCTCTTTTTTTCTTTCTCAATCTATACGTTTACTCGTCGCGAGTGGAGAATTGTCCCCATCCTCGCACACTCCCTCTCTCGCTTACGACCATACCTCGTTGAGAACACGGCATCCCGTCCGATCTGCCAAGTTAAGCAACGGTGGGCCCAGTTAGTACTTGGATCGGAGACGGCTTGGGAATCCTGGGTGTTGTAAGCACTTTTTGCGATTTTTACAAAATATTTTAGTCATTTTTATCGCTTTTTTCTCGTCCAATCAATATATATTGTTGCTGTTTGTCCTACTTTTTAAGCTAAACTAGAAATATCCACGGCATGATGGAGAAATAACGGAGTTAGACACCTTTTTATGGTATTATCTGTGCTTTATAAGTCAAATACAATACTTTCATGTGGGTCTGTGTGTTGCTACAATAATTAGTGCATTGATCTACCGATACATGTGCACTTCAACATTAGTTTATTGATTGGATCGGATGCTGGGAATGACAAGAACCCAGAAATAAAGTCGCATGATTTCCATTCTTTTGTTGTTTTTGAGACCGAAATGGAATTTGAATATAGAGATAATCAATCACTTCTTGTAAGATTCCCACGGCACCTACCGATAAAATTGATCGCTTAGAGATGTAGAGAAGGTCGGCAACCAAACCCGCCTGAGATGGGCCGCACACACCAAAAATAACACATTTGTCAGATAAAATGATCTCTCTGGATCCTCTGCAAGTATCCGAGAAAATCTTTCGCCTTTTACTAAAGATTTCCGTGCAGAGGATCAAACTATGAGTAGTACTCATTTTTTAGAATCCCCATGGAAGAGCGGGATAATAAATTGGAAAAGCGAACATCGAGAGAATATATTATAATTCATTTTCTAATTCCGTTTCTCAGACAGAAGAAAGAGAGAAATGTCAGATCCACCAGCACTGGCGAACAGGATAGGGATCAAAGATCAAAGTTCATTTTTCTTTTCCTCTTTTTTTCTTTCTCAATCTATACGTTTACTCGTCGCGAGTGGAGAATTGTCCCCATCCTCGCACACTCCCTCTCTCGCTTACGACCATACCTCGTTGAGAACACGGCATCCCGTCCGATCTGCCAAGTTAAGCAACGGTGGGCCCAGTTAGTACTTGGATCGGAGACGGCTTGGGAATCCTGGGTGTTGTAAGCACTTTTGCGATTTTTACAAAATATTTTAGTCATTTTTATCGCTTTTTTTCTCGTCCAATCAATATATATTGTTGCTGTTTGTCCTACTTTTTAAGCTAAACTAGAAATATCCACGGCATGATGGAGAAATAACGGAGTTAGACACCTTTTTATGGTATTATCTGTGCTTTATAAGTCAAATACAATACTTTCATGTGGGTCTGTGTGTTGCTACAATAATTAGTGCATTGATCTACCGATACATGTGCACTTCAACATTAGTTTATTGATTGGATCGGATGCTGGGAATGACAAGAACCCAGAAATAAAGTCGCATGATTTCCATTCTTTTGTTGTTTTTGAGACCGAAATGGAATTTGAATATAGAGATAATCAATCACTTCTTGTAAGATTCCCACGGCACCTACCGATAAAATTGATCGCTTAGAGATGTAGAGAAGGTCGGCAACCAAACCCGCCTGAGATGGGCCGCACACACCAAAAATAACACATTTGTCAGATAAAATGATCTCTCTGGATCCTCTGCAAGTATCCGAGAAAATCTTTCGCCTTTTACTAAAGATTTCCGTGCAGAGGATCAAACTATGAGTAGTACTCATTTTTTAGAATCCCCATGGAAGAGCGGGATAATAAATTGGAAAAGCGAACATCGAGAGAATATATTTATAATTCATTTCTAATTCCGTTTCTCAGACAGAAGAAAGAGAGAAATGTCAGATCCACCAGCACTGGCGAACAGGATAGGGATCAAAGATCAAAGTTCATTTTTCTTTTCCTCTTTTTTTCTTTCTCAATCTATACGTTTACTCGTCGCGAGTGGAGAATTGTCCCCATCCTCGCACACTCCCTCTCTCGCTTACGACCATACCTCGTTGAGAACACGGCATCCCGTCCGATCTGCCAAGTTAAGCAACGGTGGGCCCAGTTAGTACTTGGATCGGAGACGGCTTGGGAATCCTGGGTGTTGTAAGCACTTTTGCGATTTTTACAAAATATTTTAGTCATTTTTATCGCTTTTTTCTCGTCCAATCAATATATATTGTTGCTGTTTGTCCTACTTTTTTAAGCTAAACTAGAAATATCCACGGCATGATGGAGAAATAACGGAGTTAGACACCTTTTTATGGTATTATCTGTGCTTTATAAGTCAAATACAATACTTTCATGTGGGTCTGTGTGTTGCTACAATAATTAGTGCATTGATCTACCGATACATGTGCACTTCAACATTAGTTTATTGATTGGATCGGATGCTGGGAATGACAAGAACCCAGAAATAAAGTCGCATGATTTCCATTCTTTTGTTGTTTTTGAGACCGAAATGGAATTTGAATATAGAGATAATCAATCACTTCTTGTAAGATTCCCACGGCACCTACCGATAAAATTGATCGCTTAGAGATGTAGAGAAGGTCGGCAACCAAACCCGCCTGAGATGGGCCGCACACACCAAAAATAACACATTTGTCAGATAAAATGATCTCTCTGGATCCTCTGCAAGTATCCGAGAAAATCTTTCGCCTTTTACTAAAGATTTCCGTGCAGAGGATCAAACTATGAGTAGTACTCATTTTTAGAATCCCCATGGAAGAGCGGGATAATAAATTGGAAAAGCGATCATCGAGAGAATATATTTATAATTCATTTTCTAATTCCGTTTCTCAGACAGAAGAAAGAGAGAAATGTCAGATCCACCAGCACTGGCGAACAGGATAGGGATCAAAGATCAAAGTTCATTTTTCTTTTCCTCTTTTTTTCTTTCTCAATCTATACGTTACTCGTCGCGAGTGGAGAATTGTCCCCATCCTCGCACACTCCCTCTCTCGCTTACGACCATACCTCGTTGAGAACACGGCATCCCGTCCGATCTGCCAAGTTAAGCAACGGTGGGCCCAGTTAGTACTTGGATCGGAGACGGCTTGGGAATCCTGGGTGTTGTAAGCACTTTTGCGATTTTTACAAAATATTTTAGTCATTTTTATAGCTTTTTTCTCGTCCAATCAATATATATTGTTGCTGTTTGTCCTACTTTTTAAGCTAAACTAGAAATATCCACGGCATGATGGAGAAATAACGGAGTTAGACACCTTTTTATGGTATTATCTGTGCTTTATAAGTCAAATACAATACTTTCATGTGGGTCTGTGTGTTGCTACAATAATTAGTGCATTGATCTACCGATACATGTGCACTTCAACATTAGTTTATTGATTGGATCGGATGCTGGGAATGACAAGAACCCAGAAATAAAGTCGCATCATTTCCATTCTTTTGTTGTTTTTGAGACCGAAATGGAATTTGAATATAGAGATAATCAATCACTTCTTGTAAGATTCCCACGGCACCTACCGATAAAATTGATCGCTTAGAGATGTAGAGAAGGTCGGCAACCAAACCCGCCTGAGATGGGCCGCACACACCAAAAATAACACATTTGTCAGATAAAATGATCTCTCTGGATCCTCTGCAAGTATCCGAGAAAATCTTTCGCCTTTTACTAAAGATTTTCCGTGCAGAGGATCAAACTATGAGTAGTACTCATTTTTTAGAATCCCCATGGAAGAGCGGGATAATAAATTGGAAAAGCGAACATCGAGAGAATATATTTATAATTCATTTTCTAATTCCGTTTCTCAGACAGAAGAAAGAGAGAAATGTCAGATCCACCAGCACTGGCGAACAGGATAGGGATCAAAGATCAAAGTTCATTTTTCTTTTCCTCTTTTTTTCTTTCTCAATCTATACGTTTACTCGTCGCGAGTGGAGAATTGTCCCCATCCTCGCACACTCCCTCTCTCGCTTACGACCATACCTCGTTGAGAACACGGCATCCCGTCCGATCTGCCAAGTTAAGCAACGGTGGGCCCAGTTAGTACTTGGATCGGAGACGGCTTGGGAATCCTGGGTGTTGTAAGCACTTTTGCGATTTTTACAAAATATTTTAGTCATTTTTATCGCTTTTTTCTCGTCCAATCAATATATATTGTTGCTGTTTGTCCTACTTTTTAAGCTAAACTAGAAATATCCACGGCATGATGGAGAAATAACGGAGTTAGACACCTTTTTATGGTATTATCTGTGCTTTATAAGTCAAATACAATACTTTCATGTGGGTCTGTGTGTTGCTACAATAATTAGTGCATTGATCTACCGATACATGTGCACTTCAACATTAGTTTATTGATTGGATCGGATGCTGGGAATGACAAGAACCCAGAAATAAAGTCGCATGATTTCCATTCTTTTGTTGTTTTTGAGACCGAAATGGAATTTGAATATAGAGATAATCAATCACTTCTTGTAAGATTCCCACGGCACCTACCGATAAAATTGATCGCTTAGAGATGTAGAGAAGGTCGGCAACCAAACCCGCCTGAGATGGGCCGCGACACACCAAAAATAACACATTTGTCAGATAAAATGATCTCTCTGGATCCTCTGCAAGTATCCGAGAAAATCTTTCGCCTTTTACTAAAGATTTCCGTGCAGAGGATCAAACTATGAGTAGTACTCATTTTTTAGAATCCCCATGGAAGAGCGGGATAATAAATTGGAAAAGCGAACATCGAGAGAATATATTTATAATTCATTTTCTAATTCCGTTTCTCAGACAGAAGAAAGAGAGAAATGTCAGATCCACCAGCACTGGCGAACAGGATAGGGATCAAAGATCAAAGTTCATTTTTCTTTTCCTCTTTTTTTCTTTCTCAATCTATACGTATACTCGTCGCGAGTGGAGAATTGTCCCCATCCTCGCACACTCCCTCTCTCACTTACGACCATACCTCGTTGAGAACACGGCATCCCGTCCGATCTGCCAAGTTAAAGGGACAGTGACCTCTCTCAATAGCCTCTTCATTGCGCACACTATTTCTCTGTTCTCTAACAACTAGAGAGCGTAGACCGTTGAAGAGACCGTTGACAGAGGTTTCGGTCCCTTTAAGCAACGGTGGGCCCAGTTAGTACTTGGATCGGAGACGGCTTGGGAATCCTGGGTGTTGTAAGCACTTTTGCGATTTTTACAAAATATTTTAGTCATTTTTATCGCTTTTTTCTCGTCCAATCAATATATATTGTTGCTGTTTGTCCTACTTTTTAAGCTAAACTAGAAATATCCACGGCATGATGGAGAAATAACGGAGTTAGACACCTTTTTATGGTATTATCTGTGCTTTATAAGTCAAATACAATACTTTCATGTGGGTCTGTGTGTTGCTACAATAATTAGTGCATTGATCTACCGATACATGTGCACTTCAACATTAGTTTATTGATTGGATCGGATGCTGGGAATGACAAGAACCCAGAAATAAAGTCGCATGATTTCCATTCTTTTGTTGTTTTGAGACCGAAATGGAATTTGAATATAGAGATAATCAATCACTTCTTGTAAGATTCCCACGGCACCTACCGATAAAATTGATCGCTTAGAGATGTAGAGAAGGTCGGCAACCAAACCCGCCTGAGATGGGCCGCACACACCAAAAATAACACATTTGTCAGATAAAATGATCTCTCTGGATCCTTTGCAAGTATCCGAGAAAATCTTTCGCCTTTTACTAAAGATTTCCGTGCAGAGGATCAAACTATGAGAAGTACTCATTTTTTAGAATCCCCATGGAAGAGCGGGATAATAAATTGGAAAAGCGAACATCGAGAGAATATATTTATAATTCATTTTCTAATTCCGTTTCTCAGACAGAAGAAAGAGAGAAATGTCAGATCCACCAGCACTGGCGAACAGGATAGGGATCAAAGATCAAAGTTCATTTTTCTTTTCCTCTTTTTTTCTTTCTCAATCTATACGTATACTTGTCGCGAGTGGAGAATTGTCCCCATCCTCGCACACTCCCTCTCTCGCTTACGACCATACCTCGTTGAGAACCCAGCATCCCGTCCGATCTGCCAAGTTAAGCAAAGGTGGGCCCAGTTAGTACTTGGATCGGAGACGGCTTGGGAATCCTGGGTGTTGTAAGCACTTTTGCGATGTTTACAAAATATTTTAGTCATTTTTATCGCTTTTTTCTCGTCCAATCAATATATATTGTTGCTGTTTGTCCTACTTTTTAAGCTAAACTAGAAATATCCACGGCATGATGGAGAAATAACGGAGTTAGACACCTTTTTATGGTATTATCTGTGCTTTATAAGTCAAATACAATACTTTCATGTGGGTCTGTGTGTTGCTACAATAATTAGTGCATTGATCTACCGATACATGTGCACTTCAACATTAGTTTATTGATTGGATCGGATGCTGGGAATGACAAGAACCCAGAAATAAAGTCGCATGATTTCCATTCTTTTGTTGTTTTTGAGACCGAAATGGAATTTGAATATAGAGATAATCAATCACTTCTTGTAAGATTCCCACGGCACCTACCGATAAAATTGATCGCTTAGAGATGTAGAGAAGGTCGGCAACCAAACCCGCCTGAGATGGGCCGCACACACCAAAAATAACACATTTGTCAGATAAAATGATCTCTCTGGATCCTCTGCAAGTATCCGAGAAAATCTTTCGCCTTTTACTAAAGATTTCCGTGCAGAGGATCAAACTATGAGTAGTACTCATTTTTTAGAATCCCCATGGAAGAGCGGGATAATAAATTGGAAAAGCGAACATCGAGAGAATATATTTATAATTCATTTTCTAATTCCGTTTCTCAGACAGAAGAAAGAGAGAAATGTCAGATCCACCAGCACTGGCGAACAGGATAGGGATCAAAGATCAAAGTTCATTTTTCTTTTCCTCTTTTTTTCTTTCTCAATCTATACGTTTACTCGTCGCGAGTGGAGAATTGTCCCCATCCTCGCATACTCCCTCTCTCGCTTACGACCATACCTCGTTGAGAACACGGCATCCCGTCCGATCTGCCAAGTTAAGCAACGGTGGGCCCAGTTAGTACTTGGATCGGAGACGGCTTGGGAATCCTGGGTGTTGTAAGCACTTTTGCGATTTTTACAAAATATTTTAGTCATTTTTATCGCTTTTTTCTCGTCCAATCAATATATATTGTTGCTGTTTGTCCTACTTTTTAAGCTAAACTAGAAATATCCACGGCATGATGGAGAAATAACGGAGTTAGACACCTTTTTATGGTATTATCTGTGCTTTATAAGTCAAATACAATACTTTCATGTGGGTCTGTGTGTTGCTACAATAATTAGTGCATTGATCTACCGATACATGTGCACTTCAACATTAGTTTATTGATTGGATCGGATGCTGGGAATGACAAGAACCCAGAAATAAAGTCGCATGATTTCCATTCTTTTGTTGTTTTTGAGACCGAAATGGAATTTGAATATAGAGATAATCAATCACTTCTTGTAAGATTCCCACGGCACCTACCGATAAAATTGATCGCTTAGAGATGTAGAGAAGGTCGGCAACCAAACCCGCCTGAGATGGGCCGCACACACCCAAAAATAACACATTTGTCAGATAAAATGATCTCTCTGGATCCTCTGCAAGTATCCGAGAAAATCTTTCGCCTTTTACTAAAGATTTCCGTGCAGAGGATCAAACTATGAGTAGTACTCATTTTTTAGAATCCCCATGGAAGAGCGGGATAATAAATTGGAAAAGCGAACATCGAGAGAATATATTTATAATTCATTTTCTAATTCCGTTTCTCAGACAGAAGAAAGAGAGAAATGTCAGATCCACCAGCACTGGCGAACAGGATAGGGATCAAAGATCAAAGTTCATTTTTCTTTTCCTCTTTTTTTCTTTCTCAATCTATACGTTTACTCGTCGCGAGTGGAGAATTGTCCCCATCCTCGCACACTCCCTCTCTCGCTTACGACCATACCTCGTTGAGAACACGGCATCCCGTCCGATCTGCCAAGTTAAGCAACGGTGGGCCCAGTTAGTACTTGGATCGGAGACGGCTTGGGAATCCTGGGTGTTGTAAGCACTTTTGCGATTTTTACAAAATATTTTAGTCATTTTTATCGCTTTTTTCTCGTCCAATCAATATATATTGTTGCTGTTTGTCCTACTTTTTAAGCTAAACTAGAAATATCCACGGCATGATGGAGAAATAACGGAGTTAGACACCTTTTTATGGTATTATCTGTGCTTTATAAGTCAAATACAATACTTTCATGTGGGTCTGTGTGTTGCTACAATAATTAGTGCATTGATCTACCGATACATGTGCACTTCAACATTAGTTTATTGATTGGATCGGATGCTGGGAATGACAAGAACCCAGAAATAAAGTCGCATGATTTCCATTCTTTTGTTGTTTTTGAGACCGAAATGGAATTTGAATATAGAGATAATCAATCACTTCTTGTAAGATTCCCACGGCACCTACCGATAAAATTGATCGCTTAGAGATGTAGAGAAGGTCGGCAACCAAACCCGCCTGAGATGGGCCGCACACACCAAAAATAACACATTTGTCAGATAAAATGATCTCTCTGGATCCTCTGCAAGTATCCGAGAAAATCTTTCGCCTTTTACTAAAGATTTCCGTGCAGAGGATCAAACTATGAGTAGTACTCATTTTTTAGAATCCCCATGGAAGAGCGGGATAATAAATTGGAAAAGCGAACATCGAGAGAATATATTTATAATTCATTTTCTAATTCCGTTTCTCAGACAGAAGAAAGAGAGAAATGTCAGATCCACCAGCACTGGCGAACAGGATAGGGATCAAAGATCAAAGTTCATTTTTCTTTTCCTCTTTTTTTCTTTCTCAATCTATACGTTTACTCGTCGCGAGTGGAGAATTGTCCCCATCCTCGCACACTCCCTCTCTCGCTTACGACCATACCTCGTTGAGAACACGGCATCCCGTCCGATCTGCCAAGTTAAGCAACGGTGGGCCCAGTTAGTACTTGGATCGGAGACGGCTTGGGAATCCTGGGTGTTGTAAGCACTTTTGCGATTTTTACAAAATATTTTAGTCATTTTTATCGCTTTTTTTCTCGTCCAATCAATATATATTGTTGCTGTTTGTCCTACTTTTTAAGCTAAACTAGAAATATCCACGGCATGATGGAGAAATAACGGAGTTAGACACCTTTTTATGGTATTATCTGTGCTTTATAAGTCAAATACAATACTTTCATGTGGGTCTGTGTGTTGCTACAATAATTAGTGCATTGATCTACCGATACATGTGCACTTCAACATTAGTTTATTGATTGGATCGGATGCTGGGAATGACAAGAACCCAGAAATAAAGTCGCATGATTTCCATTCTTTTGTTGTTATTGAGACCGAAATGGAATTTGAATATAGAGATAATCAATCACTTCTTGTAAGATTCCCACGGCACCTACCGATAAAATTGATCGCTTAGAGATGTAGAGAAGGTCGGCAACCAAACCCGCCTGAGATGGGCCGCACACACCAAAAATAACACATTTGTCAGATAAAATGATCTCTCTGGATCCTCTGCAAGTATCCGAGAAAATCTTTCGCCTTTTACTAAAGATTTCCGTGCAGAGGATCAAACTATGAGTAGTACTCATTTTTTAGAATCCCCATGGAAGAGCGGGATAATAAATTGGAAAAGCGAACATCGAGAGAATATATTTATAATTCATTTTCTAATTCCGTTTCTCAGACAGAAGAAAGAGAGAAATGTCAGATCCACCAGCACTGGCGAACAGGATAGGGATCAAAGATCAAAGTTCATTTTTCTTTTCCTCTTTTTTTCTTTCTCAATCTATACGTTTACTCGTCGCGAGTGGAGAATTGTCCCCATCCTCGCACACTCCCTCTCTCGCTTACGACCATACCTCGATGAGAACACGGCATCCCGTCCGATCTGCCAAGTTAAGCAACGGTGGGCCCAGTTAGTACTTGGATCGGAGACGGCTTGGGAATCCTGGTGTTGTAAGCACTTTTGCGATTTTTACAAAATATTTTAGTCATTTTTATCGCTTTTTTCTCGTCCAATCAATATATATTGTTGCTGTTTGTCCTACTTTTTAAGCTAAACTAGAAATATCCACGGCATGATGGAGAAATAACGGAGTTAGACACCTTTTTATGGTATTATCTGTGCTTTATAAGTCAAATACAATACTTTCATGTGGGTCTGTGTGTTGCTACAATAATTAGTGCATTGATCTACCGATACATGTGCACTTCAACATTAGTTTATTGATTGGATCGGATGCTGGGAATGACAAGAACCCAGAAATAAAGTCGCATGATTTCCATTCTTTTGTTGTTTTTGAGACCGAAATGGAATTTGAATATAGAGATAATCAATCACTTCTTGTAAGATTCCCACGGCACCTACCGATAAAATTGATCGCTTAGAGATGTAGAGAAGGTCGGCAACCAAACCCGCCTGAGATGGGCCGCACACACCAAAAATAACACATTTGTCAGATAAAATGATCTCTCTGGATCCTCTGCAAGTATCCGAGAAAATCTTTCGCCTTTTACTAAAGATTTCCGTGCAGAGGATCAAACTATGAGTAGTACTCATTTTTTAGAATCCCCATGGAAGAGCGGGATAATAAATTGGAAAAGCGAACATCGAGAGAATATATTTATAATTCATTTTCTAATTCCGTTTCTCAGACAGAAGAAAGAGAGAAATGTCAGATCCACCAGCACTGGCGAACAGGATAGGGATCAAAGATCAAAGTTCATTTTTCTTTTCCTCTTTTTTTCTTTCTCAATCTATACGTTTACTCGTCGCGAGTGGAGAATTGTCCCCATCCTCGCACACTCCCTCTCTCGCTTACGACCATACCTCGTTGAGAACACGGCATCCCGTCCGATCTGCCAAGTTAAGCAACGGTGGGCCCAGTTAGTACTTGGATCGGAGACGGCTTGGGAATCCTGGGTGTTGTAAGCACTTTTGCGATTTTTACAAAATATTTTAGTCATTTTTATCGCTTTTTTCTCGTCCAATCAATATATATTGTTGCTGTTTGTCCTACTTTTTAAGCTAAACTAGAAATATCCACGGCATGATGGAGAAATAACGGAGTTAGACACCTTTTTATGGTATTATCTGTGCTTTATAAGTCAAATACAATACTTTCATGTGGGTCTGTGTGTTGCTACAATAATTAGTGCATTGATCTACCGATACATGTGCACTTCAACATTAGTTTATTGATTGGATCGGATGCTGGGAATGACAAGAACCCAGAAATAAAGTCGCATGATTTCCATTCTTTTGTTGTTTTTGAGACCGAAATGGAATTTGAATATAGAGATAATCAATCACTTCTTGTAAGATTCCCACGGCACCTACCGATAAAATTGATCGCTTAGAGATGTAGAGAAGGTCGGCAACCAAACCCGCCTGAGATGGGCCGCACACACCAAAAATAACACATTTGTCAGATAAAATGATCTCTCTGGATCCTCTGCAAGTATCCGAGAAAATCTTTCGCCTTTTACTAAAGATTTCCGTGCAGAGGATCAAACTATGAGTAGTACTCATTTTTTAGAATCCCCATGGAAGAGCGGGATAATAAATTGGAAAAGCGAACATCGAGAGAATATATTTATAATTCATTTTCTAATTCCGTTTCTCAGACAGAAGAAAGAGAGAAATGTCAGATCCACCAGCACTGGCGAACAGGATAGGGATCAAAGATCAAAGTTCATTTTTCTTTTCCTCTTTTTTTCTTTCTCAATCTATACGTTTTACTCGTCGCGAGTGGAGAATTGTCCCCATCCTCGCACACTCCCTCTCTCGCTTACGACCATACCTCGTTGAGAACACGGCATCCCGTCCGATCTGCCAAGTTAAGCAACGGTGGGCCCAGTTAGTACTTGGATCGGAGACGGCTTGGGAATCCTGGGTGTTGTAAGCACTTTTGCGATTTTTACAAAATATTTTAGTCATTTTTATCGCTTTTTTCTCGTCCAATCAATATATATTGTTGCTGTTTGTCCTACTTTTTAAGCTAAACTAGAAATATCCACGGCATGATGGAGAAATAACGGAGTTAGACACCTTTTTATGGTATTATCTGTGCTTTATAAGTCAAATACAATACTTTCATGTGGGTCTGTGTGTTGCTACAATAATTAGTGCATTGATCTACCGATACATGTGCACTTCAACATTAGTTTATTGATTGGATCGGATGCTGGGAATGACAAGAACCCAGAAATAAAGTCGCATGATTTCCATTCTTTTGTTGTTTTTGAGACCGAAATGGAATTTGAATATAGAGATAATCAATCACTTCTTGTAAGATTCCCACGGCACCTACCGATAAAATTGATCGCTTAGAGATGTAGAGAAGGTCGGCAACCAAACCCGCCTGAGATGGGCCGCACACACCAAAAATAACACATTTGTCAGATAAAATGATCTCTCTGGATCCTCTGCAAGTATCCGAGAAAATCTTTCGCCTTTTACTAAAGATTTCCGTGCAGAGGATCAAACTATGAGTAGTACTCATTTTTTAGAATCCCCATGGAAGAGCGGGATAATAAATTGGAAAAGCGATCATCGAGAGAATATATTTATAATTCATTTTCTAATTCCGTTTCTCAGACAGAAGAAAGAGAGAAATGTCAGATCCACCAGCACTGGCGAACAGGATAGGGATCAAAGATCAAAGTTCATTTTTCTTTTCCTCTTTTTTTCTTTCTCAATCTATACGTTTACTCGTCGCGAGTGGAGAATTGTCCCCATCCTCGCACACTCCCTCTCTCGCTTACGACCATACCTCGTTGAGAACACGGCATCCCGTCCGATCTGCCAAGTTAAGCAACGGTGGGCCCAGTTAGTACTTGGATCGGAGACGGCTTGGGAATCCTGGGTGTTGTAAGCACTTTTGCGATTTTTACAAAATATTTTAGTCATTTTTATAGCTTTTTTCTCGTCCAATCAATATATATTGTTGCTGTTTGTCCTACTTTTTAAGCTAAACTAGAAATATCCACGGCATGATGGAGAAATAACGGAGTTAGACACCTTTTTATGGTATTATCTGTGCTTTATAAGTCAAATACAATACTTTCATGTGGGTCTGTGTGTTGCTACAATAATTAGTGCATTGATCTACCGATACATGTGCACTTCAACATTAGTTTATTGATTGGATCGGATGCTGGGAATGACAAGAACCCAGAAATAAAGTCGCATCATTTCCATTCTTTTGTTGTTTTTGAGACCGAAATGGAATTTGAATATAGAGATAATCAATCACTTCTTGTAAGATTCCCACGGCACCTACCGATAAAATTGATCGCTTAGAGATGTAGAGAAGGTCGGCAACCAAACCCGCCTGAGATGGGCCGCACACACCAAAAATAACACATTTGTCAGATAAAATGATCTCTCTGGATCCTCTGCAAGTATCCGAGAAAATCTTTCGCCTTTTACTAAAGATTTCCGTGCAGAGGATCAAACTATGAGTAGTACTCATTTTTTAGAATCCCCATGGAAGAGCGGGATAATAAATTGGAAAAGCGAACATCGAGAGAATATATTTATAATTCATTTTCTAATTCCGTTTCTCAGACAGAAGAAAGAGAGAAATGTCAGATCCACCAGCACTGGCGAACAGGATAGGGATCAAAGATCAAAGTTCATTTTTCTTTTCCTCTTTTTTTCTTTCTCAATCTATACGTTTACTCGTCGCGAGTGGAGAATTGTCCCCATCCTCGCACACTCCCTCTCTCGCTTACGACCATACCTCGTTGAGAACACGGCATCCCGTCCGATCTGCCAAGTTAAGCAACGGTGGGCCCAGTTAGTACTTGGATCGGAGACGGCTTGGGAATCCTGGGTGTTGTAAGCACTTTTGCGATTTTTACAAAATATTTTAGTCATTTTTATCGCTTTTTTCTCGTCCAATCAATATATATTGTTGCTGTTTGTCCTACTTTTTAAGCTAAACTAGAAATATCCACGCATGATGGAGAAATAACGGAGTTAGACACCTTTTTATGGTATTATCTGTGCTTTATAAGTCAAATACAATACTTTCATGTGGGTCTGTGTGTTGCTACAATAATTAGTGCATTGATCTACCGATACATGTGCACTTCAACATTAGTTTATTGATTGGATCGGATGCTGGGAATGACAAGAACCCAGAAATAAAGTCGCATGATTTCCATTCTTTTGTTGTTTTTGAGACCGAAATGGAATTTGAATATAGAGATAATCAATCACTTCTTGTAAGATTCCCACGGCACCTACCGATAAAATTGATCGCTTAGAGATGTAGAGAAGGTCGGCAACCA
The DNA here is from genome assembly GCA_943737045.1 of Parapristionchus giblindavisi. Classification (NCBI taxonomy): domain Eukaryota; kingdom Metazoa; phylum Nematoda; class Chromadorea; order Rhabditida; family Diplogasteridae; genus Parapristionchus; species Parapristionchus giblindavisi. The sequence continues at coordinate 328,255 of CALSFV010000090.1, read as the reverse complement.
AACCCGCCTGAGATGGGCCGCACACACCAAAAATAACACATTTGTCAGATAAAATGATCTCTCTGGATCCTCTGCAAGTATCCGAGAAAATCTTTCGCCTTTTACTAAAGATTTCCGTGCAGAGGATCAAACTATGAGTAGTACTCATTTTTTAGAATCCCCATGGAAGAGCGGGATAATAAATTGGAAAAGCGAACATCGAGAGAATATATTTATAATTCATTTTCTAATTCCGTTTCTCAGACAGAAGAAAGAGAGAAATGTCAGATCCACCAGCACTGGCGAACAGGATAGGGATCAAAGATCAAAGTTCATTTTTCTTTTCCTCTTTTTTTCTTTCTCAATCTATACGTATACTCGTCGCGAGTGGAGAATTGTCCCCATCCTCGCACACTCCCTCTCTCACTTACGACCATACCTCGTTGAGAACACGGCATCCCGTCCGATCTGCCAAGTTAAAGGGACAGTGACCTCTCTCAATAGCCTCTTCATTGCGCACACTATTTCTCTGTTCTCTAACAACTAGAGAGCGTAGACCGTTGAAGAGACCGTTGACAGAGGTTTCGGTCCCTTTAAGCAACGGTGGGCCCAGTTAGTACTTGGATCGGAGGACGGCTTGGGAATCCTGGGTGTTGTAAGCACTTTTGCGATTTTTACAAAATATTTTAGTCATTTTTATCGCTTTTTTCTCGTCCAATCAATATATATTGTTGCTGTTTGTCCTACTTTTTAAGCTAAACTAGAAATATCCACGGCATGATGGAGAAATAACGGAGTTAGACACCTTTTTATGGTATTATCTGTGCTTTATAAGTCAAATACAATACTTTCATGTGGGTCTGTGTGTTGCTACAATAATTAGTGCATTGATCTACCGATACATGTGCACTTCAACATTAGTTTATTGATTGGATCGGATGCTGGGAATGACAAGAACCCAGAAATAAAGTCGCATGATTTCCATTCTTTTGTTGTTTTTGAGACCGAAATGGAATTTGAATATAGAGATAATCAATCACTTCTTGTAAGATTCCCACGGCACCTACCGATAAAATTGATCGCTTAGAGATGTAGAGAAGGTCGGCAACCAAACCCGCCTGAGATGGGCCGCACACACCAAAAATAACACATTTGTCAGATAAAATGATCTCTCTGGATCCTTTGCAAGTATCCGAGAAAATCTTTCGCCTTTTACTAAAGATTTCCGTGCAGAGGATCAAACTATGAGAAGTACTCATTTTTTAGAATCCCCATGGAAGAGCGGGATAATAAATTGGAAAAGCGAACATCGAGAGAATATATTTATAATTCATTTTCTAATTCCGTTTCTCAGACAGAAGAAAGAGAGAAATGTCAGATCCACCAGCACTGGCGAACAGGATAGGGATCAAAGATCAAAGTTCATTTTTCTTTTCCTCTTTTTTTCTTTCTCAATCTATACGTATACTTGTCGCGAGTGGAGAATTGTCCCCATCCTCGCACACTCCCTCTCTCGCTTACGACCATACCTCGTTGAGAACCCAGCATCCCGTCCGATCTGCCAAGTTAAGCAAAGGTGGGCCCAGTTAGTACTTGGATCGGAGACGGCTTGGGAATCCTGGGTGTTGTAAGCACTTTTGCGATGTTTACAAAATATTTTAGTCATTTTTATCGCTTTTTTCTCGTCCAATCAATATATATTGTTGCTGTTTGTCCTACTTTTTAAGCTAAACTAGAAATATCCACGGCATGATGGAGAAATAACGGAGTTAGACACCTTTTTATGGTATTATCTGTGCTTTATAAGTCAAATACAATACTTTCATGTGGGTCTGTGTGTTGCTACAATAATTAGTGCATTGATCTACCGATACATGTGCACTTCAACATTAGTTTATTGATTGGATCGGATGCTGGGAATGACAAGAACCCAGAAATAAAGTCGCATGATTTCCATTCTTTTGTTGTTTTTGAGACCGAAATGGAATTTGAATATAGAGATAATCAATCACTTCTTGTAAGATTCCCACGGCACCTACCGATAAAATTGATCGCTTAGAGATGTAGAGAAGGTCGGCAACCAAACCCGCCTGAGATGGGCCGCACACACCAAAAATAACACATTTGTCAGATAAAATGATCTCTCTGGATCCTCTGCAAGTATCCGAGAAAATCTTTCGCCTTTTACTAAAGATTTCCGTGCAGAGGATCAAACTATGAGTAGTACTCATTTTTTAGAATCCCCATGGAAGAGCGGGATAATAAATTGGAAAAGCGAACATCGAGAGAATATATTTATAATTCATTTTCTAATTCCGTTTCTCAGACAGAAGAAAGAGAGAAATGTCAGATCCACCAGCACTGGCGAACAGGATAGGGATCAAAGATCAAAGTTCATTTTTCTTTTCCTCTTTTTTTTCTTTCTCAATCTATACGTTTACTCGTCGCGAGTGGAGAATTGTCCCCATCCTCGCATACTCCCTCTCTCGCTTACGACCATACCTCGTTGAGAACACGGCATCCCGTCCGATCTGCCAAGTTAAGCAACGGTGGGCCCAGTTAGTACTTGGATCGGAGACGGCTTGGGAATCCTGGGTGTTGTAAGCACTTTTGCGATTTTTACAAAATATTTTAGTCATTTTTATCGCTTTTTTCTCGTCCAATCAATATATATTGTTGCTGTTTGTCCTACTTTTTAAGCTAAACTAGAAATATCCACGTCATGATGGAGAAATAACGGAGTTAGACACCTTTTTATGGTATTATCTGTGCTTTATAAGTCAAATACAATACTTTCATGTGGGTCTGTGTGTTGCTACAATAATTAGTGCATTGATCTACCGATACATGTGCACTTCAACATTAGTTTATTGATTGGATCGGATGCTGGGAATGACAAGAACCCAGAAATAAAGTCGCATGATTTCCATTCTTTTGTTGTTTTTGAGACCGAAATGGAATTTGAATATAGAGATAATCAATCACTTCTTGTAAGATTCCCACGGCACCTACCGATAAAATTGATCGCTTAGAGATGTAGAGAAGGTCGGCAACCAAACCCGCCTGAGATGGGCCGCACACACCAAAAATAACACATTTGTCAGATAAAATGATCTCTCTGGATCCTCTGCAAGTATCCGAGAAAATCTTTCGCCTTTTACTAAAGATTTCCGTGCAGAGGATCAAACTATGAGTAGTACTCATTTTTTAGAATCCCCATGGAAGAGCGGGATAATAAATTGGAAAAGCGAACATCGAGAGAATATATTTATAATTCATTTTCTAATTCCGTTTCTCAGACAGAAGAAAGAGAGAAATGTCAGATCCACCAGCACTGGCGAACAGGATAGGGATCAAAGATCAAAGTTCATTTTTCTTTTCCTCTTTTTTTCTTTCTCAATCTATACGTTTACTCGTCGCGAGTGGAGAATTGTCCCCATCCTCGCACACTCCCTCTCTCGCTTACGACCATACCTCGTTGAGAACACGGCATCCCGTCCGATCTGCCAAGTTAAGCAACGGTGGGCCCAGTTAGTACTTGGATCGGAGACGGCTTGGGAATCCTGGGTGTTGTAAGCACTTTTGCGATTTTTACAAAATATTTTAGTCATTTTTATCGCTTTTTTCTCGTCCAATCAATATATATTGTTGCTGTTTGTCCTACTTTTTAAGCTAAACTAGAAATATCCACGGCATGATGGAGAAATAACGGAGTTAGACACCTTTTTATGGTATTATCTGTGCTTTATAAGTCAAATACAATACTTTCATGTGGGTCTGTGTGTTGCTACAATAATTAGTGCATTGATCTACCGATACATGTGCACTTCAACATTAGTTTATTGATTGGATCGGATGCTGGGAATGACAAGAACCCAGAAATAAAGTCCGCATGATTTCCATTCTTTTGTTGTTTTTGAGACCGAAATGGAATTTGAATATAGAGATAATCAATCACTTCTTGTAAGATTCCCACGGCACCTACCGATAAAATTGATCGCTTAGAGATGTAGAGAAGGTCGGCAACCAAACCCGCCTGAGATGGGCCGCACACACCAAAAATAACACATTTGTCAGATAAAATGATCTCTCTGGATCCTCTGCAAGTATCCGAGAAAATCTTTCGCCTTTTACTAAAGATTTCCGTGCAGAGGATCAAACTATGAGTAGTACTCATTTTTTAGAATCCCCATGGAAGAGCGGGATAATAAATTGGAAAAGCGAACATCGAGAGAATATATTTATAATTCATTTTCTAATTCCGTTTCTCAGACAGAAGAAAGAGAGAAATGTCAGATCCACCAGCACTGGCGAACAGGATAGGGATCAAAGATCAAAGTTCATTTTTCTTTTCCTCTTTTTTTCTTTCTCAATCTATACGTTTACTCGTCGCGAGTGGAGAATTGTCCCCATCCTCGCACACTCCCTCTCTCGCTTACGACCATACCTCGTTGAGAACACGGCATCCCGTCCGATCTGCCAAGTTAAGCAACGGTGGGCCCAGTTAGTACTTGGATCGGAGACGGCTTGGGAATCCTGGGTGTTGTAAGCACTTTTGCGATTTTTACAAAATATTTTAGTCATTTTTATCGCTTTTTTCTCGTCCAATCAATATATATTGTTGCTGTTTGTCCTACTTTTTAAGCTAAACTAGAAATATCCACGGCATGATGGAGAAATAACGGAGTTAGACACCTTTTTATGGTATTATCTGTGCTTTATAAGTCAAATACAATACTTTCATGTGGGTCTGTGTGTTGCTACAATAATTAGTGCATTGATCTACCGATACATGTGCACTTCAACATTAGTTTATTGATTGGATCGGATGCTGGGAATGACAAGAACCCAGAAATAAAGTCGCATGATTTCCATTCTTTTGTTGTTTTTGAGACCGAAATGGAATTTGAATATAGAGATAATCAATCACTTCTTGTAAGATTCCCACGGCACCTACCGATAAAATTGATCGCTTAGAGATGTAGAGAAGGTCGGCAACCAAACCCGCCTGAGATGGGCCGCACACACCAAAAATAACACATTTGTCAGATAAAATGATCTCTCTGGATCCTCTGCAAGTATCCGAGAAAATCTTTCGCCTTTTACTGAAGATTTCCGTGCAGAGGATCAAACTATGAGTAGTACTCATTTTTTAGAATCCCCATGGAAGAGCGGGATAATAAATTGGAAAAAGCGAACATCGAGAGAATATATTTATAATTCATTTTCTAATTCCGTTTCTCAGACAGAAGAAAGAGAGAAATGTCAGATCCACCAGCACTGGCGAACAGGATAGGGATCAAAGATCAAAGTTCATTTTTCTTTTCCTCTTTTTTCTTTCTCAATCTATACGTTTACTCGTCGCGAGTGGAGAATTGTCCCCATCCTCGCACACTCCCTCTCTCGCTTACGACCATACCTCGTTGAGAACACGGCATCCCGTCCGATCTGCCAAGTTAAGCAACGGTGGGCCCAGTTAGTACTTGGATCGGAGACGGCTTGGGAATCCTGGGTGTTGTAAGCACTTTTGCGATTTTTACAAAATATTTTAGTCATTTTTATCGCTTTTTTCTCGTCCAATCAATATATATTGTTGCTGTTTGTCCTACTTTTTAAGCTAAACTAGAAATATCCACGGCATGATGGAGAAATAACGGAGTTAGACACCTTTTTATGGTATTATCTGTGCTTTATAAGTCAAATACAATACTTTCATGTGGGTCTGTGTGTTGCTACAATAATTAGTGCATTGATCTACCGATACATGTGCACTTCAACATTAGTTTATTGATTGGATCGGATGCTGGGAATGACAAGAACCCAGAAATAAAGTCGCATGATTTCCATTCTTTTGTTGTTTTTGAGACCGAAATGGAATTTGAATATAGAGATAATCAATCACTTCTTGTAAGATTCCCACGGCACCTACCGATAAAATTGATCGCTTAGAGATGTAGAGAAGGTCGGCAACCAAACCCGCCTGAGATGGGCCGCACACACCAAAAATAACACATTTGTCAGATAAAATGATCTCTCTGGATCCTCTGCAAGTATCCGAGAAAATCTTTCGCCTTTTACTAAAGATTTCCGTGCAGAGGATCAAACTATGAGTAGTACTCATTTTTTAGAATCCCCATGGAAGAGCGGGATAATAAATTGGAAAAGCGAACATCGAGAGAATATATTTATAATTCATTTTCTAATTCCGTTTCTCAGACAGAAGAAAGAGAGAAATGTCAGATCCACCAGCACTGGCGAACAGGATAGGGATCAAAGATCAAAGTTCATTTTTCTTTTCCTCTTTTTTTCTTTCTCAATCTATACGTTTACTCGTCGCGAGTGGAGAATTGTCCCCATCCTCGCACACTCCCTCTCTCGCTTACGACCATACCTCGTTGAGAACACGGCATCCCGTCCGATCTGCCAAGTTAAGCAACGGTGGGCCCAGTTAGTACTTGGATCGGAGACGGCTTGGGAATCCTGGGTGTTGTAAGCACTTTTGCGATTTTTACAAAATATTTTAGTCATTTTTATCGCTTTTTTCTCGTCCAATCAATATATATTGTTGCTGTTTGTCCTACTTTTTAAGCTAAACTAGAAATATCCACGGCATGATGGAGAAATAACGGAGTTAGACACCTTTTTATGGTATTATCTGTGCTTTATAAGTCAAATACAATACTTTCATGTGGGTCTGTGTGTTGCTACAATAATTAGTGCATTGATCTACCGATACATGTGCACTTCAACATTAGTTTATTGATTGGATCGGATGCTGGGAATGACAAGAACCCAGAAATAAAGTCGCATGATTTCCATTCTTTTGTTGTTTTTGAGACCGAAATGGAATTTGAATATAGAGATAATCAATCACTTCTTGTAAGATTCCCACGGCACCTACCGATAAAATTGATCGCTTAGAGATGTAGAGAAGGTCGGCAACCAAACCCGCCTGAGATGGGCCGCACACACCAAAAATAACACATTTGTCAGATAAAATGATCTCTCTGGATCCTCTGCAAGTATCCGAGAAAATCTTTCGCCTTTTACTAAAGATTTCCGTGCAGAGGATCAAACTATGAGTAGTACTCATTTTTTAGAATCCCCATGGAAGAGCGGGATAATAAATTGGAAAAGCGAACATCGAGAGAATATATTTATAATTCATTTTCTAATTCCGTTTCTCAGACAGAAGAAAGAGAGAAATGTCAGATCCACCAGCACTGGCGAACAGGATAGGGATCAAAGATCAAAGTTCATTTTTCTTTTCCTCTTTTTTTCTTTCTCAATCTATACGTTTACTCGTCGCGAGTGGAGAATTGTCCCCATCCTCGCACACTCCCTCTCTCGCTTACGACCATACCTCGTTGAGAACACGGCATCCCGTCCGATCTGCCAAGTTAAGCAACGGTGGGCCCAGTTAGTACTTGGATCGGAGACGGCTTGGGAATCCTGGGTGTTGTAAGCACTTTTGCGATTTTTACAAAATATTTTAGTCATTTTTATCGCTTTTTTCTCGTCCAATCAATATATATTGTTGCTGTTTGTCCTACTTTTTAAGCTAAACTAGAAATATCCACGGCATGATGGAGAAATAACGGAGTTAGACACCTTTTTATGGTATTATCTGTGCTTTATAAGTCAAATACAATACTTTCATGTGGGTCTGTGTGTTGCTACAATAATTAGTGCATTGATCTACCGATACATGTGCACTTCAACATTAGTTTATTGATTGGATCGGATGCTGGGAATGACAAGAACCCAGAAATAAAGTCGCATGATTTCCATTCTTTTGTTGTTTTTGAGACCGAAATGGAATTTGAATATAGAGATAATCAATCACTTCTTGTAAGATTCCCACGGCACCTACCGATAAAATTGATCGCTTAGAGATGTAGAGAAGGTCGGCAACCAAACCCGCCTGAGATGGGCCGCACACACCAAAAATAACACATTTGTCAGATAAAATGATCTCTCTGGATCCTCTGCAAGTATCCGAGAAAATCTTTCGCCTTTTACTAAAGATTTCCGTGCAGAGGATCAAACTATGAGTAGTACTCATTTTTTAGAATCCCCATGGAAGAGCGGGATAATAAATTGGAAAAGCGATCATCGAGAGAATATATTTATAATTCATTTTCTAATTCCGTTTCTCAGACAGAAGAAAGAGAGAAATGTCAGATCCACCAGCACTGGCGAACAGGATAGGGATCAAAGATCAAAGTTCATTTTTCTTTTCCTCTTTTTTTCTTTCTCAATCTATACGTTTACTCGTCGCGAGTGGAGAATTGTCCCCATCCTCGCACACTCCCTCTCTCGCTTACGACCATACCTCGTTGAGAACACGGCATCCCGTCCGATCTGCCAAGTTAAGCAACGGTGGGCCCAGTTAGTACTTGGATCGGAGACGGCTTGGGAATCCTGGGTGTTGTAAGCACTTTTGCGATTTTTACAAAATATTTTAGTCATTTTTATCGCTTTTTTCTCGTCCAATCAATATATATTGTTGCTGTTTGTCCTACTTTTTAAGCTAAACTAGAAATATCCACGGCATGATGGAGAAATAACGGAGTTAGACACCTTTTTATGGTATTATCTGTGCTTTATAAGTCAAATACAATACTTTCATGTGGGTCTGTGTGTTGCTACAATAATTAGTGCATTGATCTACCGATACATGTGCACTTCAACATTAGTTTATTGATTGGATCGGATGCTGGGAATGACAAGAACCCAGAAATAAAGTCGCATGATTTCCATTCTTTTGTTGTTTTTGAGACCGAAATGGAATTTGAATATAGAGATAATCAATCACTTCTTGTAAGATTCCCACGGCACCTACCGATAAAATTGATCGCTTAGAGATGTAGAGAAGGTCGGCAACCAAACCCGCCTGAGATGGGCCGCACACACCAAAAATAACACATTTGTCAGATAAAATGATCTCTCTGGATCCTCTGCAAGTATCCGAGAAAATCTTTCGCCTTTTACTAAAGATTTCCGTGCAGAGGATCAAACTATGAGTAGTACTCATTTTTTAGAATCCCCATGGAAGAGCGGGATAATAAATTGGAAAAGCGAACATCGAGAGAATATATTTATAATTCATTTTCTAATTCCGTTTCTCAGACAGAAGAAAGAGAGAAATGTCAGATCCACCAGCACTGGCGAACAGGATAGGGATCAAAGATCAAAGTTCATTTTTCTTTTCCTCTTTTTTTCTTTCTCAATCTATACGTTTACTCGTCGCGAGTGGAGAATTGTCCCCATCCTCGCACACTCCCTCTCTCGCTTACGACCATACCTCGTTGAGAACACGGCATCCCGTCCGATCTGCCAAGTTAAAGGGACAGTGACCTCTCTCAATAGCCTCTTCATTGCGCACACTATTTCTCTGTTCTCTAACAACTAGAGAGCGTAGACCGTTGAAGAGACCGTTGACAGAGGTTTCGGTCCCTTTAAGCAACGGTGGGCCCAGTTAGTACTTGGATCGGAGACGGCTTGGGAATCCTGGGTGTTGTAAGCACTTTTGCGATTTTTACAAAATATTTTAGTCATTTTTATCGCTTTTTTCTCGTCCAATCAATATATATTGTTGCTGTTTGTCCTACTTTTTAAGCTAAACTAGAAATATCCACGGCATGATGGAGAAATAACGGAGTTAGACACCTTTTTATGGTATTATCTGTGCTTTATAAGTCAAATACAATACTTTCATGTGGGTCTGTGTGTTGCTACAATAATTAGTGCATTGATCTACCGATACATGTGCACTTCAACATTAGTTTATTGATTGGATCGGATGCTGGGAATGACAAGAACCCAGAAATAAAGTCGCATGATTTCCATTCTTTTGTTGTTTTTGAGACCGAAATGGAATTTGAATATAGAGATAATCAATCACTTCTTGTAAGATTCCCACGGCACCTACCGATAAAATTGATCGCTTAGAGATGTAGAGAAGGTCGGCAACCAAACCCGCCTGAGATGGGCCGCACACACCAAAAATAACACATTTGTCAGATAAAATGATCTCTCTGGATCCTCTGCAAGTATCCGAGAAAATCTTTCGCCTTTTACTAAAGATTTCCGTGCAGAGGATCAAACTATGAGTAGTACTCATTTTTTAGAATCCCCATGGAAGAGCGGGATAATAAATTGGAAAAGCGATCATCGAGAGAATATATTTATAATTCATTTTCTAATTCCGTTTCTCAGACAGAAGAAAGAGAGAAATGTCAGATCCACCAGCACTGGCGAACAGGATAGGGATCAAAGATCAAAGTTCATTTTTCTTTTCCTCTTTTTTTCTTTCTCAATCTATACGTTTACTCGTCGCGAGTGGAGAATTGTCCCCATCCTCGCACACTCCCTCTCTCGCTTACGACCATACCTCGTTGAGAACACGGCATCCCGTCCGATCTGCCAAGTTAAGCAACGGTGGGCCCAGTTAGTACTTGGATCGGAGACGGCTTGGGAATCCTGGGTGTTGTAAGCACTTTTGCGATTTTTACAAAATATTTTAGTCATTTTTATCGCTTTTTTTCTCGTCCAATCAATATATATTGTTGCTGTTTGTCCTACTTTTTAAGCTAAACTAGAAATATCCACGGCATGATGGAGAAATAACGGAGTTAGACACCTTTTTATGGTATTATCTGTGCTTTATAAGTCAAATACAATACTTTCATGTGGGTCTGTGTGTTGCTACAAATAATTAGTGCATTGATCTACCGATACATGTGCACTTCAACATTAGTTTATTGATTGGATCGGATGCTGGGAATGACAAGAACCCAGAAATAAAGTCGCATGATTTCCATTCTTTTGTTGTTTTTGAGACCGAAATGGAATTTGAATATAGAGATAATCAATCACTTCTTGTAAGATTCCCACGGCACCTACGCGATAAAATTGATCGCTTAGAGATGTAGAGAAGGTCGGCAACCAAACCCGCCTGAGATGGGCCGCACACACCAAAAATAACACATTTGTCAGATAAATGATCTCTCTGGATCCTCTGCAAGTATCCGAGAAAATCTTTCGCCTTTTACTAAAGATTTCCGTGCAGAGGATCAAACTATGAGTAGTACTCATTTTTTTAGAATCCCATGGAAGAGCGGGATAATAAATGGAAAAGCGAACATCGAGAGAATATATTTATAATTCATTTTCTAATTCCGTTTCTCAGACAGAAGAAAGAGAGAAATGTCAGATCCACCAGCACTGGCGAACAGGATAGGGATCAAAGATCAAAGTTCATTTTTCTTTTCCTCTTTTTTTCTTTCTCAATCTATACGTTTACTCGTCGCGAGTGGAGAATTGTCCCCATCCTCGCACACCTCCCTCTCTCGCTTACGACCATACCTCGTTGAGAACACGGCATCCGTCCGATCTGCCAAGTTAAGCAACGGTGGGCCCAGTTAGTACTTGGATCGGAGACGGCTTGGGAATCCTGGGTGTTGTAAGCACTTTTGCGATTTTTACAAAATATTTTAGTCATTTTTATCGCTTTTTTCTCGTCCAATCAATATATATTGTTGCTGTTTGTCCTACTTTTAAGCTAAACTAGAAATATCCACGGCATGATGGGAGAAATAACGGAGTTAGACACCTTTTTATGGTATTATCTGTGCTTTATAAGTCAAATACAATACTTTCATGTGGGTCTGTGTGTTGCTACAATAATTAGTGCATTGATCTACCGATACATGTGCACTTCAACATTAGTTTATTGATTGGATCGGATGCTGGGAATGACAAGAACCCAGAAATAAAGTCGCATGATTTCCATTCTTTTGTTGTTTTTGAGACCGAAATGGAATTTGAATATAGAGATAATCAATCACTCTTGTAAGATTCCCACGGCACCTACCGATAAAATTGATCGCTTAGAGATGTAGAGAAGGTCGGCAACCAAACCCGCCTGAGATGGGCCGCACAACACCAAAAATAACACATTTGTCAGATAAAATGATCTCTCTGGATCCTCTGCAAGTATCCGAGAAAATCTTTCGCCTTTTACTAAAGATTTCCGTGCAGAGGATCAAACTATGAGTAGTACTCATTTTTTAGAATCCCCATGGAAGAGCGGGATAATAAATTGGAAAAGCGAACATCGAGAGAATATATTTATAATTCATTTTCTAATTCCGTTTCTCAGACAGAAGAAAGAGAGAAATGTCAGATCCACCAGCACTGGCGAACAGGATAGGGATCAAAGATCAAAGTTCATTTTTCTTTTCCTCTTTTTTTCTTTCTCAATCTATACGTTTACTCGTCCGCGAGTGGAGAATTGTCCCCATCCTCGCACACTCCCTCTCTCGCTTACGACCATACCTCGTTGAGAACACGGCATCCCGTCCGATCTGCCAAGTTAAGCAACGGTGGGCCCAGTTAGTACTTGGATCGGAGACGGCTTGGGAATCCTGGGTGTTGTAAGCACTTTTGCGATTTTTACAAAATATTTTAGTCATTTTTATCGCTTTTTCTCGTCCAATCAATATATATTGTTGCTGTTTGTCCTACTTTTTAAGCTAAACTAGAAATATCCACGGCATGATGGAGAAATAACGGAGTTAGACACCTTTTTATGGTATTATCTGTGCTTTATAAGTCAAATACAATACTTTCATGTGGGTCTGTGTGTTGCTACAATAATTAGTGCATTGATCTACCGATACATGTGCACTTCAACATTAGTTTATTGATTGGATCGGATGCTGGGAATGACAAGAACCCAGAAATAAAGTCGCATGATTTCCATTCTTTTGTTGTTTTTGAGACCGAAATGGAATTTGAATATAGAGATAATCAATCACTTCTTGTAAGATTCCCACGGCACCTACCGATAAAATTGATCGCTTAGAGATGTAGAGAAGGTCGGCAACCAAACCCGCCTGAGATGGGCCGCACACACCAAAAATAACACAGTTTGTCAGATAAAATGATCTCTCTGGATCCTCTGCAAGTATCCGAGAAAATCTTTCGCCTTTTACTAAAGATTTCCGTGCAGAGGATCAAACTATGAGTAGTACTCATTTTTTTAGAATCCCCATGGAAGAGCGGGATAATAAATTGGAAAAGCGATCATCGAGAGAATATATTTATAATTCATTTTCTAATTCCGTTTCTCAGACAGAAGAAAGAGAGAAATGTCAGATCCACCAGCACTGGCGAACAGGATAGGGATCAAAGATCAAAGTTCATTTTTCTTTTCCTCTTTTTTTCTTCTCAATCTATACGTTTACTCGTCGCGAGTGGAGAATTGTCCCCATCCTCGCACACTCCCTCTCTCGCTTACGACCATACCTCGTTGAGAACACGGCATCCCGTCCGATCTGCCAAGTTAAGCAACGGTGGGCCCAGTTAGTACTTGGATCGGAGACGGCTTGGGAATCCTGGTGTGTTGTAAGCACTTTTGCGATTTTTACAAATATTTTAGTCATTTTTATAGCTTTTTTCTCGTCCAATCAATATATATTGTTGCTGTTTGTCCTACTTTTTAAGCTAAACTAGAAATATCCACGGCATGATGGAGAAATAACGGAGTTAGACACCTTTTTATGGTATTATCTGTGCTTTATAAGTCAAATACAATACTTTCATGTGGGTCTGTGTGTTGCTACAATAATTAGTGCATTGATCTACCGATACATGTGCACTTCAACATTAGTTTATTGATTGGATCGGATGCTGGGAATGACAAGAACCCAGAAATAAAGTCGCATCATTTCCATTCTTTTGTTGTTTTTGAGACCGAAATGGAATTTGAATATAGAGATAATCAATCACTTCTTGTAAGATTCCCACGGCACCTACCGATAAAATTGATCGCTTAGAGATGTAGAGAAGGTCGGCAACCAAACCCGCCTGAGATGGGCCGCACACACCAAAAATAACACATTTGTCAGATAAAATGATCTCTCTGGATCCTCTGCAAGTATCCGAGAAATCTTTCGCCTTTTACTAAAGATTTCCGTGCAGAGGATCAAACTATGAGTAGTACTCATTTTTTAGAATCCCCATGGAAGAGCGGGATAATAAATTGGAAAAGCGAACATCGAGAGAATATATTTATAATTCATTTTCTAATTCCGTTTCTCAGACAGAAGAAAGAGAGAAATGTCAGATCCACCAGCACTGGCGAACAGGATAGGGATCAAAGATCAAAGTTCATTTTTCTTTTCCTCTTTTTTTCTTTCTCAATCTATACGTTTACTCGTCGCGAGTGGAGAATTGTCCCCATCCTCGCACACTCCCTCTCTCGCTTACGACCATACCTCGTTGAGAACACGGCATCCCGTCCGATCTGCCAAGTTAAGCAACGGTGGGCCCAGTTAGTACTTGGATCGGAGACGGCTTGGGAATCCTGGGTGTTGTAAGCACTTTTGCGATTTTTACAAAATATTTTAGTCATTTTTATCGCTTTTTTCTCGTCCAATCAATATATATTGTTGCTGTTTGTCCTACTTTTTAAGCTAAACTAGAAATATCCACGGCATGATGGAGAAATAACGGAGTTAGACACCTTTTTATGGTATTATCTGTGCTTTATAAGTCAAATACAATACTTTCATGTGGGTCTGTGTGTTGCTACAATAATTAGTGCATTGATCTACCGATACATGTGCACTTCAACATTAGTTTATTGATTGGATCGGATGCTGGGAATGACAAGAACCCAGAAATAAAGTCGCATGATTTCCATTCTTTTGTTGTTTTTGAGACCGAAATGGAATTTGAATATAGAGATAATCAATCACTTCTTGTAAGATTCCCACGGCACCTACCGATAAAATTGATCGCTTAGAGATGTAGAGAAGGTCGGCAACCAAACCCGCCTGAGATGGGCCGCACACACCAAAAATAACACATTTGTCAGATAAAATGATCTCTCTGGATCCTCTGCAAGTATCCGAGAAAATCTTTCGCCTTTTACTAAAGATTTCCGTGCAGAGGATCAAACTATGAGTAGTACTCATTTTTTAGAATCCCCATGGAAGAGCGGGATAATAAATTGGAAAAGCGAACATCGAGAGAATATATTTATAATTCATTTTCTAATTCCGTTTCTCAGACAGAAGAAAGAGAGAAATGTCAGATCCACCAGCACTGGCGAACAGGATAGGGATCAAAGATCAAAGTTCATTTTTCTTTTCCTCTTTTTTTCTTTCTCAATCTATACGTATACTCGTCGCGAGTGGAGAATTGTCCCCATCCTCGCACACTCCCTCTCTCACTTACGACCATACCTCGTTGAGAACACGGCATCCCGTCCGATCTGCCAAGTTAAAGGGACAGTGACCTCTCTCAATAGCCTCTTCATTGCGCACACTATTTCTCTGTTCTCTAACAACTAGAGAGCGTAGACCGTTGAAGAGACCGTTGACAGAGGTTTCGGTCCCTTTAAGCAACGGTGGGCCCAGTTAGTACTTGGATCGGAGACGGCTTGGGAATCCTGGGTGTTGTAAGCACTTTTGCGATTTTTACAAAATATTTTAGTCATTTTTATCGCTTTTTTCTCGTCCAATCAATATATATTGTTGCTGTTTGTCCTACTTTTTAAGCTAAACTAGAAATATCCACGGCATGATGGAGAAATAACGGAGTTAGACACCTTTTTATGGTATTATCTGTGCTTTATAAGTCAAATACAATACTTTCATGTGGGTCTGTGTGTTGCTACAATAATTAGTGCATTGATCTACCGATACATGTGCACTTCAACATTAGTTTATTGATTGGATCGGATGCTGGGAATGACAAGAACCCAGAAATAAAGTCGCATGATTTCCATTCTTTTGTTGTTTTTGAGACCGAAATGGAATTTGAATATAGAGATAATCAATCACTTCTTGTAAGATTCCCACGGCACCTACCGATAAAATTGATCGCTTAGAGATGTAGAGAAGGTCGGCAACCAAACCCGCCTGAGATGGGCCGCACACACCAAAAATAACACATTTGTCAGATAAAATGATCTCTCTGGATCCTTTGCAAGTATCCGAGAAAATCTTTCGCCTTTTACTAAAGATTTCCGTGCAGAGGATCAAACTATGAGAAGTACTCATTTTTTAGAATCCCCATGGAAGAGCGGGATAATAAATTGGAAAAGCGAACATCGAGAGAATATATTTATAATTCATTTTCTAATTCCGTTTCTCAGACAGAAGAAAGAGAGAAATGTCAGATCCACCAGCACTGGCGAACAGGGATAGGGATCAAAGATCAAAGTTCATTTTTCTTTTCCTCTTTTTTTCTTTCTCAATCTATACGTATACTTGTCGCGAGTGGAGAATTGTCCCCATCCTCGCACACTCCCTCTCTCGCTTACGACCATACCTCGTTGAGAACCCAGCATCCCGTCCGATCTGCCAAGTTAAGCAAAGGTGGGCCCAGTAGTACTTGGATCGGAGACGGCTTGGGAATCCTGGGTGTTTGTAAGCACTTTTGCGATGTTTACAAAATATTTTAGTCATTTTTATCGCTTTTTTCTCGTCCAATCAATATATATTGTTGCTGTTTGTCCTACTTTTAAGCTTAAACTAGAAATATCCACGGCGATGATGGAGAAATAACGGAGTTAGACACCTTTTTATGGTATTATCTGTGCTTTATAAGTCAAATACAATACTTTCATGTGGGTCTGTGTGTTGCTACAATAAATTAGTGCATTGATCTACCGATACATGTGCACTTCAACATTAGTTTATTGATTGGATCGGATGCTGGGAATGACAAGAACCCAGAAATAAAGTCGCATGATTTCCATTCTTTTGTTGTTTTTGAGACCGAAATGGAATTTGAATATAGAGATAATCAATCACTTCTTGTAAGATTCCCACGGCACCTACCGATAAAATTGATCGCTTAGAGATGTAGAGAAGGTCGGCAACCAAACCCGCCTGAGATGGGCCGCACACACCAAAAATAACACATTTGTCAGATAAAATGATCTCTCTGGATCCTCTGCAAGTATCCGAGAAAATCTTCGCCTTTTACTAAAGATTTCCGTGCAGAGGATCAAACTAGGAGTAGTACTCATTTTTTAGAATCCCCATGGAAGAGCGGGGATAATAAATTGGAAAAGCGAACATCGAGAGAATATTATTTATAATTCATTTTCTAATTCCGTTTCTCAGACAGAAGAAAGAGGAGAAATGTCAGATCCACCAGCACTGGCGAACAGGATAGGGATCAAAGATCAAAGTTCATTTTCTTTTCCTCTTTTTTTCTTTCTCAATCTATACGTTTACTCGTCGCGAGTGGAGAATTGTCCCCATCCTCGCATACTCCCTCTCTCGCTTACGACCATACCTCGTTGAGAACACGGCATCCCGTCCGATCTTGCCAAGTTAAGCAACGGTGGGCCCAGTTAGTACTTGGATCGGAGACGGCTTGGAATCCTGGGTGTTGTAAGCACTTTTGCGATTTTTACAAAATATTTTAGTCATTTTTATCGCTTTTTTCTCGTCTCAATCAATATATATTGTTGCTGTTTGTCCTACTTTTTAAGCCTAAACTAGAAATATCCACGTCATGATGGAGAAATAACGGAGTTAGACACCTTTTTATGGTATTATCTGTGCTTTATAAGTCAAATACAATACTTTCATGTGGGTCTGTGTGTTGCTACAATAATTAGTGCATTGATCTACCGATACATGTGCACTTCAACATTAGTTTATTGATTGGATCGGATGCTGGGAATGACAAGAACCCAGAAATAAAGTCGCATGATTTCCATTCTTTTGTTGTTTTTGAGACCGAAATGGAATTTGAATATAGAGATAATCAATCACTTCTTGTAAGATTCCCACGGCACCTACCGATAAAATTGATCGCTTAGAGATGTAGAGAAGGTCGGCAACCAAACCCGCCTGAGATGGGCCGCACACACCAAAAATAACACATTTGTCAGATAAAATGATCTCTCTGGATCCTCTGCAAGTATCCGAGAAAATCTTTCGCCTTTTACTAAAGATTTCCGTGCAGAGGATCAAACTATGAGTAGTACTCATTTTTTAGAATCCCCATGGAAGAGCGGGATAATAAATTGGAAAAGCGAACATCGAGAGAATATATTTATAATTCATTTTCTAATTCCGTTTCTCAGACAGAAGAAAGAGAGAAATGTCAGATCCACCAGCACTGGCGAACAGGATAGGGATCAAAGATCAAAGTTCATTTTTCTTTTCCTCTTTTTTTCTTTCTCAATCTATACGTTTACTCGTCGCGAGTGGAGAATTGTCCCCATCCTCGCACACTCCCTCTCTCGCTTACGACCATACCTCGTTGAGAACACGGCATCCCGTCCGATCTGCCAAGTTAAGCAACGGTGGGCCCAGTTAGTACTTGGATCGGAGACGGCTTGGGAATCCTGGGTGTTGTAAGCACTTTTGCGATTTTTACAAAATATTTTAGTCATTTTTATCGCTTTTTTCTCGTCCAATCAATATATATTGTTGCTGTTTGTCCTACTTTTTAAGCTAAACTAGAAATATCCACGGCATGATGGAGAAATAACGGAGTTAGACACCTTTTTATGGTATTATCTGTGCTTTATAAGTCAAATACAATACTTTCATGTGGGTCTGTGTGTTGCTACAATAATTAGTGCATTGATCTACCGATACATGTGCACTTCAACATTAGTTTATTGATTGGATCGGATGCTGGGAATGACAAGAACCCAGAAATAAAGTCGCATGATTTCCATTCTTTTGTTGTTTTTGAGACCGAAATGGAATTTGAATATAGAGATAATCAATCACTTCTTGTAAGATTCCCACGGCACCTACCGATAAAATTGATCGCTTAGAGATGTAGAGAAGGTCGGCAACCAAACCCGCCTGAGATGGGCCGCACACACCAAAAATAACACATTTGTCAGATAAAATGATCTCTCTGGATCCTCTGCAAGTATCCGAGAAAATCTTTCGCCTTTTACTAAAGATTTCCGTGCAGAGGATCAAACTATGAGTAGTACTCATTTTTTAGAATCCCCATGGAAGAGCGGGATAATAAATTGGAAAAGCGAACATCGAGAGAATATATTTATAATTCATTTTCTAATTCCGTTTCTCAGACAGAAGAAAGAGAGAAATG
Source organism: Parapristionchus giblindavisi (assembly GCA_943737045.1). Taxonomy (NCBI): domain Eukaryota; kingdom Metazoa; phylum Nematoda; class Chromadorea; order Rhabditida; family Diplogasteridae; genus Parapristionchus; species Parapristionchus giblindavisi. The sequence continues at coordinate 309,163 of CALSFV010000090.1, read as the reverse complement.
TCAGATCCACCAGCACTGGCGAACAGGATAGGGATCAAAGATCAAAGTTCATTTTTCTTTTCCTCTTTTTTTCTTTCTCAATCTATACGTTTACTCGTCGCGAGTGGAGAATTGTCCCCATCCTCGCACACTCCCTCTCCTCGCTTACGACCATACCTCGTTGAGAACACGGCATCCCGTCCGATCTGCCAAGTTAAGCAACGGTGGGCCCAGTTAGTACTTGGATCGGAGACGGCTTGGGAATCCTGGGTGTTGTAAGCACTTTTGCGATTTTTACAAAATATTTTAGTCATTTTTATCGCTTTTTTCTCGTCCAATCAATATATATTGTTGCTGTTTGTCCTACTTTTTAAGCTAAACTAGAAATATCCACGGCATGATGGAGAAATAACGGAGTTAGACACCTTTTTATGGTATTATCTGTGCTTTATAAGTCAAATACAATACTTTCATGTGGGTCTGTGTGTTGCTACAATAATTAGTGCATTGATCTACCGATACATGTGCACTTCAACATTAGTTTATTGATTGGATCGGATGCTGGGAATGACAAGAACCCAGAAATAAAGTCGCATGATTTCCATTCTTTTGTTGTTTTTGAGACCGAAATGGAATTTGAATATAGAGATAATCAATCACTTCTTGTAAGATTCCCACGGCACCTACCGATAAAATTGATCGCTTAGAGATGTAGAGAAGGTCGGCAACCAAACCCGCCTGAGATGGGCCGCACACACCAAAAATAACACATTTGTCAGATAAAATGATCTCTCTGGATCCTCTGCAAGTATCCGAGAAAATCTTTCGCCTTTTACTGAAGATTTCCGTGCAGAGGATCAAACTATGAGTAGTACTCATTTTTTAGAATCCCCATGGAAGAGCGGGATAATAAATTGGAAAAGCGAACATCGAGAGAATATATTTATAATTCATTTTCTAATTCCGTTTCTCAGACAGAAGAAAGAGAGAAATGTCAGATCCACCAGCACTGGCGAACAGGATAGGGATCAAAGATCAAAGTTCATTTTTCTTTTCCTCTTTTTTCTTTCTCAATCTATACGTTTACTCGTCGCGAGTGGAGAATTGTCCCCATCCTCGCACACTCCCTCTCTCGCTTACGACCATACCTCGTTGAGAACACGGCATCCCGTCCGATCTGCCAAGTTAAGCAACGGTGGGCCCAGTTAGTACTTGGATCGGAGACGGCTTGGGAATCCTGGGTGTTGTAAGCACTTTTGCGATTTTTACAAAATATTTTAGTCATTTTTATCGCTTTTTTCTCGTCCAATCAATATATATTGTTGCTGTTTGTCCTACTTTTTAAGCTAAACTAGAAATATCCACGGCATGATGGAGAAATAACGGAGTTAGACACCTTTTTATGGTATTATCTGTGCTTTATAAGTCAAATACAATACTTTCATGTGGGTCTGTGTGTTGCTACAATAATTAGTGCATTGATCTACCGATACATGTGCACTTCAACATTAGTTTATTGATTGGATCGGATGCTGGGAATGACAAGAACCCAGAAATAAAGTCGCATGATTTCCATTCTTTTGTTGTTTTTGAGACCGAAATGGAATTTGAATATAGAGATAATCAATCACTTCTTGTAAGATTCCCACGGCACCTACCGATAAAATTGATCGCTTAGAGATGTAGAGAAGGTCGGCAACCAAACCCGCCTGAGATGGGCCGCACACACCAAAAATAACACATTTGTCAGATAAAATGATCTCTCTGGATCCTCTGCAAGTATCCGAGAAAATCTTTCGCCTTTTACTAAAGATTTCCGTGCAGAGGATCAAACTATGAGTAGTACTCATTTTTTAGAATCCCCATGGAAGAGCGGGATAATAAATTGGAAAAGCGAACATCGAGAGAATATATTTATAATTCATTTTCTAATTCCGTTTCTCAGACAGAAGAAAGAGAGAAATGTCAGATCCACCAGCACTGGCGAACAGGATAGGGATCAAAGATCAAAGTTCATTTTTCTTTTCCTCTTTTTTTCTTTCTCAATCTATACGTTTACTCGTCGCGAGTGGAGAATTGTCCCCATCCTCGCACACTCCCTCTCTCGCTTACGACCATACCTCGTTGAGAACACGGCATCCCGTCCGATCTGCCAAGTTAAGCAACGGTGGGCCCAGTTAGTACTTGGATCGGAGACGGCTTGGGAATCCTGGGTGTTGTAAGCACTTTTGCGATTTTTACAAAATATTTTAGTCATTTTTATCGCTTTTTTCTCGTCCAATCAATATATATTGTTGCTGTTTGTCCTACTTTTTAAGCTAAACTAGAAATATCCACGGCATGATGGAGAAATAACGGAGTTAGACACCTTTTTATGGTATTATCTGTGCTTTATAAGTCAAATACAATACTTTCATGTGGGTCTGTGTGTTGCTACAATAATTAGTGCATTGATCTACCGATACATGTGCACTTCAACATTAGTTTATTGATTGGATCGGATGCTGGGAATGACAAGAACCCAGAAATAAAGTCGCATGATTTCCATTCTTTTGTTGTTTTTGAGACCGAAATGGAATTTGAATATAGAGATAATCAATCACTTCTTGTAAGATTCCCACGGCACCTACCGATAAAATTGATCGCTTAGAGATGTAGAGAAGGTCGGCAACCAAACCCGCCTGAGATGGGCCGCACACACCAAAAATAACACATTTGTCAGATAAAATGATCTCTCTGGATCCTCTGCAAGTATCCGAGAAAATCTTTCGCCTTTTACTAAAGATTTCCGTGCAGAGGATCAAACTATGAGTAGTACTCATTTTTTAGAATCCCCATGGAAGAGCGGGATAATAAATTGGAAAAGCGAACATCGAGAGAATATATTTATAATTCATTTTCTAATTCCGTTTCTCAGACAGAAGAAAGAGAGAAATGTCAGATCCACCAGCACTGGCGAACAGGATAGGGATCAAAGATCAAAGTTCATTTTTCTTTTCCTCTTTTTTTCTTTCTCAATCTATACGTTTACTCGTCGCGAGTGGAGAATTGTCCCCATCCTCGCACACTCCCTCTCTCGCTTACGACCATACCTCGTTGAGAACACGGCATCCCGTCCGATCTGCCAAGTTAAGCAACGGTGGGCCCAGTTAGTACTTGGATCGGAGACGGCTTGGGAATCCTGGGTGTTGTAAGCACTTTTGCGATTTTTACAAAATATTTTAGTCATTTTTATCGCTTTTTTCTCGTCCAATCAATATATATTGTTGCTGTTTGTCCTACTTTTTAAGCTAAACTAGAAATATCCACGGCATGATGGAGAAATAACGGAGTTAGACACCTTTTTATGGTATTATCTGTGCTTTATAAGTCAAATACAATACTTTCATGTGGGTCTGTGTGTTGCTACAATAATTAGTGCATTGATCTACCGATACATGTGCACTTCAACATTAGTTTATTGATTGGATCGGATGCTGGGAATGACAAGAACCCAGAAATAAAGTCGCATGATTTCCATTCTTTTGTTGTTTTTGAGACCGAAATGGAATTTGAATATAGAGATAATCAATCACTTCTTGTAAGATTCCCACGGCACCTACCGATAAAATTGATCGCTTAGAGATGTAGAGAAGGTCGGCAACCAAACCCGCCTGAGATGGGCCGCACACACCAAAAATAACACATTTGTCAGATAAAATGATCTCTCTGGATCCTCTGCAAGTATCCGAGAAAATCTTTCGCCTTTTACTAAAGATTTCCGTGCAGAGGATCAAACTATGAGTAGTACTCATTTTTTAGAATCCCCATGGAAGAGCGGGATAATAAATTGGAAAAGCGATCATCGAGAGAATATATTTATAATTCATTTTCTAATTCCGTTTCTCAGACAGAAGAAAGAGAGAAATGTCAGATCCACCAGCACTGGCGAACAGGATAGGGATCAAAGATCAAAGTTCATTTTTCTTTTCCTCTTTTTTTCTTTCTCAATCTATACGTTTACTCGTCGCGAGTGGAGAATTGTCCCCATCCTCGCACACTCCCTCTCTCGCTTACGACCATACCTCGTTGAGAACACGGCATCCCGTCCGATCTGCCAAGTTAAGCAACGGTGGGCCCAGTTAGTACTTGGATCGGAGACGGCTTGGGAATCCTGGGTGTTGTAAGCACTTTTGCGATTTTTACAAAATATTTTAGTCATTTTTTATCGCTTTTTTCTCGTCCAATCAATATATATTGTTGCTGTTTGTCCTACTTTTTAAGCTAAACTAGAAATATCCACGGCATGATGGAGAAATAACGGAGTTAGACACCTTTTTATGGTATTATCTGTGCTTTATAAGTCAAATACAATACTTTCATGTGGGTCTGTGTGTTGCTACAATAATTAGTGCATTGATCTACCGATACATGTGCACTTCAACATTAGTTTATTGATTGGATCGGATGCTGGGAATGACAAGAACCCAGAAATAAAGTCGCATGATTTCCATTCTTTTGTTGTTTTTGAGACCGAAATGGAATTTGAATATAGAGATAATCAATCACTTCTTGTAAGATTCCCACGGCACCTACCGATAAAATTGATCGCTTAGAGATGTAGAGAAGGTCGGCAACCAAACCCGCCTGAGATGGGCCGCACACACCAAAAATAACACATTTGTCAGATAAAATGATCTCTCTGGATCCTCTGCAAGTATCCGAGAAAATCTTTCGCCTTTTACTAAAGATTTCCGTGCAGAGGATCAAACTATGAGTAGTACTCATTTTTTAGAATCCCCATGGAAGAGCGGGATAATAAATTGGAAAAGCGAACATCGAGAGAATATATTTATAATTCATTTTCTAATTCCGTTTCTCAGACAGAAGAAAGAGAGAAATGTCAGATCCACCAGCACTGGCGAACAGGATAGGGATCAAAGATCAAAGTTCATTTTTCTTTTCCTCTTTTTTTCTTTCTCAATCTATACGTTTACTCGTCGCGAGTGGAGAATTGTCCCCATCCTCGCACACTCCCTCTCTCGCTTACGACCATACCTCGTTGAGAACACGGCATCCCGTCCGATCTGCCAAGTTAAAGGGACAGTGACCTCTCTCAATAGCCTCTTCATTGCGCACACTATTTCTCTGTTCTCTAACAACTAGAGAGCGTAGACCGTTGAAGAGACCGTTGACAGAGGTTTCGGTCCCTTTAAGCAACGGTGGGCCCAGTTAGTACTTGGATCGGAGACGGCTTGGGAATCCTGGGTGTTGTAAGCACTTTTGCGATTTTTACAAAATATTTTAGTCATTTTTATCGCTTTTTTCTCGTCCAATCAATATATATTGTTGCTGTTTGTCCTACTTTTTAAGCTAAACTAGAAATATCCACGGCATGATGGAGAAATAACGGAGTTAGACACCTTTTTATGGTATTATCTGTGCTTTATAAGTCAAATACAATACTTTCATGTGGGTCTGTGTGTTGCTACAATAATTAGTGCATTGATCTACCGATACATGTGCACTTCAACATTAGTTTATTGATTGGATCGGATGCTGGGAATCATCAAGAACCCAGAAATAAAGTCGCATGATTTCCATTCTTTTTGTTGTTTTTGAGACCGAAATGGAATTTGAATATAGAGATAATCAATCACTTCTTGTAAGATTCCCACGGCACCTACCGATAAAATTGATCGCTTAGAGATGTAGAGAAGGTCGGCAACCAAACCCGCCTGAGATGGGCCGCACACACCAAAAATAACACATTTGTCAGATAAAATGATCTCTCTGGATCCTCTGCAAGTATCCGAGAAAATCTTTCGCCTTTTACTAAAGATTTCCGTGCAGAGGATCAAACTATGAGTAGTACTCATTTTTTAGAATCCCCATGGAAGAGCGGGATAATAAATTGGAAAAGCGATCATCGAGAGAATATATTTATAATTCATTTTCTAATTCCGTTTCTCAGACAGAAGAAAGAGAGAAATGTCAGATCCACCAGCACTGGCGAACAGGATAGGGATCAAAGATCAAAGTTCATTTTTCTTTTCCTCTTTTTTTCTTTCTCAATCTATACGTTTACTCGTCGCGAGTGGAGAATTGTCCCCATCCTCGCACACTCCCTCTCTCGCTTACGACCATACCTCGTTGAGAACACGGCATCCCGTCCGATCTGCCAAGTTAAGCAACGGTGGGCCCAGTTAGTACTTGGATCGGAGACGGCTTGGGAATCCTGGGTGTTGTAAGCACTTTTGCGATTTTTACAAAATATTTTAGTCATTTTTATCGCTTTTTTCTCGTCCAATCAATATATATTGTTGCTGTTTGTCCTACTTTTTAAGCTAAACTAGAAATATCCACGGCATGATGGAGAAATAACGGAGTTAGACACCTTTTTATGGTATTATCTGTGCTTTATAAGTCAAATACAATACTTTCATGTGGGTCTGTGTGTTGCTACAATAATTAGTGCATTGATCTACCGATACATGTGCACTTCAACATTAGTTTATTGATTGGATCGGATGCTGGGAATGACAAGAACCCAGAAATAAAGTCGCATGATTTCCATTCTTTTGTTGTTTTTGAGACCGAAATGGAATTTGAATATAGAGATAATCAATCACTTCTTGTAAGATTCCCACGGCACCTACCGATAAAATTGATCGCTTAGAGATGTAGAGAAGGTCGGCAACCAAACCCGCCTGAGATGGGCCGCACACACCAAAAATAACACATTTGTCAGATAAAATGATCTCTCTGGATCCTCTGCAAGTATCCGAGAAAATCTTTCGCCTTTTACTAAAGATTTCCGTGCAGAGGATCAAACTATGAGTAGTACTCATTTTTTAGAATCCCCATGGAAGAGCGGGATAATAAATTGGAAAAGCGAACATCGAGAGAATATATTTATAATTCATTTTCTAATTCCGTTTCTCAGACAGAAGAAAGAGAGAAATGTCAGATCCACCAGCACTGGCGAACAGGATAGGGATCAAAGATCAAAGTTCATTTTTCTTTTCCTCTTTTTTTCTTTCTCAATCTATACGTTTACTCGTCGCGAGTGGAGAATTGTCCCCATCCTCGCACACTCCCTCTCTCGCTTACGACCATACCTCGTTGAGAACACGGCATCCCGTCCGATCTGCCAAGTTAAGCAACGGTGGGCCCAGTTAGTACTTGGATCGGAGACGGCTTGGGAATCCTGGGTGTTGTAAGCACTTTTGCGATTTTTACAAAATATTTTAGTCATTTTTATCGCTTTTTTCTCGTCCAATCAATATATATTGTTGCTGTTTGTCCTACTTTTTAAGCTAAACTAGAAATATCCACGGCATGATGGAGAAATAACGGAGTTAGACACCTTTTTATGGTATTATCTGTGCTTTATAAGTCAAATACAATACTTTCATGTGGGTCTGTGTGTTGCTACAATAATTAGTGCATTGATCTACCGATACATGTGCACTTCAACATTAGTTTATTGATTGGATCGGATGCTGGGAATGACAAGAACCCAGAAATAAAGTCGCATGATTTCCATTCTTTTGTTGTTTTTGAGACCGAAATGGAATTTGAATATAGAGATAATCAATCACTTCTTGTAAGATTCCCACGGCACCTACCGATAAAATTGATCGCTTAGAGATGTAGAGAAGGTCGGCAACCAAACCCGCCTGAGATGGGCCGCACACACCAAAAATAACACATTTGTCAGATAAAATGATCTCTCTGGATCCTCTGCAAGTATCCGAGAAAATCTTTCGCCTTTTACTAAAGATTTCCGTGCAGAGGATCGAACTATGAGTAGTACTCATTTTTTAGAATCCCCATGGAAGAGCGGGATAATAAATTGGAAAAGCGAACATCGAGAGAATATATTTATAATTCATTTTCTAATTCCGTTTCTCAGACAGAAGAAAGAGAGAAATGTCAGATCCACCAGCACTGGCGAACAGGATAGGGATCAAAGATCAAAGTTCATTTTTCTTTTCCTCTTTTTTTCTTTCTCAATCTATACGTTTACTCGTCGCGAGTGGAGAATTGTCCCCATCCTCGCACACTCCCTCTCTCGCTTACGACCATACCTCGTTGAGAACACGGCATCCCGTCCGATCTGCCAAGTTAAGCAACGGTGGGCCCAGTTAGTACTTGGATCGGAGACGGCTTGGGAATCCTGGGTGTTGTAAGCACTTTTGCGATTTTTACAAAATATTTTAGTCATTTTTATCGCTTTTTTCTCGTCCAATCAATATATATTGTTGCTGTTTGTCCTACTTTTTAAGCTAAACTAGAAATATCCACGGCATGATGGAGAAATAACGGAGTTAGACACCTTTTTATGGTATTATCTGTGCTTTATAAGTCAAATACAATACTTTCATGTGGGTCTGTGTGTTGCTACAATAATTAGTGCATTGATCTACCGATACATGTGCACTTCAACATTAGTTTATTGATTGGATCGGATGCTGGGAATGACAAGAACCCAGAAATAAAGTCGCATGATTTCCATTCTTTTGTTGTTTTTGAGACCGAAATGGAATTTGAATATAGAGATAATCAATCACTTCTTGTAAGATTCCCACGGCACCTACCGATAAAATTGATCGCTTAGAGATGTAGAGAAGGTCGGCAACCAAACCCGCCTGAGATGGGCCGCACACACCAAAAATAACACATTTGTCAGATAAAATGATCTCTCTGGATCCTCTGCAAGTATCCGAGAAAATCTTTCGCCTTTTACTAAAGATTTCCGTGCAGAGGATCAAACTATGAGTAGTACTCATTTTTTAGAATCCCCATGGAAGAGCGGGATAATAAATTGGAAAAGCGATCATCGAGAGAATATATTTATAATTCATTTTCTAATTCCGTTTCTCAGACAGAAGAAAGAGAGAAATGTCAGATCCACCAGCACTGGCGAACAGGATAGGGATCAAAGATCAAAGTTCATTTTTCTTTTCCTCTTTTTTTCTTTCTCAATCTATACGTTTACTCGTCGCGAGTGGAGAATTGTCCCCATCCTCGCACACTCCCTCTCTCGCTTACGACCATACCTCGTTGAGAACACGGCATCCCGTCCGATCTGCCAAGTTAAGCAACGGTGGGCTCCAGTTAGTACTTGGATCGGAGACGGCTTGGGAATCCTGGGTGTTGTAAAGCACTTTTGCGATTTTTACAAAATATTTTAGTCATTTTTTATCGCTTTTTTTCTCGTCCAATCAATATATATTGTTGCTGTTTGTCCTACTTTTTAAGCTAAACTAGAAATATCCACGGCATCATGATGGAGGAAATAACGGAGGTTAGACACCTTTTTATGGTATTATCTGTGCTTTATAAGTCAAATACAATACTTTCATGTGGGTCTGTGTGTTGCTACAATAATTAGTGCATTGATCTACCGATACATGTGCACTTCAACATTAGTTTATTGATTGGATCGGATGCTGGGAATGACAAGAACCCAGAAATAAAGTCGCATGATTTCCATTCTTTTGTTGTTTTTGAGACCGAAATGGAATTTGAATATAGAGATAATCAATCACTTCTTGTAAGATTCCCACGGCACCTACCGATAAAATTGATCGCTTAGAGATGTAGAGAAGGTCGGCAACCAAACCCGCCTGAGATGGGCCGCACACACCAAAAATAACACATTTGTCAGATAAAATGATCTCTCTGGATCCTCTGCAAGTATCCGAGAAAATCTTTCGCCTTTTACTAAAGATTTCCGTGCAGAGGATCAAACTATGAGTAGTACTCATTTTTTAGAATCCCCATGGAAGAGCGGGATAATAAATTGGAAAAGCGAACATCGAGAGAATATATTTATAATTCATTTTCTAATTCCGTTTCTCAGACAGAAGAAAGAGAGAAATGTCAGATCCACCAGCACTGGCGAACAGGATAGGGATCAAAGATCAAAGTTCATTTTTCTTTTCCTCTTTTTTTCTTTCTCAATCTATACGTTTACTCGTCGCGAGTGGAGAATTGTCCCCATCCTCGCACACTCCCTCTCTCGCTTACGACCATACCTCGTTGAGAACACGGCATCCCGTCCGATCTGCCAAGTTAAGCAACGGTGGGCCCAGTTAGTACTTGGATCGGAGACGGCTTGGGAATCCTGGGTGTTGTAAGCACTTTTGCGATTTTTACAAAATATTTTAGTCATTTTTATCGCTTTTTTCTCGTCCAATCAATATATATTGTTGCTGTTTGTCCTACTTTTTAAGCTAAACTAGAAATATCCACGGCATGATGGAGAAATAACGGAGTTAGACACCTTTTTATGGTATTATCTGTGCTTTATAAGTCAAATACAATACTTTCATGTGGGTCTGTGTGTTGCTACAATAATTAGTGCATTGATCTACCGATACATGTGCACTTCAACATTAGTTTATTGATTGGATCGGATGCTGGGAATGACAAGAACCCAGAAATAAAGTCGCATGATTTCCATTCTTTTGTTGTTTTTGAGACCGAAATGGAATTTGAATATAGAGATAATCAATCACTTCTTGTAAGATTCCCACGGCACCTACCGATAAAATTGATCGCTTAGAGATGTAGAGAAGGTCGGCAACCAAACCCGCCTGAGATGGGCCGCACACACCAAAAATAACACATTTGTCAGATAAAATGATCTCTCTGGATCCTCTGCAAGTATCCGAGAAAATCTTTCGCCTTTTACTAAAGATTTCCGTGCAGAGGATCAAACTATGAGTAGTACTCATTTTTTAGAATCCCCATGGAAGAGCGGGATAATAAATTGGAAAAGCGAACATCGAGAGAATATATTTATAATTCATTTTCTAATTCCGTTTCTCAGACAGAAGAAAGAGAGAAATGTCAGATCCACCAGCACTGGCGAACAGGATAGGGATCAAAGATCAAAGTTCATTTTTCTTTTCCTCTTTTTTTCTTTCTCAATCTATACGTTTACTCGTCGCGAGTGGAGAATTGTCCCCATCCTCGCACACTCCCTCTCTCGCTTACGACCATACCTCGTTGAGAACACGGCATCCCGTCCGATCTGCCAAGTTAAGCAACGGTGGGCCCAGTTAGTACTTGGATCGGAGACGGCTTGGGAATCCTGGGTGTTGTAAGCACTTTTGCGATTTTTACAAAATATTTTAGTCATTTTTATCGCTTTTTTCTCGTCCAATCAATATATATTGTTGCTGTTTGTCCTACTTTTTAAGCTAAACTAGAAATATCCACGGCATGATGGAGAAATAACGGAGTTAGACACCTTTTTATGGTATTATCTGTGCTTTATAAGTCAAATACAATACTTTCATGTGGGTCTGTGTGTTGCTACAATAATTAGTGCATTGATCTACCGATACATGTGCACTTCAACATTAGTTTATTGATTGGATCGGATGCTGGGAATGACAAGAACCCAGAAATAAAGTCGCATGATTTCCATTCTTTTGTTGTTTTTGAGACCGAAATGGAATTTGAATATAGAGATAATCAATCACTTCTTGTAAGATTCCCACGGCACCTACCGATAAAATTGATCGCTTAGAGATGTAGAGAAGGTCGGCAACCAAACCCGCCTGAGATGGGCCGCACACACCAAAAATAACACATTTGTCAGATAAAATGATCTCTCTGGATCCTCTGCAAGTATCCGAGAAAATCTTTCGCCTTTTACTAAAGATTTCCGTGCAGAGGATCAAACTATGAGTAGTACTCATTTTTTAGAATCCCCATGGAAGAGCGGGATAATAAATTGGAAAAGCGATCATCGAGAGAATATATTTATAATTCATTTTCTAATTCCGTTTCTCAGACAGAAGAAAGAGAGAAATGTCAGATCCACCAGCACTGGCGAACAGGATAGGGATCAAAGATCAAAGTTCATTTTTCTTTTCCTCTTTTTTTCTTTCTCAATCTATACGTTTACTCGTCGCGAGTGGAGAATTGTCCCCATCCTCGCACACTCCCTCTCTCGCTTACGACCATACCTCGTTGAGAACACGGCATCCCGTCCGATCTGCCAAGTTAAGCAACGGTGGGCCCAGTTAGTACTTGGATCGGAGACGGCTTGGGAATCCTGGGTGTTGTAAGCACTTTTGCGATTTTTACAAAATATTTTAGTCATTTTTATCGCTTTTTTCTCGTCCAATCAATATATATTGTTGCTGTTTGTCCTACTTTTTAAGCTAAACTAGAAATATCCACGGCATGATGGAGAAATAACGGAGTTAGACACCTTTTTATGGTATTATCTGTGCTTTATAAGTCAAATACAATACTTTCATGTGGGTCTGTGTGTTGCTACAATAATTAGTGCATTGATCTACCGATACATGTGCACTTCAACATTAGTTTATTGATTGGATCGGATGCTGGGAATGACAAGAACCCAGAAATAAAGTCGCATGATTTCCATTCTTTTGTTGTTTTGAGACCGAAATGGAATTTGAATATAGAGATAATCAATCACTTCTTGTAAGATTCCCACGGCACCTACCGATAAAATTGATCGCTTAGAGATGTAGAGAAGGTCGGCAACCAAACCCGCCTGAGATGGGCCGCACACACCAAAAATAACACATTTGTCAGATAAAATGATCTCTCTGGATCCTCTGCAAGTATCCGAGAAAATCTTTCGCCTTTTACTAAAGATTTCCGTGCAGAGGATCAAACTATGAGTAGTACTCATTTTTTAGAATCCCCATGGAAGAGCGGGATAATAATTGGAAAAGCGAACATCGAGAGAATATATTTATAATTCATTTTCTAATTCCGTTTCTCAGACAGAAGAAAGAGAGAAATGTCAGATCCACCAGCACTGGCGAACAGGATAGGGATCAAAGATCAAAGTTCATTTTTCTTTTCCTCTTTTTTTCTTTCTCAATCTATACGTTTACTCGTCGCGAGTGGAGAATTGTCCCCATCCTCGCACACTCCCTCTCTCGCTTACGACCATACCTCGTTGAGAACACGGCATCCCGTCCGATCTGCCAAGTTAAGCAACGGTGGGCCCAGTTAGTACTTGGATCGGAGACGGCTTGGGAATCCTGGGTGTTGTAAGCACTTTTGCGATTTTTACAAAATATTTTAGTCATTTTTATCGCTTTTTTCTCGTCCAATCAATATATATTGTTGCTGTTTGTCCTACTTTTTAAGCTAAACTAGAAATATCCACGGCATGATGGAGAAATAACGGAGTTAGACACCTTTTTATGGTATTATCTGTGCTTTATAAGTCAAATACAATACTTTCATGTGGGTCTGTGTGTTGCTACAATAATTAGTGCATTGATCTACCGATACATGTGCACTTCAACATTAGTTTATTGATTGGATCGGATGCTGGGAATGACAAGAACCCAGAAATAAAGTCGCATGATTTCCATTCTTTTGTTGTTTTTGAGACCGAAATGGAATTTGAATATAGAGATAATCAATCACTTCTTGTAAGATTCCCACGGCACCTACCGATAAAATTGATCGCTTAGAGATGTAGAGAAGGTCGGCAACCAAACCCGCCTGAGATGGGCCGCACACACCAAAAATAACACATTTGTCAGATAAAATGATCTCTCTGGATCCTCTGCAAGTATCCGAGAAAATCTTTCGCCTTTTACTAAAGATTTCCGTGCAGAGGATCAAACTATGAGTAGTACTCATTTTTTAGAATCCCCATGGAAGAGCGGGATAATAAATTGGAAAAGCGAACATCGAGAGAATATATTTATAATTCATTTTCTAATTCCGTTTCTCAGACAGAAGAAAGAGAGAAATGTCAGATCCACCAGCACTGGCGAACAGGATAGGGATCAAAGATCAAAGTTCATTTTTCTTTTCCTCTTTTTTTCTTTCTCAATCTATACGTATACTCGTCGCGAGTGGAGAATTGTCCCCATCCTCGCACACTCCCTCTCTCACTTACGACCATACCTCGTTGAGAACACGGCATCCCGTCCGATCTGCCAAGTTAAAGGGACAGTGACCTCTCTCAATAGCCTCTTCATTGCGCACACTATTTCTCTGTTCTCTAACAACTAGAGAGCGTAGACCGTTGAAGAGACCGTTGACAGAGGTTTCGGTCCCTTTAAGCAACGGTGGGCCCAGTTAGTACTTGGATCGGAGACGGCTTGGGAATCCTGGGTGTTGTAAGCACTTTTGCGATTTTTACAAAATATTTTAGTCATTTTTATCGCTTTTTTCTCGTCCAATCAATATATATTGTTGCTGTTTGTCCTACTTTTTAAGCTAAACTAGAAATATCCACGGCATGATGGAGAAATAACGGAGTTAGACACCTTTTTATGGTATTATCTGTGCTTTATAAGTCAAATACAATACTTTCATGTGGGTCTGTGTGTTGCTACAATAATTAGTGCATTGATCTACCGATACATGTGCACTTCAACATTAGTTTATTGATTGGATCGGATGCTGGGAATGACAAGAACCCAGAAATAAAGTCGCATGATTTCCATTCTTTTGTTGTTTTTGAGACCGAAATGGAATTTGAATATAGAGATAATCAATCACTTCTTGTAAGATTCCCACGGCACCTACCGATAAAATTGATCGCTTAGAGATGTAGAGAAGGTCGGCAACCAAACCCGCCTGAGATGGGCCGCACACACCAAAAATAACACATTTGTCAGATAAAATGATCTCTCTGGATCCTTTGCAAGTATCCGAGAAAATCTTTCGCCTTTTACTAAAGATTTCCGTGCAGAGGATCAAACTATGAGAAGTACTCATTTTTTAGAATCCCCATGGAAGAGCGGGATAATAAATTGGAAAAGCGAACATCGAGAGAATATATTTATAATTCATTTTCTAATTCCGTTTCTCAGACAGAAGAAAGAGAGAAATGTCAGATCCACCAGCACTGGCGAACAGGATAGGGATCAAAGATCAAAGTTCATTTTTCTTTTCCTCTTTTTTTCTTTCTCAATCTATACGTATACTCGTCGCGAGTGGAGAATTGTCCCCATCCTCGCACACTCCCTCTCTCGCTTACGACCATACCTCGTTGAGAACCCAGCATCCCGTCCGATCTGCCAAGTTAAGCAAAGGTGGGCCCAGTTAGTACTTGGATCGGAGACGGCTTGGGAATCCTGGGTGTTGTAAGCACTTTTGCGATGTTTACAAAATATTTTAGTCATTTTTATCGCTTTTTTCTCGTCCAATCAATATATATTGTTGCTGTTTGTCCTACTTTTTAAGCTAAACTAGAAATATCCACGGCATGATGGAGAAATAACGGAGTTAGACACCTTTTTATGGTATTATCTGTGCTTTATAAGTCAAATACAATACTTTCATGTGGGTCTGTGTGTTGCTACAATAATTAGTGCATTGATCTACCGATACATGTGCACTTCAACATTAGTTTATTGATTGGATCGGATGCTGGGAATGACAAGAACCCAGAAATAAAGTCGCATGATTTCCATTCTTTTGTTGTTTTTGAGACCGAAATGGAATTTGAATATAGAGATAATCAATCACTTCTTGTAAGATTCCCACGGCACCTACCGATAAAATTGATCGCTTAGAGATGTAGAGAAGGTCGGCAACCAAACCCGCCTGAGATGGGCCGCACACACCAAAAATAACACATTTGTCAGATAAAATGATCTCTCTGGATCCTCTGCAAGTATCCGAGAAAAATCTTTCGCCTTTTACTAAAGATTTCCGTGCAGAGGATCAAACTATGAGTAGTACTCATTTTTTAGAATCCCCATGGAAGAGCGGGATAATAAATTGGAAAAGCGAACATCGAGAGAATATATTTATAATTCATTTTCTAATTCCGTTTCTCAGACAGAAGAAAGAGAGAAATGTCAGATCCACCAGCACTGGCGAACAGGATAGGGATCAAAGATCAAAGTTCATTTTTCTTTTCCTCTTTTTTTCTTTCTCAATCTATACGTATACTCGTCGCGAGTGGAGAATTGTCCCCATCCTCGCACACTCCCTCTCTCACTTACGACCATACCTCGTTGAGAACACGGCATCCCGTCCGATCTGCCAAGTTAAGCAACGGTGGGCCCAGTTAGTACTTGGATCGGAGACGGCTTGGGAATCCTGGGTGTTGTAAGCACTTTTGCGATTTTTACAAAATATTTTAGTCATTTTTATCGCTTTTTTCTCGTCCAATCAATATATATTGTTGCTGTTTGTCCTACTTTTTAAGCTAAACTAGAAATATCCACGGCATGATGGAGAAATAACGGAGTTAGACACCTTTTTATGGTATTATCTGTGCTTTATAAGTCAAATACAATACTTTCATGTGGGTCTGTGTGTTGCTACAATAATTAGTGCATTGATCTACCGATACATGTGCACTTCAACATTAGTTTATTGATTGGATCGGATGCTGGGAATGACAAGAACCCAGAAATAAAGTCGCATGATTTCCATTCTTTTGTTGTTTTTGAGACCGAAATGGAATTTGAATATAGAGATAATCAATCACTTCTTGTAAGATTCCCACGGCACCTACCGATAAAATTGATCGCTTAGAGATGTAGAGAAGGTCGGCAACCAAACCCGCCTGAGATGGGCCGCACACACCAAAAATAACACATTTGTCAGATAAAATGATCTCTCTGGATCCTCTGCAAGTATCCGAGAAAAATCTTTCGCCTTTTACTAAAGATTTCCGTGCAGAGGATCAAACTATGAGTAGTACTCATTTTTTAGAATCCCCATGGAAGAGCGGGATAATAAATTGGAAAAGCGAACATCGAGAGAATATATTTATAATTCATTTTCTAATTCCGTTTCTCAGACAGAAGAAAGAGAGAAATGTCAGATCCACCAGCACTGGCGAACAGGATAGGGATCAAAGATCAAAGTTCATTTTTCTTTTCCTCTTTTTTTCTTTCTCAATCTATACGTATACTCGTCGCGAGTGGAGAATTGTCCCCATCCTCGCACACTCCCTCTCTCACTTACGACCATACCTCGTTGAGAACACGGCATCCCGTCCGATCTGCCAAGTTAAGCAACGGTGGGCCCAGTTAGTACTTGGATCGGAGACGGCTTGGGAATCCTGGGTGTTGTAAGCACTTTTGCGATTTTTACAAAATATTTTAGTCATTTTTATCGCTTTTTTCTCGTCCAATCAATATATATTGTTGCTGTTTGTCCTACTTTTTAAGCTAAACTAGAAATATCCACGGCATGATGGAGAAATAACGGAGTTAGACACCTTTTTATGGTATTATCTGTGCTTTATAAGTCAAATACAATACTTTCATGTGGGTCTGTGTGTTGCTACAATAATTAGTGCATTGATCTACCGATACATGTGCACTTCAACATTAGTTTATTGATTGGATCGGATGCTGGGAATGACAAGAACCCAGAAATAAAGTCGCATGATTTCCATTCTTTTGTTGTTTTTGAGACCGAAATGGAATTTGAATATAGAGATAATCAATCACTTCTTGTAAGATTCCCACGGCACCTACCGATAAAATTGATCGCTTAGAGATGTAGAGAAGGTCGGCAACCAAACCCGCCTGAGATGGGCCGCACACACCAAAAATAACACATTTGTCAGATAAAATGATCTCTCTGGATCCTCTGCAAGTATCCGAGAAAATCTTTCGCCTTTTACTAAAGATTTCCGTGCAGAGGATCAAACTATGAGTAGTACTCATTTTTTAGAATCCCCATGGAAGAGCGGGATAATAAATTGGAAAAGCGAACATCGAGAGAATATATTTATAATTCATTTTCTAATTCCGTTTCTCAGACAGAAGAAAGAGAGAAATGTCAGATCCACCAGCACTGGCGAACAGGATAGGGATCAAAGATCAAAGTTCATTTTTCTTTTCCTCTTTTTTTCTTTCTCAATCTATACGTATACTCGTCGCGAGTGGAGAATTGTCCCCATCCTCGCACACTCCCTCTCTCACTTACGACCATACCTCGTTGAGAACACGGCATCCCGTCCGATCTGCCAAGTTAAGCAACGGTGGGCCCAGTTAGTACTTGGATCGGAGACGGCTTGGGAATCCTGGGTGTTGTAAGCACTTTTGCGATTTTTACAAAATATTTTAGTCATTTTTATCGCTTTTTTCTCGTCCAATCAATATATATTGTTGCTGTTTGTCCTACTTTTTAAGCTAAACTAGAAATATCCACGGCATGATGGAGAAATAACGGAGTTAGACACCTTTTTATGGTATTATCTGTGCTTTATAAGTCAAATACAATACTTTCATGTGGGTCTGTGTGTTGCTACAATAATTAGTGCATTGATCTACCGATACATGTGCACTTCAACATTAGTTTATTGATTGGATCGGATGCTGGGAATGACAAGAACCCAGAAATAAAGTCGCATGATTTCCATTCTTTTGTTGTTTTTGAGACCGAAATGGAATTTGAATATAGAGATAATCAATCACTTCTTGTAAGATTCCCACGGCACCTACCGATAAAATTGATCGCTTAGAGATGTAGAGAAGGTCGGCAACCAAACCCGCCTGAGATGGGCCGCACACACCAAAAATAACACATTTGTCAGATAAAATGATCTCTCTGGATCCTCTGCAAGTATCCGAGAAAATCTTTCGCCTTTTACTAAAGATTTCCGTGCAGAGGATCAAACTATGAGTAGTACTCATTTTTTAGAATCCCCATGGAAGAGCGGGATAATAAATTGGAAAAGCGAACATCGAGAGAATATATTTATAATTCATTTTCTAATTCCGTTTCTCAGACAGAAGAAAGAGAGAAATGTCAGATCCACCAGCACTGGCGAACAGGATAGGGATCAAAGATCAAAGTTCATTTTTCTTTTCCTCTTTTTTTCTTTCTCAATCTATACGTTTACTCGTCGCGAGTGGAGAATTGTCCCCATCCTCGCACACTCCCTCTCTCGCTTACGACCATACCTCGTTGAGAACACGGCATCCCGTCCGATCTGCCAAGTTAAGCAACGGTGGGCCCAGTTAGTACTTGGATCGGAGACGGCTTGGGAATCCTGGGTGTTGTAAGCACTTTTGCGATTTTTACAAAATATTTTAGTCATTTTTATCGCTTTTTTCTCGTCCAATCAATATATATTGTTGCTGTTTGTCCTACTTTTTAAGCTAAACTAGAAATATCCACGGCATGATGGAGAAATAACGGAGTTAGACACCTTTTTATGGTATTATCTGTGCTTTATAAGTCAAATACAATACTTTCATGTGGGTCTGTGTGTTGCTACAATAATTAGTGCATTGATCTACCGATACATGTGCACTTCAACATTAGTTTATTGATTGGATCGGATGCTGGGAATGACAAGAACCCAGAAATAAAGTCGCATGATTTCCATTCTTTTGTTGTTTTTGAGACCGAAATGGAATTTGAATATAGAGATAATCAATCACTTCTTGTAAGATTCCCACGGCACCTACCGATAAAATTGATCGCTTAGAGATGTAGAGAAGGTCGGCAACCAAACCCGCCTGAGATGGGCCGCACACACCAAAAATAACACATTTGTCAGATAAAATGATCTCTCTGGATCCTCTGCAAGTATCCGAGAAAATCTTTCGCCTTTTACTAAAGATTTCCGTGCAGAGGATCAAACTATGAGTAGTACTCATTTTTTAGAATCCCCATGGAAGAGCGGGATAATAAATTGGAAAAGCGAACATCGAGAGAATATATTTATAATTCATTTTCTAATTCCGTTTCTCAGACAGAAGAAAGAGAGAAATGTCAGATCCACCAGCACTGGCGAACAGGATAGGGATCAAAGATCAAAGTTCATTTTTCTTTTCCTCTTTTTTTCTTTCTCAATCTATACGTATACTCGTCGCGAGTGGAGAATTGTCCCCATCCTCGCACACTCCCTCTCTCACTTACGACCATACCTCGTTGAGAACACGGCATCCCGTCCGATCTGCCAAGTTAAGCAACGGTGGGCCCAGTTAGTACTTGGATCGGAGACGGCTTGGGAATCCTGGGTGTTGTAAGCACTTTTGCGATTTTTACAAAATATTTTAGTCATTTTTATCGCTTTTTTCTCGTCCAATCAATATATATTGTTGCTGTTTGTCCTACTTTTTAAGCTAAACTAGAAATATCCACGGCATGATGGAGAAATAACGGAGTTAGACACCTTTTTATGGTATTATCTGTGCTTTATAAGTCAAATACAATACTTTCATGTGGGTCTGTGTGTTGCTACAATAATTAGTGCATTGATCTACCGATACATGTGCACTTCAACATTAGTTTATTGATTGGATCGGATGCTGGGAATGACAAGAACCCAGAAATAAAGTCGCATGATTTCCATTCTTTTGTTGTTTTTGAGACCGAAATGGAATTTGAATATAGAGATAATCAATCACTTCTTGTAAGATTCCCACGGCACCTACCGATAAAATTGATCGCTTAGAGATGTAGAGAAGGTCGGCAACCAAACCCGCCTGAGATGGGCCGCACACACCAAAAATAACACATTTGTCAGATAAAATGATCTCTCTGGATCCTTTGCAAGTATCCGAGAAAATCTTTCGCCTTTTACTAAAGATTTCCGTGCAGAGGATCAAACTATGAGAAGTACTCATTTTTTTAGAATCCCCATGGAAGAGCGGGATAATAAATTGGAAAAGCGAACATCGAGAGAATATATTTATAATTCATTTTCTAATTCCGTTTCTCAGACAGAAGAAAGAGAGAAATGTCAGATCCACCAGCACTGGCGAACAGGATAGGGATCAAAGATCAAAGTTCATTTTTCTTTTCCTCTTTTTTTCTTTCTCAATCTATACGTATACTCGTCGCGAGTGGAGAATTGTCCCCATCCTCGCACACTCCCTCTCTCACTTACGACCATACCTCGTTGAGAACACGGCATCCCGTCCGATCTGCCAAGTTAAGCAACGGTGGGCCCAGTTAGTACTTGGATCGGAGACGGCTTGGGAATCCTGGGTGTTGTAAGCACTTTTGCGATTTTTACAAAATATTTTAGTCATTTTTATCGCTTTTTTCTCGTCCAATCAATATATATTGTTGCTGTTTGTCCTACTTTTTAAGCTAAACTAGAAATATCCACGGCATGATGGAGAAATAACGGAGTTAGACACCTTTTTATGGTATTATCTGTGCTTTATAAGTCAAATACAATACTTTCATGTGGGTCTGTGTGTTGCTACAATAATTAGTGCATTGATCTACCGATACATGTGCACTTCAACATTAGTTTATTGATTGGATCGGATGCTGGGAATGACAAGAACCCAGAAATAAAGTCGCATGATTTCCATTCTTTTGTTGTTTTTGAGACCGAAATGGAATTTGAATATAGAGATAATCAATCACTTCTTGTAAGATTCCCACGGCACCTACCGATAAAATTGATCGCTTAGAGATGTAGAGAAGGTCGGCAACCAAACCCGCCTGAGATGGGCCGCACACACCAAAAATAACACATTTGTCAGATAAAATGATCTCTCTGGATCCTCTGCAAGTATCCGAGAAAATCTTTCGCCTTTTACTAAAGATTTCCGTGCAGAGGATCAAACTATGAGTAGTACTCATTTTTTAGAATCCCCATGGAAGAGCGGGATAATAAATTGGAAAAGCGAACATCGAGAGAATATATTTATAATTCATTTTCTAATTCCGTTTCTCAGACAGAAGAAAGAGAGAAATGTCAGATCCACCAGCACTGGCGAACAGGATAGGGATCAAAGATCAAAGTTCATTTTTCTTTTCCTCTTTTTTTCTTTCTCAATCTATACGTTTACTCGTCGCGAGTGGAGAATTGTCCCCATCCTCGCACACTCCCTCTCTCGCTTACGACCATACCTCGTTGAGAACACGGCATCCCGTCCGATCTGCCAAGTTAAGCAACGGTGGGCCCAGTTAGTACTTGGATCGGAGACGGCTTGGGAATCCTGGGTGTTGTAAGCACTTTTGCGATTTTTACAAAATATTTTAGTCATTTTTATCGCTTTTTTCTCGTCCAATCAATATATATTGTTGCTGTTTGTCCTACTTTTTAAGCTAAACTAGAAATATCCACGGCATGATGGAGAAATAACGGAGTTAGACACCTTTTTATGGTATTATCTGTGCTTTATAAGTCAAATACAATACTTTCATGTGGGTCTGTGTGTTGCTACAATAATTAGTGCATTGATCTACCGATACATGTGCACTTCAACATTAGTTTATTGATTGGATCGGATGCTGGGAATGACAAGAACCCAGAAATAAAGTCGCATGATTTCCATTCTTTTGTTGTTTTTGAGACCGAAATGGAATTTGAATATAGAGATAATCAATCACTTCTTGTAAGATTCCCACGGCACCTACCGATAAAATTGATCGCTTAGAGATGTAGAGAAGGTCGGCAACCAAACCCGCCTGAGATGGGCCGCACACACCAAAAATAACACATTTGTCAGATAAAATGATCTCTCTGGATCCTCTGCAAGTATCCGAGAAAATCTTTCGCCTTTTACTAAAGATTTCCGTGCAGAGGATCAAACTATGAGTAGTACTCATTTTTTAGAATCCCCATGGAAGAGCGGGATAATAAATTGGAAAAGCGAACATCGAGAGAATATATTTATAATTCATTTTCTAATTCCGTTTCTCAGACAGAAGAAAGAGAGAAATGTCAGATCCACCAGCACTGGCGAACAGGATAGGGATCAAAGATCAAAGTTCATTTTTCTTTTCCTCTTTTTTTCTTTCTCAATCTATACGTATACTCGTCGCGAGTGGAGAATTGTCCCCATCCTCGCACACTCCCTCTCTCACTTACGACCATACCTCGTTGAGAACACGGCATCCCGTCCGATCTGCCAAGTTAAGCAACGGTGGGCCCAGTTAGTACTTGGATCGGAGACGGCTTGGGAATCCTGGGTGTTGTAAGCACTTTTGCGATTTTTACAAAATATTTTAGTCATTTTTATCGCTTTTTTCTCGTCCAATCAATATATATTGTTGCTGTTTGTCCTACTTTTTAAGCTAAACTAGAAATATCCACGGCATGATGGAGAAATAACGGAGTTAGACACCTTTTTATGGTATTATCTGTGCTTTATAAGTCAAATACAATACTTTCATGTGGGTCTGTGTGTTGCTACAATAATTAGTGCATTGATCTACCGATACATGTGCACTTCAACATTAGTTTATTGATTGGATCGGATGCTGGGAATGACAAGAACCCAGAAATAAAGTCGCATGATTTCCATTCTTTTGTTGTTTTTGAGACCGAAATGGAATTTGAATATAGAGATAATCAATCACTTCTTGTAAGATTCCCACGGCACCTACCGATAAAATTGATCGCTTAGAGATGTAGAGAAGGTCGGCAACCAAACCCGCCTGAGATGGGCCGCACACACCAAAAATAACACATTTGTCAGATAAAATGATCTCTCTGGATCCTTTGCAAGTATCCGAGAAAATCTTTCGCCTTTTACTAAAGATTTCCGTGCAGAGGATCAAACTATGAGAAGTACTCATTTTTTTAGAATCCCCATGGAAGAGCGGGATAATAAATTGGAAAAGCGAACATCGAGAGAATATATTTATAATTCATTTTCTAATTCCGTTTCTCAGACAGAAGAAAGAGAGAAATGTCAGATCCACCAGCACTGGCGAACAGGATAGGGATCAAAGATCAAAGTTCATTTTTCTTTTCCTCTTTTTTTCTTTCTCAATCTATACGTATACTCGTCGCGAGTGGAGAATTGTCCCCATCCTCGCACACTCCCTCTCTCACTTACGACCATACCTCGTTGAGAACACGGCATCCCGTCCGATCTGCCAAGTTAAGCAACGGTGGGCCCAGTTAGTACTTGGATCGGAGACGGCTTGGGAATCCTGGGTGTTGTAAGCACTTTTGCGATTTTTACAAAATATTTTAGTCATTTTTATCGCTTTTTTCTCGTCCAATCAATATATATTGTTGCTGTTTGTCCTACTTTTTAAGCTAAACTAGAAATATCCACGGCATGATGGAGAAATAACGGAGTTAGACACCTTTTTATGGTATTATCTGTGCTTTATAAGTCAAATACAATACTTTCATGTGGGTCTGTGTGTTGCTACAATAATTAGTGCATTGATCTACCGATACATGTGCACTTCAACATTAGTTTATTGATTGGATCGGATGCTGGGAATGACAAGAACCCAGAAATAAAGTCGCATGATTTCCATTCTTTTGTTGTTTTTGAGACCGAAATGGAATTTGAATATAGAGATAATCAATCACTTCTTGTAAGATTCCCACGGCACCTACCGATAAAATTGATCGCTTAGAGATGTAGAGAAGGTCGGCAACCAAACCCGCCTGAGATGGGCCGCACACACCAAAAATAACACATTTGTCAGATAAAATGATCTCTCTGGATCCTCTGCAAGTATCCGAGAAAATCTTTCGCCTTTTACTAAAGATTTCCGTGCAGAGGATCAAACTATGAGTAGTACTCATTTTTTAGAATCCCCATGGAAGAGCGGGATAATAAATTGGAAAAGCGAACATCGAGAGAATATATTTATAATTCATTTTCTAATTCCGTTTCTCAGACAGAAGAAAGAGAGAAATGTCAGATCCACCAGCACTGGCGAACAGGATAGGGATCAAAGATCAAAGTTCATTTTTCTTTTCCTCTTTTTTTCTTTCTCAATCTATACGTTTACTCGTCGCGAGTGGAGAATTGTCCCCATCCTCGCACACTCCCTCTCTCGCTTACGACCATACCTCGTTGAGAACACGGCATCCCGTCCGATCTGCCAAGTTAAGCAACGGTGGGCCCAGTTAGTACTTGGATCGGAGACGGCTTGGGAATCCTGGGTGTTGTAAGCACTTTTGCGATTTTTACAAAATATTTTAGTCATTTTTATCGCTTTTTTCTCGTCCAATCAATATATATTGTTGCTGTTTGTCCTACTTTTTAAGCTAAACTAGAAATATCCACGGCATGATGGAGAAATAACGGAGTTAGACACCTTTTTATGGTATTATCTGTGCTTTATAAGTCAAATACAATACTTTCATGTGGGTCTGTGTGTTGCTACAATAATTAGTGCATTGATCTACCGATACATGTGCACTTCAACATTAGTTTATTGATTGGATCGGATGCTGGGAATGACAAGAACCCAGAAATAAAGTCGCATGATTTCCATTCTTTTGTTGTTTTTGAGACCGAAATGGAATTTGAATATAGAGATAATCAATCACTTCTTGTAAGATTCCCACGGCACCTACCGATAAAATTGATCGCTTAGAGATGTAGAGAAGGTCGGCAACCAAACCCGCCTGAGATGGGCCGCACACACCAAAAATAACACATTTGTCAGATAAAATGATCTCTCTGGATCCTCTGCAAGTATCCGAGAAAATCTTTCGCCTTTTACTAAAGATTTCCGTGCAGAGGATCAAACTATGAGTAGTACTCATTTTTTAGAATCCCCATGGAAGAGCGGGATAATAAATTGGAAAAGCGAACATCGAGAGAATATATTTATAATTCATTTTCTAATTCCGTTTCTCAGACAGAAGAAAGAGAGAAATGTCAGATCCACCAGCACTGGCGAACAGGATAGGGATCAAAGATCAAAGTTCATTTTTCTTTTCCTCTTTTTTTCTTTCTCAATCTATACGTATACTCGTCGCGAGTGGAGAATTGTCCCCATCCTCGCACACTCCCTCTCTCACTTACGACCATACCTCGTTGAGAACACGGCATCCCGTCCGATCTGCCAAGTTAAGCAACGGTGGGCCCAGTTAGTACTTGGATCGGAGACGGCTTGGGAATCCTGGGTGTTGTAAGCACTTTTGCGATTTTTACAAAATATTTTAGTCATTTTTATCGCTTTTTTCTCGTCCAATCAATATATATTGTTGCTGTTTGTCCTACTTTTTAAGCTAAACTAGAAATATCCACGGCATGATGGAGAAATAACGGAGTTAGACACCTTTTTATGGTATTATCTGTGCTTTATAAGTCAAATACAATACTTTCATGTGGGTCTGTGTGTTGCTACAATAATTAGTGCATTGATCTACCGATACATGTGCACTTCAACATTAGTTTATTGATTGGATCGGATGCTGGGAATGACAAGAACCCAGAAATAAAGTCGCATGATTTCCATTCTTTTGTTGTTTTTGAGACCGAAATGGAATTTGAATATAGAGATAATCAATCACTTCTTGTAAGATTCCCACGGCACCTACCGATAAAATTGATCGCTTAGAGATGTAGAGAAGGTCGGCAACCAAACCCGCCTGAGATGGGCCGCACACACCAAAAATAACACATTTGTCAGATAAAATGATCTCTCTGGATCCTCTGCAAGTATCCGAGAAAATCTTTCGCCTTTTACTAAAGATTTCCGTGCAGAGGATCAAACTATGAGTAGTACTCATTTTTTAGAATCCCCATGGAAGAGCGGGATAATAAATTGGAAAAGCGAACATCGAGAGAATATATTTATAATTCATTTTCTAATTCCGTTTCTCAGACAGAAGAAAGAGAGAAATGTCAGATCCACCAGCACTGGCGAACAGGATAGGGATCAAAGATCAAAGTTCATTTTTCTTTTCCTCTTTTTTTTCTTTCTCAATCTATACGTTTACTCGTCGCGAGTGGAGAATTGTCCCCATCCTCGCACACTCCCTCTCTCGCTTACGACCATACCTCGTTGAGAACACAGCATCCCGTCCGATCTGCCAAGTTAAGCAAAGGTGGGCCCAGTTAGTACTTGGATCGGAGACGGCTTGGGAATCCTGGGTGTTGTAAGCACTTTTGCGATTTTTACAAAATATTTTAGTCATTTTTATCGCTTTTTTCTCGTCCAATCAATATATATTGTTGCTGTTTGTCCTACTTTTTAAGCTAAACTAGAAATATCCACGGCATGATGGAGAAATAACGGAGTTAGACACCTTTTTATGGTATTATCTGTGCTTTATAAGTCAAATACAATACTTTCATGTGGGTCTGTGTGTTGCTACAATAATTAGTGCATTGATCTACCGATACATGTGCACTTCAACATTAGTTTATTGATTGGATCGGATGCTGGGAATGACAAGAACCCAGAAATAAAGTCGCATGATTTCCATTCTTTTGTTGTTTTTGAGACCGAAATGGAATTTGAATATAGAGATAATCAATCACTTCTTGTAAGATTCCCACGGCACCTACCGATAAAATTGATCGCTTAGAGATGTAGAGAAGGTCGGCAACCAAACCCGCCTGAGATGGGCCGCACACACCAAAAATAACACATTTGTCAGATAAAATGATCTCTCTGGACCCTCTGCAAGTATCCGAGAAAATCTTTCGCCTTTTACTAAAGATTTCCGTGCAGAGGATCAAACTATGAGTAGTACTCATTTTTTAGAATCCCCATGGAAGAGCGGGATAATAAATTGGAAAAGCGAACATCGAGAGAATATATTTATAATTCATTTTCTAATTCCGTTTCTCAGACAGAAGAAAGAGAGAAATGTCAGATCCACCAGCACTGGCGAACAGGATAGGGATCAAAGATCAAAGTTCATTTTTCTTTTCCTCTTTTTTTCTTTCTCAATCTATACGTATACTCGTCGCGAGTGGAGAATTGTCCCCATCCTCGCACACTCCCTCTCTCACTTACGACCATACCTCGTTGAGAACACGGCATCCCGTCCGATCTGCCAAGTTAAGCAACGGTGGGCCCAGTTAGTACTTGGATCGGAGACGGCTTGGGAATCCTGGGTGTTGTAAGCACTTTTGCGATTTTTACAAAATATTTTAGTCATTTTTATCGCTTTTTTCTCGTCCAATCAATATATATTGTTGCTGTTTGTCCTACTTTTTAAGCTAAACTAGAAATATCCACGGCATGATGGAGAAATAACGGAGTTAGACACCTTTTTATGGTATTATCTGTGCTTTATAAGTCAAATACAATACTTTCATGTGGGTCTGTGTGTTGCTACAATAATTAGTGCATTGATCTACCGATACATGTGCACTTCAACATTAGTTTATTGATTGGATCGGATGCTGGGAATGACAAGAACCCAGAAATAAAGTCGCATGATTTCCATTCTTTTGTTGTTTTTGAGACCGAAATGGAATTTGAATATAGAGATAATCAATCACTTCTTGTAAGATTCCCACGGCACCTACCGATAAAATTGATCGCTTAGAGATGTAGAGAAGGTCGGCAACCAAACCCGCCTGAGATGGGCCGCACACACCAAAAATAACACATTTGTCAGATAAAATGATCTCTCTGGATCCTTTGCAAGTATCCGAGAAAATCTTTCGCCTTTTACTAAAGATTTCCGTGCAGAGGATCAAACTATGAGAAGTACTCATTTTTTAGAATCCCCATGGAAGAGCGGGATAATAAATTGGAAAAGCGAACATCGAGAGAATATATTTATAATTCATTTTCTAATTCCGTTTCTCAGACAGAAGAAAGAGAGAAATGTCAGATCCACCAGCACTGGCGAACAGGATAGGGATCAAAGATCAAAGTTCATTTTTCTTTTCCTCTTTTTTTCTTTCTCAATCTATACGTATACTCGTTGCGAGTGGAGAATTGTCCCCATCCTCGCACACTCCCTCTCTCACTTACGACCATACCTCGTTGAGAACACGGCATCCCGTCCGATCTGCCAAGTTAAGCAACGGTGGGCCCAGTTAGTACTTGGATCGGAGACGGCTTGGGAATCCTGGGTGTTGTAAGCACTTTTGCGATGTTTACAAAATATTTTAGTCATTTTTATCGCTTTTTTCTCGTCCAATCAATATATATTGTTGCTGTTTGTCCTACTTTTTAAGCTAAACTAGAAATATCCACGGCATGATGGAGAAATAACGGAGTTAGACACCTTTTTATGGTATTATCTGTGCTTTATAAGTCAAATACAATACTTTCATGTGGGTCTGTGTGTTGCTACAATAATTAGTGCATTGATCTACCGATACATGTGCACTTCAACATTAGTTTATTGATTGGATCGGATGCTGGGAATGACAAGAACCCAGAAATAAAGTCGCATGATTTCCATTCTTTTGTTGTTTTTGAGACCGAAATGGAATTTGAATATAGAGATAATCAATCACTTCTTGTAAGATTCCCACGGCACCTACCGATAAAATTGATCGCTTAGAGATGTAGAGAAGGTCGGCAACCAAACCCGCCTGAGATGGGCCGCACACACCAAGAATAACACATTTGTCAGATAAAATGATCTCTCTGGATCCTCTGCAAGTATCCGAGAAAATCTTTCGCCTTTTACTAAAGATTTCCGTGCAGAGGATCAAACTATGAGTAGTACTCATTTTTTAGAATCCCCATGGAAGAGCGGGATAATAAATTGGAAAAGCGAACATCGAGAGAATATATTTATAATTCATTTTCTAATTCCGTTTCTCAGACAGAAGAAAGAGAGAAATGTCAGATCCACCAGCACTGGCGAACAGGATAGGGATCAAAGATCAAAGTTCATTTTTCTTTTCCTCTTTTTTTCTTTCTCAATCTATACGTTTACTCGTCGCGAGTGGAGAATTGTCCCCATCCTCGCACACTCCCTCTCTCGCTTACGACCATACCTCGTTGAGAACACAGCATCCCGTCCGATCTGCCAAGTTAAGCAAAGGTGGGCCCAGTTAGTACTTGGATCGGAGACGGCTTGGGAATCCTGGGTGTTGTAAGCACTTTTGCGATTTTTACAAAATATTTTAGTCATTTTTATCGCTTTTTTCTCGTCCAATCAATATATATTGTTGCTGTTTGTCCTACTTTTTAAGCTAAACTAGAAATATCCACGGCATGATGGAGAAATAACGGAGTTAGACACCTTTTTATGGTATTATCTGTGCTTTATAAGTCAAATACAATACTTTCATGTGGGTCTGTGTGTTGCTACAATAATTAGTGCATTGATCTACCGATACATGTGCACTTCAACATTAGTTTATTGATTGGATCGGATGCTGGGAATGACAAGAACCCAGAAATAAAGTCGCATGATTTCCATTCTTTTGTTGTTTTTGAGACCGAAATGGAATTTGAATATAGAGATAATCAATCACTTCTTGTAAGATTCCCACGGCACCTACCGATAAAATTGATCGCTTAGAGATGTAGAGAAGGTCGGCAACCAAACCCGCCTGAGATGGGCCGCACACACCAAAAATAACACATTTGTCAGATAAAATGATCTCTCTGGATCCTCTGCAAGTATCCGAGAAAATCTTTCGCCTTTTACTAAAGATTTCCGTGCAGAGGATCAAACTATGAGTAGTACTCATTTTTTAGAATCCCCATGGAAGAGCGGGATAATAAATTGGAAAAGCGAACATCGAGATAATATATTTATAATTCATTTTCTAATTCCGTTTCTCAGACAGAAGAAAGAGAGAAATGTCAGATCCACCAGCACTGGCGAACAGGATAGGGATCAAAGATCAAAGTTCATTTTTCTTTTCCTCTTTTTTTCTTTCTCAATCTATACGTTTACTCGTCGCGAGTGGAGAATTGTCCCCATCCTCGCACACTCCCTCTCTCACTTACGACCATACCTCGTTGAGAACACGGCATCCCGTCCGATCTGCCAAGTTAAGCAACGGTGGGCCCAGTTAGTACTTGGATCGGAGACGGCTTGGGAATCCTGGGTGTTGTAAGCACTTTTGCGATTTTTACAAAATAGTTTAGTCATTTTTATCGCTTTTTTCTCGTCCAATCAATATATATTGTTGCTGTTTGTCCTACTTTTTAAGCTAAACTAGAAATATCCACGGCATGATGGAGAAATAACGGAGTTAGACACCTTTTTATGGTATTATCTGTGCTTTATAAGTCAAATACAATACTTTCATGTGGGTCTGTGTGTTGCTACAATAATTAGTGCATTGATCTACCGATACATGTGCACTTCAACATTAGTTTATTGATTGGATCGGATGCTGGGAATGACAAGAACCCAGAAATAAAGTCGCATGATTTCCATTCTTTTGTTGTTTTTGAGACCGAAATGGAATTTGAATATAGAGATAATCAATCACTTCTTGTAAGATTCCCACGGCACCTACCGATAAAATTGATCGCTTAGAGATGTAGAGAAGGTCGGCAACCAAACCCGCCTGAGATGGGCCGCACACACCAAAAATAACACGTTTGTCAGATAAAATGATCTCTCTGGATCCTCTGCAAGTATCCGAGAAAATCTTTCGCCTTTTACTAAAGATTTCCGTGCAGAGGATCAAACTATGAGTAGTACTCATTTTTTAGAATCCCCATGGAAGAGCGGGATAATAAATTGGAAAAGCGAACATCGAGAGAATATATTTATAATTCATTTTCTAATTCCGTTTCTCAGACAGAAGAGAGAGAAATGTCAGATCCACCAGCACTGGCGAACAGGATAGCGATCAAAGATCAAAGTTCATTTTTCTTTTCCTCTTTTTTTCTTTCTCAATCTATACGTATACTCGTTGCGAGTGGAGAATTGTCCCCATCCTCGCACACTCCCTCTCTCACTTACGACCATACCTCGTTGAGAACACGGCATCCCGTCCGATCTGCCAAGTTAAGCAACGGTGGGCCCAGTTAGTACTTGGATCGGAGACGGCTTGGGAATCCTGGGTGTTGTAAGCACTTTTGCGATTTTTACAAAATATTTTAGTCATTTTTATCGCTTTTTTCTCGTCCAATCAATATATATTGTTGCTGTTTGTCCTACTTTTTAAGCTAAACTAGAAATATCCACGGCATGATGGAGAAATAACGGAGTTAGACACCTTTTTATGGTATTATCTGTGCTTTATAAGTCAAATACAATACTTTCATGTGGGTCTGTGTGTTGCTACAATAATTAGTGCATTGATCTACCGATACATGTGCACTTCAACATTAGTTTATTGATTGGATCGGATGCTGGGAATGACAAGAACCCAGAAATAAAGTCGCATGATTTCCATTCTTTTGTTGTTTTTGAGACCGAAATGGAATTTGAATATAGAGATAATCAATCACTTCTTGTAAGATTCCCACGGCACCTACCGATAAAATTGATCGCTTAGAGATGTAGAGAAGGTCGGCAACCAAACCCGCCTGAGATGGGCCGCACACACCAAAAATAACACGTTTGTCAGATAAAATGATCTCTCTGGATCCTCTGCAAGTATCCGAGAAAATCTTTCGCCTTTTACTAAAGATTTCCGTGCAGAGGATCAAACTATGAGTAGTACTCATTTTTTAGAATCCCCATGGAAGAGCGGGATAATAAATTGGAAAAGCGAACATCGAGAGAATATATTTATAATTCATTTTCTAATTCCGTTTCTCAGACAGAAGAAAGAGAGAAATGTCAGATCCACCAGCACTGGCGAACAGGATAGGGATCAAAGATCAAAGTTCATTTTTCTTTTCCTCTTTTTTTCTTTCTCAATCTATACGTATACTCGTTGCGAGTGGAGAATTGTCCCCATCCTCGCACACTCCCTCTCTCACTTACGACCATACCTCGTTGAGAACACGGCATCCCGTCCGATCTGCCAAGTTAAGCAACGGTGGGCCCAGTTAGTACTTGGATCGGAGACGGCTTGGGAATCCTGGGTGTTGTAAGCACTTTTGCGATTTTTACAAAATATTTTAGTCATTTTTATCGCTTTTTTCTCGTCCAATCAATATATATTGTTGCTGTTTGTCCTACTTTTTAAGCTAAACTAGAAATATCCACGGCATGATGGAGAAATAACGGAGTTAGACACCTTTTTATGGTATTATCTGTGCTTTATAAGTCAAATACAATACTTTCATGTGGGTCTGTGTGTTGCTACAATAATTAGTGCATTGATCTACCGATACATGTGCACTTCAACATTAGTTTATTGATTGGATCGGATGCTGGGAATGACAAGAACCCAGAAATAAAGTCGCATGATTTCCATTCTTTTGTTGTTTTTGAGACCGAAATGGAATTTGAATATAGAGATAATCAATCACTTCTTGTAAGATTCCCACGGCACCTACCGATAAAATTGATCGCTTAGAGATGTAGAGAAGGTCGGCAACCAAACCCGCCTGAGATGGGCCGCACACACCAAAAATAACACGTTTGTCAGATAAAATGATCTCTCTGGATCCTCTGCAAGTATCCGAGAAAATCTTTCGCCTTTTACTAAAGATTTCCGTGCAGAGGATCAAACTATGAGAAGTTCTCATTTTTTAGAATCCCCATGGAAGAGCGGGATAATAAATTGGAAAAGCGAACATCGAGATAATATATTTATAATTCATTTTCTAATTCCGTTTCTCAGACAGAAGAAAGAGAGAAATGTCAGATCCACCAGCACTGGCGAACAGGATAGGGATCAAAGATCAAAGTTCATTTTTCTTTTCCTCTTTTTTTCTTTCTCAATCTATACGTTTACTCGTCGCGAGTGGAGAATTGTCCCCATCCTCGCACACTCCCTCTCTCGCTTACGACCATACCTCGTTGAGAACACGGCATCCCGTCCGATCTGCCAAGTTAAGCAACGGTGGGCCCAGTTAGTACTTGGATCGGAGACGGCTTGGGAATCCTGGGTGTTGTAAGCACTTTTGCGATTTTTACAAAATATTTTAGTCATTTTTATCGCTTTTTTCTCGTCCAATCAATATATATTGTTGCTGTTTGTCCTACTTTTTAAGCTAAACTAGAAATATCCACGGCATGATGGAGAAATAACGGAGTTAGACACCTTTTTATGGTATTATCTGTGCTTTATAAGTCAAATACAATACTTTCATGTGGGTCTGTGTGTTGCTACAATAATTAGTGCATTGATCTACCGATACATGTGCACTTCAACATTAGTTTATTGATTGGATCGGATGCTGGGAATGACAAGAACCCAGAAATAAAGTCGCATGATTTCCATTCTTTTGTTGTTTTTGAGACCGAAATGGAATTTGAATATAGAGATAATCAATCACTTCTTGTAAGATTCCCACGGCACCTACCGATAAAATTGATCGCTTAGAGATGTAGAGAAGGTCGGCAACCAAACCCGCCTGAGATGGGCCGCACACACCAAAAATAACACATTTGTCAGATAAAATGATCTCTCTGGATCCTCTGCAAGTATCCGAGAAAATCTTTCGCCTTTTACTAAAGATTTCCGTGCAGAGGATCAAACTATGAGTAGTACCCATTTTTTAGAATCCCCATGGAAGAGCGGGATAATAAATTGGAAAAGCGAACATCGAGAGAATATATTTATAATTCATTTTCTAATTCCGTTTCTCAGACAGAAGAAAGAGAGAAATGTCAGATCCACCAGCACTGGCGAACAGGATAGGGATCAAAGATCAAAGTTCATTTTTCTTTTCCTCTTTTTTTCTTTCTCAATCTATACGTATACTCGTCGCGAGTGGAGAATTGTCCCCATCCTCGCACACTCCCTCTCTCACTTACGACCATACCTCGTTGAGAACACGGCATCCCGTCCGATCTGCCAAGTTAAGCAACGGTGGGCCCAGTTAGTACTTGGGTCGGAGACGGCTTGGGAATCCTGGGTGTTGTAAGCACTTTTGCGATTTTTACAAAATATTTTAGTCATTTTTATCGCTTTTTTCTCGTCCAATCAATATATATTGTTGCTGTTTGTCCTACTTTTTAAGCTAAACTAGAAATATCCACGGCATGATGGAGAAATAACGGAGTTAGACACCTTTTTATGGTATTATCTGTGCTTTATAAGTCAAATACAATACTTTCATGTGGGTCTGTGTGTTGCTACAATAATTAGTGCATTGATCTACCGATACATGTGCACTTCAACATTAGTTTATTGATTGGATCGGATGCTGGGAATGACAAGAACCCAGAAATAAAGTCGCATGATTTCCATTCTTTTGTTGTTTTTGAGACCGAAATGGAATTTGAATATAGAGATAATCAATCACTTCTTGTAAGATTCCCACGGCACCTACCGATAAAATTGATCGCTTAGAGATGTAGAGAAGGTCGGCAACCAAACCCGCCTGAGATGGGCCGCACACACCAAAAATAACACGTTTGTCAGATAAAATGATCTCTCTGGATCCTCTGCAAGTATCCGAGAAAATCTTTCGCCTTTTACTAAAGATTTCCGTGCAGAGGATCAAACTATGAGTAGTACTCATTTTTTAGAATCCCCATGGAAGAGCGGGATAATAAATTGGAAAAGCGAACATCGAGAGAATATATTTATAATTCATTTTCTAATTCCGTTTCTCAGACAGAAGAAAGAGAGAAATGTCAGATCCACCAGCACTGGCGAACAGGATAGGGATCAAAGATCAAAGTTCATTTTTCTTTTCCTCTTTTTTTCTTTCTCAATCTATACGTTTACTCGTCGCGAGTGGAGAATTGTCCCCATCCTCGCACACTCCCTCTCTCGCTTACGACCATACCTCGTTGAGAACACGGCATCCCGTCCGATCTGCCAAGTTAAGCAACGGTGGGCCCAGTTAGTACTTGGATCGGAGACGGCTTGGGAATCCTGGGTGTTGTAAGCACTTTTGCGATTTTTACAAAATATTTTAGTCATTTTTATCGCTTTTTTCTCGTCCAATCAATATATATTGTTGCTGTTTGTCCTACTTTTTAAGCTAAACTAGAAATATCCACGGCATGATGGAGAAATAACGGAGTTAGACACCTTTTTATGGTATTATCTGTGCTTTATAAGTCAAATACAATACTTTCATGTGGGTCTGTGTGTTGCTACAATAATTAGTGCATTGATCTACCGATACATGTGCACTTCAACATTAGTTTATTGATTGGATCGGATGCTGGGAATGACAAGAACCCAGAAATAAAGTCGCATGATTTCCATTCTTTTGTTGTTTTTGAGACCGAAATGGAATTTGAATATAGAGATAATCAATCACTTCTTGTAAGATTCCCACGGCACCTACCGATAAAATTGATCGCTTAGAGATGTAGAGAAGGTCGGCAACCAAACCCGCCTGAGATGGGCCGCACACACCAAAAATAACACGTTTGTCAGATAAAATGATCTCTCTGGATCCTCTGCAAGTATCCGAGAAAATCTTTCGCCTTTTACTAAAGATTTCCGTGCAGAGGATCAAACTATGAGTAGTACTCATTTTTTAGAATCCCCATGGAAGAGCGGGATAATAAATTGGAAAAGCGAACATCGAGAGAATATATTTATAATTCATTTTCTAATTCCGTTTCTCAGACAGAAGAAAGAGAGAAATGTCAGATCCACCAGCACTGGCGAACAGGATAGGGATCAAAGATCAAAGTTCATTTTTCTTTTCCTCTTTTTTTCTTTCTCAATCTATACGTTTACTCGTCGCGAGTGGAGAATTGTCCCCATCCTCGCACACTCCCTCTCTCGCTTACGACCATACCTCGTTGAGAACACGGCATCCCGTCCGATCTGCCAAGTTAAGCAACGGTGGGCCCAGTTAGTACTTGGATCGGAGACGGCTTGGGAATCCTGGGTGTTGTAAGCACTTTTGCGATTTTTACAAAATATTTTAGTCATTTTTATCGCTTTTTTCTCGTCCAATCAATATATATTGTTGCTGTTTGTCCTACTTTTTAAGCTAAACTAGAAATATCCACGGCATGATGGAGAAATAACGGAGTTAGACACCTTTTTATGGTATTATCTGTGCTTTATAAGTCAAATACAATACTTTCATGTGGGTCTGTGTGTTGCTACAATAATTAGTGCATTGATCTACCGATACATGTGCACTTCAACATTAGTTTATTGATTGGATCGGATGCTGGGAATGACAAGAACCCAGAAATAAAGTCGCATGATTTCCATTCTTTTGTTGTTTTTGAGACCGAAATGGAATTTGAATATAGAGATAATCAATCACTTCTTGTAAGATTCCCACGGCACCTACCGATAAAATTGATCGCTTAGAGATGTAGAGAAGGTCGGCAACCAAACCCGCCTGAGATGGGCCGCACACACCAAAAATAACACGTTTGTCAGATAAAATGATCTCTCTGGATCCTCTGCAAGTATCCGAGAAAATCTTTCGCCTTTTACTAAAGATTTCCGTGCAGAGGATCAAACTATGAGAAGTTCTCATTTTTTAGAATCCCCATGGAAGAGCGGGATAATAAATTGGAAAAGCGAACATCGAGATAATATATTTATAATTCATTTTCTAATTCCGTTTCTCAGACAGAAGAAAGAGAGAAATGTCAGATCCACCAGCACTGGCGAACAGGATAGGGATCAAAGATCAAAGTTCATTTTTCTTTTCCTCTTTTTTTCTTTCTCAATCTATACGTTTACTCGTCGCGAGTGGAGAATTGTCCCCATCCTCGCACACTCCCTCTCTCGCTTACGACCATACCTCGTTGAGAACACGGCATCCCGTCCGATCTGCCAAGTTAAGCAACGGTGGGCCCAGTTAGTACTTGGATCGGAGACGGCTTGGGAATCCTGGGTGTTGTAAGCACTTTTGCGATTTTTACAAAATATTTTAGTCATTTTTATCGCTTTTTTCTCGTCCAATCAATATATATTGTTGCTGTTTGTCCTACTTTTTAAGCTAAACTAGAAATATCCACGGCATGATGGAGAAATAACGGAGTTAGACACCTTTTTATGGTATTATCTGTGCTTTATAAGTCAAATACAATACTTTCATGTGGGTCTGTGTGTTGCTACAATAATTAGTGCATTGATCTACCGATACATGTGCACTTCAACATTAGTTTATTGATTGGATCGGATGCTGGGAATGACAAGAACCCAGAAATAAAGTCGCATGATTTCCATTCTTTTGTTGTTTTTGAGACCGAAATGGAATTTGAATATAGAGATAATCAATCACTTCTTGTAAGATTCCCACGGCACCTACCGATAAAATTGATCGCTTAGAGATGTAGAGAAGGTCGGCAACCAAACCCGCCTGAGATGGGCCGCACACACCAAAAATAACACGTTTGTCAGATAAAATGATCTCTCTGGATCCTCTGCAAGTATCCGAGAAAATCTTTCGCCTTTTACTAAAGATTTCCGTGCAGAGGATCAAACTATGAGTAGTACTCATTTTTTAGAATCCCCATGGAAGAGCGGGATAATAAATTGGAAAAGCGAACATCGAGAGAATATATTTATAATTCATTTTCTAATTCCGTTTCTCAGACAGAAGAAAGAGAGAAATGTCAGATCCACCAGCACTGGCGAACAGGATAGGGATCAAAGATCAAAGTTCATTTTTCTTTTCCTCTTTTTTTCTTTCTCAATCTATACGTTTACTCGTCGCGAGTGGAGAATTGTCCCCATCCTCGCACACTCCCTCTCTCGCTTACGACCATACCTCGTTGAGAACACGGCATCCCGTCCGATCTGCCAAGTTAAGCAACGGTGGGCCCAGTTAGTACTTGGATCGGAGACGGCTTGGGAATCCTGGGTGTTGTAAGCACTTTTGCGATTTTTACAAAATATTTTAGTCATTTTTATCGCTTTTTTCTCGTCCAATCAATATATATTGTTGCTGTTTGTCCTACTTTTTAAGCTAAACTAGAAATATCCACGGCATGATGGAGAAATAACGGAGTTAGACACCTTTTTATGGTATTATCTGTGCTTTATAAGTCAAATACAATACTTTCATGTGGGTCTGTGTGTTGCTACAATAATTAGTGCAATGATCTACCGATACATGTGCACTTCAACATTAGTTTATTGATTGGATCGGATGCTGGAATGACAAGAACCCAGAAATAAAGTCGCATGATTTCCATTCTTTTGTTGTTTTTGAGACCGAAATGGAATTTGAATATAGAGATAATCAATCACTTCTTGTAAGATTCCCACGGCACCTACCGATAAAATTGATCGCTTAGAGATGTAGAGAAGGTCGGCAACCAAACCCGCCTGAGATGGGCCGCACACACCAAAAATAACACGTTTGTCAGATAAAATGATCTCTCTGGATCCTCTGCAAGTATCCGAGAAAATCTTTCGCCTTTTACTAAAGATTTCCGTGCAGAGGATCAAACTATGAGAAGTTCTCATTTTTTAGAATCCCCATGGAAGAGCGGGATAATAAATTGGAAAAGCGAACATCGAGATAATATATTTATAATTCATTTTCTAATTCCGTTTCTCAGACAGAAGAAAGAGAGAAATGTCAGATCCACCAGCACTGGCGAACAGGATAGGGATCAAAGATCAAAGTTCATTTTTCTTTTCCTCTTTTTTTCTTTCTCAATCTATACGTTTACTCGTCGCGAGTGGAGAATTGTCCCCATCCTCGCACACTCCCTCTCTCGCTTACGACCATACCTCGTTGAGAACACGGCATCCCGTCCGATCTGCCAAGTTAAGCAACGGTGGGCCCAGTTAGTACTTGGATCGGAGACGGCTTGGGAATCCTGGGTGTTGTAAGCACTTTTGCGATTTTTACAAAATATTTTAGTCATTTTTATCGCTTTTTTCTCGTCCAATCAATATATATTGTTGCTGTTTGTCCTACTTTTTAAGCTAAACTAGAAATATCCACGGCATGATGGAGAAATAACGGAGTTAGACACCTTTTTATGGTATTATCTGTGCTTTATAAGTCAAATACAATACTTTCATGTGGGTCTGTGTGTTGCTACAATAATTAGTGCATTGATCTACCGATACATGTGCACTTCAACATTAGTTTATTGATTGGATCGGATGCTGGGAATGACAAGAACCCAGAAATAAAGTCGCATGATTTCCATTCTTTTGTTGTTTTTGAGACCGAAATGGAATTTGAATATAGAGATAATCAATCACTTCTTGTAAGATTCCCACGGCACCTACCGATAAAATTGATCGCTTAGAGATGTAGAGAAGGTCGGCAACCAAACCCGCCTGAGATGGGCCGCACACACCAAAAATAACACATTTGTCAGATAAAATGATCTCTCTGGATCCTCTGCAAGTATCCGAGAAAATCTTTCGCCTTTTACTAAAGATTTCCGTGCAGAGGATCAAACTATGAGTAGTACCCATTTTTTAGAATCCCCATGGAAGAGCGGGATAATAAATTGGAAAAGCGAACATCGAGAGAATATATTTATAATTCATTTTCTAATTCCGTTTCTCAGACAGAAGAAAGAGAGAAATGTCAGATCCACCAGCACTGGCGAACAGGATAGGGATCAAAGATCAAAGTTCATTTTTCTTTTCCTCTTTTTTTCTTTCTCAATCTATACGTATACTCGTCGCGAGTGGAGAATTGTCCCCATCCTCGCACACTCCCTCTCTCACTTACGACCATACCTCGTTGAGAACACGGCATCCCGTCCGATCTGCCAAGTTAAGCAACGGTGGGCCCAGTTAGTACTTGGATCGGAGACGGCTTGGGAATCCTGGGTGTTGTAAGCACTTTTGCGATTTTTACAAAATATTTTAGTCATTTTTATCGCTTTTTTCTCGTCCAATCAATATATATTGTTGCTGTTTGTCCTACTTTTTAAGCTAAACTAGAAATATCCACGGCATGATGGAGAAATAACGGAGTTAGACACCTTTTTATGGTATTATCTGTGCTTTATAAGTCAAATACAATACTTTCATGTGGGTCTGTGTGTTGCTACAATAATTAGTGCATTGATCTACCGATACATGTGCACTTCAACATTAGTTTATTGATTGGATCGGATGCTGGGAATGACAAGAACCCAGAAATAAAGTCGCATGATTTCCATTCTTTTGTTGTTTTTGAGACCGAAATGGAATTTGAATATAGAGATAATCAATCACTTCTTGTAAGATTCCCACGGCACCTACCGATAAAATTGATCGCTTAGAGATGTAGAGAAGGTCGGCAACCAAACCCGCCTGAGATGGGCCGCACACACCAAAAATAACACGTTTGTCAGATAAAATGATCTCTCTGGATCCTCTGCAAGTATCCGAGAAAATCTTTCGCCTTTTACTAAAGATTTCCGTGCAGAGGATCAAACTATGAGTAGTACTCATTTTTTAGAATCCCCATGGAAGAGCGGGATAATAAATTGGAAAAGCGAACATCGAGAGAATATATTTATAATTCATTTTCTAATTCCGTTTCTCAGACAGAAGAAAGAGAGAAATGTCAGATCCACCAGCACTGGCGAACAGGATAGGGATCAAAGATCAAAGTTCATTTTTCTTTTCCTCTTTTTTTCTTTCTCAATCTATACGTTTACTCGTCGCGAGTGGAGAATTGTCCCCATCCTCGCACACTCCCTCTCTCGCTTACGACCATACCTCGTTGAGAACACGGCATCCCGTCCGATCTGCCAAGTTAAGCAACGGTGGGCCCAGTTAGTACTTGGATCGGAGACGGCTTGGGAATCCTGGGTGTTGTAAGCACTTTTGCGATTTTTACAAAATATTTTAGTCATTTTTATCGCTTTTTTCTCGTCCAATCAATATATATTGTTGCTGTTTGTCCTACTTTTTAAGCTAAACTAGAAATATCCACGGCATGATGGAGAAATAACGGAGTTAGACACCTTTTTATGGTATTATCTGTGCTTTATAAGTCAAATACAATACTTTCATGTGGGTCTGTGTGTTGCTACAATAATTAGTGCATTGATCTACCGATACATGTGCACTTCAACATTAGTTTATTGATTGGATCGGATGCTGGGAATGACAAGAACCCAGAAATAAAGTCGCATGATTTCCATTCTTTTGTTGTTTTTGAGACCGAAATGGAATTTGAATATAGAGATAATCAATCACTTCTTGTAAGATTCCCACGGCACCTACCGATAAAATTGATCGCTTAGAGATGTAGAGAAGGTCGGCAACCAAACCCGCCTGAGATGGGCCGCACACACCAAAAATAACACGTTTGTCAGATAAAATGATCTCTCTGGATCCTCTGCAAGTATCCGAGAAAATCTTTCGCCTTTTACTAAAGATTTCCGTGCAGAGGATCAAACTATGAGTAGTACTCATTTTTTAGAATCCCCATGGAAGAGCGGGATAATAAATTGGAAAAGCGAACATCGAGAGAATATATTTATAATTCATTTTCTAATTCCGTTTCTCAGACAGAAGAAAGAGAGAAATGTCAGATCCACCAGCACTGGCGAACAGGATAGGGATCAAAGATCAAAGTTCATTTTTCTTTTCCTCTTTTTTTCTTTCTCAATCTATACGTTTACTCGTCGCGAGTGGAGAATTGTCCCCATCCTCGCACACTCCCTCTCTCGCTTACGACCATACCTCGTTGAGAACACGGCATCCCGTCCGATCTGCCAAGTTAAGCAACGGTGGGCCCAGTTAGTACTTGGATCGGAGACGGCTTGGGAATCCTGGGTGTTGTAAGCACTTTTGCGATTTTTACAAAATATTTTAGTCATTTTTATCGCTTTTTTCTCGTCCAATCAATATATATTGTTGCTGTTTGTCCTACTTTTTAAGCTAAACTAGAAATATCCACGGCATGATGGAGAAATAACGGAGTTAGACACCTTTTTATGGTATTATCTGTGCTTTATAAGTCAAATACAATACTTTCATGTGGGTCTGTGTGTTGCTACAATAATTAGTGCATTGATCTACCGATACATGTGCACTTCAACATTAGTTTATTGATTGGATCGGATGCTGGGAATGACAAGAACCCAGAAATAAAGTCGCATGATTTCCATTCTTTTGTTGTTTTTGAGACCGAAATGGAATTTGAATATAGAGATAATCAATCACTTCTTGTAAGATTCCCACGGCACCTACCGATAAAATTGATCGCTTAGAGATGTAGAGAAGGTCGGCAACCAAACCCGCCTGAGATGGGCCGCACACACCAAAAATAACACGTTTGTCAGATAAAATGATCTCTCTGGATCCTCTGCAAGTATCCGAGAAAATCTTTCGCCTTTTACTAAAGATTTCCGTGCAGAGGATCAAACTATGAGTAGTACTCATTTTTTAGAATCCCCATGGAAGAGCGGGATAATAAATTGGAAAAGCGAACATCGAGAGAATATATTTATAATTCATTTTCTAATTCCGTTTCTCAGACAGAAGAAAGAGAGAAATGTCAGATCCACCAGCACTGGCGAACAGGATAGGGATCAAAGATCAAAGTTCATTTTTCTTTTCCTCTTTTTTTCTTTCTCAATCTATACGTTTACTCGTCGCGAGTGGAGAATTGTCCCCATCCTCGCACACTCCCTCTCTCGCTTACGACCATACCTCGTTGAGAACACGGCATCCCGTCCGATCTGCCAAGTTAAGCAACGGTGGGCCCAGTTAGTACTTGGATCGGAGACGGCTTGGGAATCCTGGGTGTTGTAAGCACTTTTGCGATTTTTACAAAATATTTTAGTCATTTTTATCGCTTTTTTCTCGTCCAATCAATATATATTGTTGCTGTTTGTCCTACTTTTTAAGCTAAACTAGAAATATCCACGGCATGATGGAGAAATAACGGAGTTAGACACCTTTTTATGGTATTATCTGTGCTTTATAAGTCAAATACAATACTTTCATGTGGGTCTGTGTGTTGCTACAATAATTAGTGCATTGATCTACCGATACATGTGCACTTCAACATTAGTTTATTGATTGGATCGGATGCTGGGAATGACAAGAACCCAGAAATAAAGTCGCATGATTTCCATTCTTTTGTTGTTTTTGAGACCGAAATGGAATTTGAATATAGAGATAATCAATCACTTCTTGTAAGATTCCCACGGCACCTACCGATAAAATTGATCGCTTAGAGATGTAGAGAAGGTCGGCAACCAAACCCGCCTGAGATGGGCCGCACACACCAAAAATAACACATTTGTCAGATAAAATGATCTCTCTGGATCCTCTGCAAGTATCCGAGAAAATCTTTCGCCTTTTACTAAAGATTTCCGT
The DNA here is from genome assembly GCA_943737045.1 of Parapristionchus giblindavisi. Taxonomy (NCBI): domain Eukaryota; kingdom Metazoa; phylum Nematoda; class Chromadorea; order Rhabditida; family Diplogasteridae; genus Parapristionchus; species Parapristionchus giblindavisi. The sequence goes on along the minus strand of CALSFV010000090.1, from coordinate 265,322 downwards.
GCAGAGGATCAAACTATGAGTAGTACTCATTTTTTAGAATCCCCATGGAAGAGCGGGATAATAAATTGGAAAAGCGAACATCGAGAGAATATATTTATAATTCATTTTCTAATTCCGTTTCTCAGACAGAAGAAAGAGAGAAATGTCAGATCCACCAGCACTGGCGAACAGGATAGGGATCAAAGATCAAAGTTCATTTTTCTTTTCCTCTTTTTTTCTTTCTCAATCTATACGTTTACTCGTCGCGAGTGGAGAATTGTCCCCATCCTCGCACACTCCCTCTCTCGCTTACGACCATACCTCGTTGAGAACACGGCATCCCGTCCGATCTGCCAAGTTAAGCAACGGTGGGCCCAGTTAGTACTTGGATCGGAGACGGCTTGGGAATCCTGGGTGTTGTAAGCACTTTTGCGATTTTTACAAAATATTTTAGTCATTTTTATCGCTTTTTTCTCGTCCAATCAATATATATTGTTGCTGTTTGTCCTACTTTTTAAGCTAAACTAGAAATATCCACGGCATGATGGAGAAATAACGGAGTTAGACACCTTTTTATGGTATTATCTGTGCTTTATAAGTCAAATACAATACTTTCATGTGGGTCTGTGTGTTGCTACAATAATTAGTGCATTGATCTACCGATACATGTGCACTTCAACATTAGTTTATTGATTGGATCGGATGCTGGGAATGACAAGAACCCAGAAATAAAGTCGCATGATTTCCATTCTTTTGTTGTTTTTGAGACCGAAATGGAATTTGAATATAGAGATAATCAATCACTTCTTGTAAGATTCCCACGGCACCTACCGATAAAATTGATCGCTTAGAGATGTAGAGAAGGTCGGCAACCAAACCCGCCTGAGATGGGCCGCACACACCAAAAATAACACGTTTGTCAGATAAAATGATCTCTCTGGATCCTCTGCAAGTATCCGAGAAAATCTTTCGCCTTTTACTAAAGATTTCCGTGCAGAGGATCAAACTATGAGTAGTACTCATTTTTTAGAATCCCCATGGAAGAGCGGGATAATAAATTGGAAAAGCGAACATCGAGAGAATATATTTATAATTCATTTTCTAATTCCGTTTCTCAGACAGAAGAAAGAGAGAAATGTCAGATCCACCAGCACTGGCGAACAGGATAGGGATCAAAGATCAAAGTTCATTTTTCTTTTCCTCTTTTTTTCTTTCTCAATCTATACGTTTACTCGTCGCGAGTGGAGAATTGTCCCCATCCTCGCACACTCCCTCTCTCGCTTACGACCATACCTCGTTGAGAACACGGCATCCCGTCCGATCTGCCAAGTTAAGCAACGGTGGGCCCAGTTAGTACTTGGATCGGAGACGGCTTGGGAATCCTGGGTGTTGTAAGCACTTTTGCGATTTTTACAAAATATTTTAGTCATTTTTATCGCTTTTTTCTCGTCCAATCAATATATATTGTTGCTGTTTGTCCTACTTTTTAAGCTAAACTAGAAATATCCACGGCATGATGGAGAAATAACGGAGTTAGACACCTTTTTATGGTATTATCTGTGCTTTATAAGTCAAATACAATACTTTCATGTGGGTCTGTGTGTTGCTACAATAATTAGTGCATTGATCTACCGATACATGTGCACTTCAACATTAGTTTATTGATTGGATCGGATGCTGGGAATGACAAGAACCCAGAAATAAAGTCGCATGATTTCCATTCTTTTGTTGTTTTTGAGACCGAAATGGAATTTGAATATAGAGATAATCAATCACTTCTTGTAAGATTCCCACGGCACCTACCGATAAAATTGATCGCTTAGAGATGTAGAGAAGGTCGGCAACCAAACCCGCCTGAGATGGGCCGCACACACCAAAAATAACACATTTGTCAGATAAAATGATCTCTCTGGATCCTCTGCAAGTATCCGAGAAAATCTTTCGCCTTTTACTAAAGATTTCCGTGCAGAGGATCAAACTATGAGTAGTACTCATTTTTTAGAATCCCCATGGAAGAGCGGGATAATAAATTGGAAAAGCGAACATCGAGAGAATATATTTATAATTCATTTTCTAATTCCGTTTCTCAGACAGAAGAAAGAGAGAAATGTCAGATCCACCAGCACTGGCGAACAGGATAGGGATCAAAGATCAAAGTTCATTTTTCTTTTCCTCTTTTTTTCTTTCTCAATCTATACGTATACTCGTCGCGAGTGGAGAATTGTCCCCATCCTCGCACACTCCCTCTCTCGCTTACGACCATACCTCGTTGAGAACACGGCATCCCGTCCGATCTGCCAAGTTAAGCAACGGTGGGCCCAGTTAGTACTTGGATCGGAGACGGCTTGGGAATCCTGGGTGTTGTAAGCACTTTTGCGATTTTTACAAAATATTTTAGTCATTTTTATCGCTTTTTTCTCGTCCAATCAATATATATTGTTGCTGTTTGTCCTACTTTTTAAGCTAAACTAGAAATATCCACGGCATGATGGAGAAATAACGGAGTTAGACACCTTTTTATGGTATTATCTGTGCTTTATAAGTCAAATACAATACTTTCATGTGGGTCTGTGTGTTTCTACAATAATTAGTGCATTGATCTACCGATACATGTGCACTTCAACATTAGTTTATTGATTGGATCGGATGCTGGGAATGACAAGAACCCAGAAATAAAGTCGCATGATTTCCATTCTTTCGTTGTTTTTGAGACCGAAATGGAATTTGAATATAGAGATAATCAATCACTTCTTGTAAGATTCCCACGGCACCTACCGATAAAATTGATCGCTTAGAGATGTAGAGAAGGTCGGCAACCAAACCCGCCTGAGATGGGCCGCACACACCAAAAATAACACATTTGTCAGATAAAATGATCTCTCTGGATCCTCTGCAAGTATCCGGGAAAATCTTTCGCCTTTTACTAAAGATTTCCGTGCAGAGGATCAAACTATGAGTAGTACTCATTTTTTAGAATCCCCATGGAAGAGCGGGATAATAAATTGGAAAAGCGAACATCGAGAGAATATATTTATAATTCATTTTCTAATTCCGTTTCTCAGACAGAAGAAAGAGAGAAATGTCAGATCCACCAGCACTGGCGAACAGGATAGGGATCAAAGATCAAAGTTCATTTTTCTTTTTCCTCTTTTTTTCTTTCTCAATCTATACGTTTACTCGTCGCGAGTGGAGAATTGTCCCAATCCTCGCACACTGCCTCTCTCGCTTACGACCATACCTCGTTGAGAACACGGCATCCCGTCCGATCTGCCAAGTTAAGCAACGGTGGGCCCAGTTAGTACTTGGATCGGAGACGGCTTGGGAATCCTGGGTGTTGTAAGCACTTTTGCGATTTTTACAAAATATTTTTTTGTCATTTTTATCGCTTTTTTCTAGTCCAATCAATATATATTGTTGCTGTTTGTCCTACTTTGTAAGCTAAACTAGAAATATCCACGGCATGATGGAGAAATAACGGAGTTAGACACCTTTTTATGGTATTATCTGTGCTTTATAAGTCAAATACAATACTTTCATGTGGGTCTGTGTGTTGCTACAATAATTAGTGCATTGATCTACCGATACATGTGCACTTCAACATTAGTTTATTGATTGGATCGGATGCTGGGAATGACAAGAACCCAGAAATAAAGTCGCATGATTTCCATTCTTTTGTTGTTTTTGAGACCGAAATGGAATTTGAATATAGAGATAATCAATCACTTCTTGTAAGATTCCCACGGCACCTACCGATAAAATTGATCGCTTAGAGATGTAGAGAAGGTCGGCAACCAAACCCGCCTGAGATGGGCCGCACACACCAAAAATAACACATTTGTCAGATAAAATGATCTCTCTGGATCCTCTGCAAGTATCCGAGAAAATCTTTCGCCTTTTACTAAAGATTTCCGTGCAGAGGATCAAACTATGAGTAGTACTCATTTTTTAGAATCCCCATGGAAGAGCGGGATAATAAATTGGAAAAGCGAACATCGTGAGAATATATTTATAATTCATTTTCTAATTCCGTTTCTCAGACAGAAGAAAGAGAGAAATGTCAGATCCACCAGCACTGGCGAACAGGATAGGGATCAAAGATCAAAGTTCATTTTTCTTTTTCCTCTTTTTTTCTTTCTCAATCTATACGTTTACTCGTCGCGAGTGGAGAATTGTCCCAATCCTCGCACACTGCCTCTCTCGCTTACGACCATACCTCGTTGAGAACACGGCATCCCGTCCGATCTGCCAAGTTAAGCAACGGTGGGCCCAGTTAGTACTTGGATCGGAGACGGCTTGGGAATCCTGGGTGTTGTAAGCACTTTTGCGATTTTTACAAAATATTTTTTTGTCATTTTTATCGCTTTTTTCTAGTCCAATCAATATATATTGTTGCTGTTTGTCCTACTTTGTAAGCTAAACTAGAAATATCCACGGCATGATGGAGAAATAACGGAGTTAGACACCTTTTTATGGTATTATCTGTGCTTTATAAGTCAAATACAATACTTTCATGTGGGTCTGTGTGTTGCTACAATAATTAGTGCATTGATCTACCGATACATGTGCACTTCAACATTAGTTTATTGATTGGATCGGATGCTGGGAATGACAAGAACCCAGAAATAAAGTCGCATGATTTCCATTCTTTTGTTGTTTTTGAGACCGAAATGGAATTTGAATATAGAGATAATCAATCACTTCTTGTAAGATTCCCACGGCACCTACCGATAAAATTGATCGCTTAGAGATGTAGAGAAGGTCGGCAACCAAACCCGCCTGAGATGGGCCGCACACACCAAAAATAACACATTTGTCAGATAAAATGATCTCTCTGGATCCTCTGCAAGTATCCGAGAAAATCTTTCGCCTTTTACTAAAGATTTCCGTGCAGAGGATCAAACTATGAGTAGTACTCATTTTTTAGAATCCCCATGGAAGAGCGGGATAATAAATTGGAAAAGCGAACATCGTGAGAATATATTTATAATTCATTTTCTAATTCCGTTTCTCAGACAGAAGAAAGAGAGAAATGTCAGATCCACCAGCACTGGCGAACAGGATAGGGATCAAAGATCAAAGTTCATTTTTCTTTTTCCTCTTTTTTTCTTTCTCAATCTATACGTTTACTCGTCGCGAGTGGAGAATTGTCCCAATCCTCGCACACTGCCTCTCTCGCTTACGACCATACCTCGTTGAGAACACGGCATCCCGTCCGATCTGCCAAGTTAAGCAACGGTGGGCCCAGTTAGTACTTGGATCGGAGACGGCTTGGGAATCCTGGGTGTTGTAAGCACTTTTGCGATTTTTACAAAATATTTTTTTGTCATTTTTATCGCTTTTTTCTAGTCCAATCAATATATATTGTTGCTGTTTGTCCTACTTTGTAAGCTAAACTAGAAATATCCACGGCATGATGGAGAAATAACGGAGTTAGACACCTTTTTATGGTATTATCTGTGCTTTATAAGTCAAATACAATACTTTCATGTGGGTCTGTGTGTTGCTACAATAATTAGTGCATTGATCTACCGATACATGTGCACTTCAACATTAGTTTATTGATTGGATCGGATGCTGGGAATGACAAGAACCCAGAAATAAAGTCGCATGATTTCCATTCTTTTGTTGTTTTTGAGACCGAAATGGAATTTGAATATAGAGATAATCAATCACTTCTTGTAAGATTCCCACGGCACCTACCGATAAAATTGATCGCTTAGAGATGTAGAGAAGGTCGGCAACCAAACCCGCCTGAGATGGGCCGCACACACCAAAAATAACACATTTGTCAGATAAAATGATCTCTCTGGATCCTCTGCAAGTATCCGAGAAAATCTTTCGCCTTTTACTAAAGATTTCCGTGCAGAGGATCAAACTATTAGTAGTACTCATTTTTTTAGAATCCCCATGGAAGAGCGGGATAATAAATTGGAAAAGCGAACATCGTGAGAATATATTTATAATTCATTTTCTAATTCCGTTTCTCAGACAGAAGAAAGAGAGAAATGTCAGATCCACCAGCACTGGCGAACAGGATAGGGATCAAAGATCAAAGTTCATTTTTCTTTTTCCTCTTTTTTTCTTTCTCAATCTATACGTTTACTCGTCGCGAGTGGAGAATTGTCCCAATCCTCGCACACTGCCTCTCTCGCTTACGACCATACCTCGTTGAGAACACGGCATCCCGTCCGATCTGCCAAGTTAAGCAACGGTGGGCCCAGTTAGTACTTGGATCGGAGACGGCTTGGGAATCCTGGGTGTTGTAAGCACTTTTGCGATTTTTACAAAATATTTTTTTTGTCATTTTTATCGCTTTTTTCTCGTATCTCTTATCGCAGAAATTTTTTATCTCTTATCGCAGAAATTTCAGATCCACCAGCACTGGTGAACGGGGGGAACAAGGTCTGTGCACCCTAGACGCATAGCAAATGGTATTTAGACTTCATCTCAACAATTTGAGAAATTATGATTTTTAAAAGTTTTTTTTGAAAATTATTTTTTGTAATAGCCTGAGATCACAAACAGGAAATTTCAGCTGTTTTGTGTAATAAGGGCCGGTGACACTCCTAACACCCAAGTATGGACCCCCAGTTCCCATTGCTAGCGCACGCGTCCGGGGGGTGGTCGAGTCCAGGGCTGTGCGGCAACTGAGTTGCCGATTGCCGGAATTGCCGAAATTGATTGCCGGCAACGGCAACCAATTACGAAAAATTGCCGAAATAAAGTTCAAGAAAAAAATGATTGAAAAAGTCAGATAAGCACAAGTGTTGTGTGCAATATCTTAGAAATTTGATGTATACCGCATACCAAAACGAATTTTCATGTCGTTTTGAGAATGACTGAATCGAAAGAATGAATCGTTAGCCTTGTGTTTTCTCCAGGAAGTCGAAAGTTTTCTGGACACTACACCAGACACGGAGATTGATCCATTCTCTCTAGTAATGTTATTATAGAATTACAAAAGTTTTGCATACACCACGCAAAATGCCGAATTTAGTAATCTTCTCCACCGTTGAGAAAAACGCACTCCAAATTTTCGGAAGGTTTTCTCGAACGTTTTTTTCAATGCATATAATTTTATTTTTATTGAAAGTCCTGTGAAATGATGAGGAAACGCCATAAAATTCGATAAAATTAGAGAAAATGGTATGTGGCGCGAAGAAGTGGGCGGAGTCTGAATATTGCGTGGCAAAGAGCGGAATTTGTATTGTTCGGACAGTTTTAATTCTATAATGAGAAGGCACAAGCTTATCTCACGAGTAGCCACGAAGTATCTAATTTGCCCATGCGGATCTGCGAAAGCAGAAAGACTATTCGGGACGGCAGGAATCTTTCTCAACAAGGCAGAAAGAATCTTTCCAAATGAATATTCTACTTATTGGTACATAAGTAACGAAAAATGCTGATATTTCATTCGTTGTTGCAATTTTTTATCGCCATTGGTTTCGTTTGGTAACGATTTTTGATAAGTACTTTATAAAAATTATCATTGGCTCATATTAAAGGGAAAATGCAACCAAAATTTCACTATTTTTAATTTTCTTAATTTTTCGCCAGAGAGATCGAAATCGAATTTATCGAGGAATTGCCGATTGCCTAAAAAAGTGGTTGCCGCAGACCCCTGGTCGAGTCTTAACGGCCATCTCTCTTAAAGGAAAAGTCGTCGTCTTCGAAAAGATGGAATCAATTCTCGATGGTGTTGTAGTGTGAGTATGTGTGATAAACATACAGTGGTGCACGTAAGCCTTTTCAAAAGGCTCCACGCGGCATAGCGCCGCACCACACCCCACCACGCCTGGCGTTTTTCTCGATGAATAAAGAGTTAAAAATTATGTTTATAGTAGCGATCGCTTACCTGTTTGGGAGGCTAAAATATGCCATAGTAACCAAAATTTTTGGTTGTGCCTGAATAGTTTTCCGATAGCGAAGGAAGAGCGAATCCTTGTTTTCTTGAGTTGGATGAAATATAAAGAGGACGAGGCGGGTTTGGTGGGCTGCATTAGAAAGGGTGTGTGTGCGAGAAGGCATCCAATGATTCTCTTTGTAACACTCTCCGCCGCGCTACCAAACCTGTCTGAGGTGGGCCGCTCTTACTAATGAACTACCGTCTCATTATTTCGAAAACACACCAAACCCCACATCACAGTATTGGTAAAGTTGCCTCAACATCCGACAATCGTAGTGGCCTCTCTCATTCCACTTTCGAATCTCAGATTTATCTCAATGTCAATATTCCTCTCATGGGTTTCTATTGAGTTCAAGTTGTGTAGAATTTACGTTTCTTGCTGTTTTTTACCTGTTCCATGTTTCGCCTAAATGAGTTTTCTGGACGCAGCCAATAAAGAGTGGCTTTCGACATCAACCATTTCAATATTATGAATCACTTTAACAGTTAGATTGGACTTTTTTCGTTTTTTTTTTGCATTTTTTCGAGGTTTTGAAACGAAAATTTTATTTCTCTAATTTTTTTCATACGATCATGTTCGCCCATACCTGTTCTCTACAGTGTGCCAAAGTGTTGTTTTTTTAATATATTTCAAAGTTTTGTCATTATCTTATTTTGATAATGTGTTGGAGTACGTATAGAACAAATAGAAATAAATAATTGTATCACATGGGAAGTTCGAAATGAAACATGTATCACTTCTATACGATACAAGAACAGATACAATATGATGTTGCAACAATTTGATATCATATAAATATGTATTATAATATATGAGTAATACTCGAGATAATGTCCCGTATGAGCAGATATGGAAATAGTGAGATAGAGATACGGCAAGAATGTCATTAATAAACTATTGTTTGATTAGAGGTACATGAAAGATATATCGATTGATGAGTAGATCATGCTGTATACTTCTTCGATGGTTCCGCATGCCACGGTCTGCAAAGAATATCTGTTAGCTGATCGATAAAACAATATATATGCAATTACGGTACACTTTAAATCATTATATCGATCAATAACATGTGTGCTGTCCTCACAAATAATCAATAATGTCTTTATCAACTTTTTTTCTTATATATCTATACAATTCAAAAATAGGAACGAAAGGATGAGATAGACTAGGATAGAGGACAGCTCACATGAAATCAATCGATATTATCTTTATTCTCAAATTAACAGTACGCTATTATCGATTAAATTCTGTCAGAAACAACCAATATATGAGTGGAGTAAACCAAACCAGTAAAACATACACAATCAAAGGAGAAATCGATATAACGGTCGATCTAAGCAATCGACCAATAAATCGATATAATAATTAATCTACGACGAAATAATCAATAAATACGAGGGGCTAGCACACGATATGGGTAAACTCATATAGTACACGGATGGCAACAGTTTTCACTAGCAATAAGTTATACAACAGTAGTCAACTATTCTGACAAAACAAATGAAGAGCACCGGTTAAAACGCTTTGATTTAATGTAAATATATATATATATAGGTATTGTAACTAATAAATAATCTAGAATAAAGCAAAATCAGGCAATGTCTTACAGCTTGAAGTCATTTGAGTAATAGAAGGTCTTCCAGAATTTCGATCGATTCCGACGATATTTACAGTATGCAAAGATGACTACGAAGGCTACGATTGATAATGAAACCAGCATGAATCGAGAGTTTGATCGACTAGACACTGATAGACCGTCCAGTAGATCATCTGGAAGATACTGATTGATATAATTATGGATTGACTTGTTGTATCAATAAACAGTGTAGAATACAGTGATCGCTATTGATTCGGATATCGTATACAGTTGATAGATTGCGAAAACGTAAACTACGACAGTTACAGTAATCCAACTCAGTAATTACAGTTGCCATAAGTAATCCACTAATATTGACAGAGATACGGTACTTACTCTTGAATTCATCGATTTCTCGTCCCTCTCTTTGAGGTTGCGTGTCCAGTCGTTCTTTACGCAATCGTTGTTCCACTTCTTCAAGTTTCTCGACCTGTAATACACAAAAATATTAATATTATAAGTAAAATTAAATGAGGTTATCATTCATATTCTTTTTCTTGATTCCATCAGATATTACACATAATAGGAAATGGGATGAGATGAAGTGATCGATCATAGATGGATCTCAGTCGCCAAAATAATGATATCAATTCGAGTTTGGGGTACAACGGCAGTTACGGATAATTGTTTGAACAAATAAAATTTTTTTTGTCAAATAATCAACCCGTTATACATAGTTATCGGATACTGTTACAAACTATCAGTTGATAAACCATATAACTACCGTATATTCAAAAGGTATTGTATAAATACAGTATCTGAGAAGGGTTACCGTACAACTACCCGCATAAAAACTGTCATAATTACCTTCTCAGCGCCATTCACACCAAATCTGGGATTGAAATGTCTTCGCTCCGCCTCCACAACCTTTCCATCCTGGAACGTCTTCACCGTGTACTCAGGATCGGGCTGAATTTAATTAATCAATACAATCTCAGTTCGGTCGATATTCTTGATGCACTACAACAGTACCTTGACCGGATCGTTCTTGATCGTTCCATAATAATTGATGACGAATTGGAGAGTGGTGTCAGGGTCGAAGCTTCCGTCCGATCTGAAATTATCCATGTATTCGAGCATTACGGTATCACATTCATCTATCTGACCATGACATTATCTCAGTAGTTACAGTAATCTTTATCTCGCAAATAAACTCTACCGCCCCTTCTCCTCTACCGTAGTCCTCTCATCTAATGCAAACCTTTCTCGTCAATTTTTTTCTCATCTACCGCATTCTACCGTACACTACCGAAATCCTCTCCTCTACCGTAATACAAACCACCATAATGTTCTTGTCTACCGTAAACTACCGTAGTCTACAGTATGCAAAAACTCACCGATAGCATTGATGGCAGATCTGTTTGGGTGGGAATACTCGTTTCGGATGGGCGGGATCCTCAGCTGGTGCTCCTGATAGTCTAGTGTTCACACTATTATGAGTGTTCCACAGCCACATCACCATGTCATCTGAGAATTTATTCATTGATTAATTTATCCAAATGCATTCCAATTCCTTTCCTTCCGCTTTCAATAGATCATTGCTTCATAACTGAAAGATCTGCGGCTTTGTCATTTGAGTTAATCGATAAATCAATAAACAATCAAATGATCGATTCAAAACTCATATAAAATCAGTGAAACTCAGCTCACCTGCCCTTATAGCGGCATCAATATTGTGTTTGATGGCCTCTTTGTCAAAGTTGGACGCACATTCTCCACACGAAAGGAATCGAACGATGAAGTGACGGAAGGGAGTGAGTACCGAGGTTACACCGTTGAATGCAACATCTCAATGAATAATCACATCCATAGGTCGAAAAGTAAATTTCACAAAAATCTAAAACCTGACCGCATTTTGAGTCAAAATTTCACAAAAATCTGAAATCTGAAAAAATCTGAAAATCTGATCCATAGCCTCCGGTTATCTACAGTATCCCCGTTTCAGTATTCAGCCTATTACTAATGTATCATCATATACCGTAGTATTCAAACGACTCACTATTTCGTTCCATCTTGTGCGCTTCGACAGTGATTGCGTGCGCCAGCGTCCACAGTCCACAGGTGTATCTGAATGCACATCATGATATTCAGTCAGTTGGAGTGATACTCAGCTACGCAGCCAAACACTACCGCACCCTCTCAGATTCGGCTTGCTTCCCCGACATGCCAGCCATGTGATCTCAGCAGGCAGTGGGTTGCCCAGTTCAGATTGGAGAGATTTTATCTGAAATTCAAATTCGAATTAGGACGAGCTCCCGACTGGAAGCAGGCTACCGTATACCTGAGCAGTCCATTCATCGGCTGTGACAGATGAACGAGTGGCTAGCCATTCATTAAGACGGAAGAGCAAACGTCGAATGGGAGCACGTCCAGGAGCATACTATAATGAATGAATGAATAGTCTGACGATACATACACACATACATACGTGGGAAGGGTTCATTTAGACAATTTGAAGGGTGCCTCTCAACTAATTTTTATTTACATGCATTAAACTTTTGATTTACATGTATTAAAGAACATTTCATCATTATGTTAAATATTATCTATATCTGCAAATGTGAAATTAAATGATTAAATCAATCAATAACCTTGGAGAGTACAGTAGTCCATTGCTTGAGTGTGTCGAGATCGGCTCCATCAATCGATTGACGACGAGGAATCTCACGAGTGAGCATGTAGGCGATGGCGGATTCGATGTCGACCAATTGCATCTGAAAGATCAAAGATCAAAGACAGTAAATTAAAGGTAGAAATAGTATAATAGTGGATACTGCGTTTAAACCATCCATAACAGGAATCCTGTTAGAGGATTTTATAAAATATGAAAAAAATTCAAATAACAATATCATTGTTTACCTGATATTGGCTCAGATCGCTCAACACCGCTGCATCATAAACATTCTTAGACTGTCCAACGGGGGAACCGGGTGGGGGAGGGGCCTGCAAAGATCAAAGATCGAGCTTCATATGGCGCATTATCATTCCGATTTAATTGTAAGAACTGAACGATCCAACTCGATAAACCAAGGTACGGAGATCAAAGCTCTGACAGAAAGATTAAAGATCAAAGATGGAAGATGACAAACCTGATTAGCTGCAACAATTCCGGGTGCATCAAGTGCAGCTCCGAGTGCTTGCTGCAGGAATTCAGCCACCTTCTCTTTAACATCTACGAACGATGGCTTCTCACTCAAAATGTGCATTTAATAATAAATTAAAAACTTCCCTTTACCTTAAAAACCTTAACAACTATAAATCGAATATTTCCGTCATAAATTCAAAAGATGCTCACTTGTCAAATTTGATTGACTACATACAAAAATGAGTGACAACATACGCCGAAATAAATACAGGCTTGGCACTGCTCTTATCGTAGATGATCACCTTGTTGTCCACAGTCGAGCCCACCTACAATATACGTAGATGACGTTATGACCAAACCCGTCTGGGATTCGCCTCACCTCTTGTACCACCTGAATGTGAGATGGTCGTGCTATCGCCGTTCTCACTCGCTTGTCTCCCGCATAGTTGATGGTTACTGCCCATGCTGATGTCGCTGGTTCTTCCTAAATTAGATCATCTGTTGTATTCGAATTTAAATTGATAAAATAAAATTTTAAAATTAATAATCTACGCTCTATCTCTATCATAGGTCGAAAAGTATGTTACAAAGTACCAAGCCTGACCGGGTTTTGAGCCAAAATTTCACAAAAATCGAAAAACTTGACCGGGTTTTGAGCCAAAATTTCACAAAAATCGAAAAACTTGACCGGATATTGAGCCAAAATTTCACAAAAATCAAAAAACCTGACCGGATTTGAGCCAAATTTGCCAAAAATCGAAAAACCTGATCGGATTTTGAAAACCGCCAACCTAGCTATTTGACCTATGATCTCTATGCTCGTCATGCTCTATGCTCACTCTCGCTCACTCAGAATTCATTATAGAAGCGAGGAGATTAATGTTTTCGAAGGCATAACATCTTAACTCTATCTAACAATAACATTTTTACAGTAATAATTACCCAGTCATCGATCCAATATTCACTTTTTTTTCTAAACCACGAAAAGAAGTCAGTTCATGATGGCCAGCACACAGTATCCGTTTAAAACGACAACAGTGGAATAAAATCATGTATCACACCTGTGAGTAGACAACCACGAGTTTTGCCGTTTCTGCCGCACTCCAAATCTCCTGAAAACATGATTAAAATTTAGTAAGCATTTAAATGAGGCATAATCGATAATCAGCGCATTCAGATTAATATTCTATCACTTTCAGCAAACAAAAAGTAAATAGATTATCCACTAGCAATGGATCTAACATTATTCAAACTTTAATCACTATTGCAATATCAGATCGATAACGAGTAGAACTTTCAAAAATATTCCGGCACCACTTCAGAACACCGGATCAATCCAGAGGGGGGATATCGAAGTGATAGGAGAAGTAACAATAATAATAGAAAGGACTTGGGGAAGATGACAGGGGATATTTATCGATAGCTATCAAATATATTACACTTTTGTTCTGGTTCGGTGTTCTGAAGTAGTGCCAATATTCCTTGCACACGTCAACCCGCACCATGCCTGTTTCAACCCCTTATCATAACCCAACTCTTCAATCATAACATAATCTCACCTTGACAGTCGTGGATGGTGCAATCGCCTCAAACGATGGCCACTCTGGAGGTCGTTCCACCTCCCAGTTGTCATGCACCATCTGCGCTACCTGCAATAAAGACATCACATTTCATCTTTGAACTTTTGATGTTTGATCTTTGAACTATGATCTCTAATCTCCTTAAAAAACCCGTCTTATTCTATTTCTGCACAGACTCACTGGCACGAACCATAAATTAAATCTTTGATTTCTATTCTTCCCTTGTTTATCTTTACAATAATTCAATAATGTCATTATGCAACCCGTTGATTGGCTGTTTCACCATTAGCATATCTTCATTCATTCATTTACTCTCGTTTCTCTCATCATTCCAACATCGTTTCAATGGAGGAACTCGGTCGTCTTTCGTCTCGTCGTGCTTACATTCCTTCAATCAAGAAGGAAAAGGACGATGAGTTTAAAATACTCATGGCCACCCTCTACAGAGGCGTCGCATTTGAAGAAATCATGATCAGGTACAGGACCTCTTTACCGTAATCTACAGTGATTTAATACAATCCGCACAACATCACAACCTCACAGTATAACGTAATCGAAATAATTGACTGTCAGACATAATCAATCAATAATCCATTAATTCAAGATACGACGAAGTCACAGATATTCTGCCCGATAAATTCGCCAAAATTCTTCGTTACTTTGTCGGCTACTTTGGCTTCCACGTCTACCTCATGTACATAATCGGTCTAACAATATACAAGGAGGTACACTGTATTCTTGATTTTAACTAATCGATAATCTTATCTAACCAATCAATATCTATAGATTTACGAGAAGACTCCCATAGGTCCCCTTCTTTCAAAGACTGTCACAATGGTCGAGGCAAAGGTGCTCAGTTAAGAGTTACCAAAGATCAAAGATCAATATTGCAGTATCGCGAGTGGCAGGAGTCTCGTCGTCCTCGTGTGGTTCTTCGTCCTCTTATTCTCGACGATCTACCACCATCAATCAATAATTACATTCCACCTCATCCTCCACACACGCCTTCTCGTCCTCCTCCTCCCCTCAATCGATACACCCCTTCGCCTAATATTTCCTCTAACAGCAGAAGATCAAACGCCGGTATCGTAACCATCAATCGATCGATAATACAATATCCTTTTCCACTCAGGAATCAAAGGGCAGCACACTCCACCTCCTCCGCTTGCACCACCTCCCGTCTCGCATACTCCATCACCCGTGCAGCGCGAATATATGTCCACTGATCTGCCCGTAAGTACCGTATCCGATTTCTACCGTAATCAGTTCGTTCCTTTCAGGAGGAGCACACTCAATCCCCGCAGATTCGACTTCGTCGCAAGCAATATCCTGATGAGCTGATCAAGGAAGGAGGGCAGGAGATGAACAATAATGAATCCGTCGAGAAGAGACAAACTGCAGTTAATGTTCAGAACAAAATTCCTTCAGGTTACGGTAGTGGTAAGGATCAAAGATTAAATATCGATTACACTTCAGCCTTCAAGTCAGAGCGTAAGGCCACGAAGAGTCTGTTTCCCGTGACGCCGATCAAGGATACTGTAGTAGTGGGCGGAGTTACAGATAAGAAGAGCAAGAGTAACACCTCTGTCAAGTCTCAGAAGTCTGGTAAGCAGAGCGCTAGGATGACTTCCAAGCAGCAGAAGACGTAAGTTTCTGATGACTAATCGTACTCAACAACTACCGTGATTCTTGTCATATTTCAGTCCGTCTACCAGTATGAAAAAGAAGAATCAATAATCTTCAATGGTCTACTTCCTTAACCAATCAATATTGCTAGCGCTTTCTCTTTTGCGCATAAAGAATGGCAATTTTATGTAATTAATTTATTGGAATAAAGTATGGCATTCCTCATAGCAGTCTTGTATATATTCCCATACCATGACTAGAACATTTACCGTAATCTGTACTACAGTATCTAAATACCACCACAACACACCTACCGTAACCATAACGATATATTACGGTGTTCCCATCTACGGTAACCTCTAACACAGTGGTGTTCAATCACTCAGTTTGCACCGAAACTATAGTACACCTACAGTAGACTACGGTATCCCTCAAAACTTGGATATTTACAGTAAAACAGCAATATACCGCACTTGAGATGGCAGTGATGCTAGATCGTGCTTGTCTCCTGTGAAGAGTTGAGCATCGTCAGCCTTCTCACTCTTGTACTTGAAATACTGTAAAAGAGGACGTTATTGATTTTTCTCACTGTCAGAAAAGGTAGGGTAAGATAGGATAGTAACGGTATCAAAAGAAATTATTCGGGAACCAAGTTTAATCGATAGCTCAATCCAATCGCAAAACCTAGTCACAAGTTTACTTTGAAACATGAAATCAACAAGTTCAACTTGCCCCCAAGCTAGCGTTATACTATACGGTACTGTAGAAAACTTAAACACCAATATTTCATTCACCAATAATTCAATATCAATCAATAGTTCTTATCGTCAGTGAGATATTGGGATCTATTTAATAACTATTTATCGTACTACAGCATCCTCCTACCGTACCTTGAGAGTGGGGAATGCCGCGATCTGATGCTCCCTACACAGTGGCATGTTCTTGTCCTCGGCACAGTTCACTACCGTAACCTGCACGATGGGCGACCACGACTCAAGCTGACTATAATCAATCGATAATCATCTACTGTATCTCTTCATGCCATGGTATTTTTTAAATAACAAGCACCGTGTCTTGCTTGTTCTCTCAAATAAACATAAAGCACTGTATCACTTAAACTGATTCGTTACGATCAAACATTTGCTCAGACTCAATTGATAATACCAGCACTACAGTAATCCCCCCATACACTGTGCTCACCGTGCGAATTTCTTAAACGTCGGCGCGTATCCAATGCACGCGCCACACCACGACGAATAGAACTCGACGAAGAAGGCTTTATTCTGCAAGGAAAGAAGAAAATCAATAAATCAACACTTCAGATATTGCTTTTATTAATTATATTCATACATGAGCGGTGTATGGAGCTCGATTTCACAGGGGGCATCCGAACAGAAAATTGTTTAAAAAGGTTCATTTTACAGGGGACATTCAATTTTTTAAATTTCAAGTACACATCATTTTTTGCAGGGGCATTCACACAATTTTCGAAAAGCCCAAATTTTACTGGGGACACCCCCATGATGGTGCCCATGTATGATTCTATGTACTGTATCATTATATTTATGCTCATATGCCTAGATTTGATCAATCTCTTTTCGCAAGGAATCTCAAGATATCTCTATTCTCCAAAGATCAAAGATCAACCTCACCTGCCCATATACAGTCTTATTGAAGGTGTCCACATCTAGCTCTAGTATGGGATCGGACGGATCGTAGAGGGAATCGGCTGTGGTGGTCGATGGAAGGAGGAAGAGGGAGAGGAGGAGAGGCACGAGGGACCACCTCATCCCTGAGAGATAATACCTAGAATAGAGAGCTCAAAGATCAAAGGACAAAAATAAAAATGCAACGACATCATGGAGATAGAGGTCAAATATCGAAATTGGAAGAGGGGTCAACGACCAACGAGTATAGATCTGATTTCGAGAGGGTTCAAAGATTAAAGATCAAGTACCAAAATGAACAAAGTGCGAGTGTACGCAGACGTGGAATGTATACGTATTACATCAGAGGGATGACGAGCATGTGAACGAAAAACGAAATAAGAGAAAGATACAATTGAATTTAAAAGAGAGGATATAGATAGAATGGCGAATGAGAGGATTGAATGCGGGGGGGGGGTAGGATAGAGATACGTTACTACTATTGTGTCATTAATATTAATATTAATATATTCATCTTCTAGAAATGGATCAAAAGCAAGAATGTAGCTTATATATATATATATATATATATATATATATAGAATATATATACTGATTGGAAACATTAAAGAATAGAACATGTGATATGAAACATGGAATTTATTCATATGACCAAGAGAGGGAGAGAATGAATTGAACGGAAGAAAGGAGATTGAATTGAGCCTGTAGCACAACAAGCACAGCAGATATGACATTTAAATAGGAACTACTGATATTGGGACCAAATTGCATATCTAATCAATCAATAATATCGATTAATTGTAACCAAAAAGAAAGAAATAGAATGAGAACCAATCCGTACTCGACACGTATTTACTCGAGTGAAAGGAGTGACTAGCAAAACAAACAACGTAGACATAATGATTGCGCCGTTTAAAACTTATGAAATGAAAAGAAGAACAGAGAAAAGCCAATACTTTTGCTACATTCACTTACTTTCCTCAGCACACTACTCACTTTTCCACAATACACCACTCTCAGCCCAAAACATTTGTTCAGTTACAAAGTGACTCTACCACCCTAGCTATAATCTCATCTTCAAATGAGACATTTAAAGAATTTGGACTACAAAAATCAATCAATAACAGGATACAACACCGATCGCGGGAAAAAAAAAGAAGAAAAAAGATGCGTATATTGAATGATTGCGTACTATTCGCCAATTCCTCCTTTGTTCCCTTGTCCTACTCATTCGTCGCACTACACTCTACCCATATCTCTAATCTCTCTCTCACCTCCCCTCTCTCTCTCTCTTACTTCTCTCTTCACTACCTCTCTTCCCCCCTTTCCATCTCTTTAACCCTCTCACTATCCGCTCTATCAAAAACTTTGTGTACTCTTTCTCTTTCTAACTCTAACCCTCTCTATTCCCTTCCTTATCTCTCTCCCTCCCCCTTTTATCTCTCGCATTCTCTCCCCTCTCCACACTCTCTCTCTCCCTCACTATCTCTCTAGTCATTTATATTCCAATAGTACTCTCTTTGAACAATTGAATACAAAAAAAAACAAATCATACATTTTCAAAAAGCGAGAGAGAAAGAGACGAGAGAGTGTATTAAACGAAGATAATGTTATCTGTTTTTTCTTTTCTTTTCGCAAATTTTGAACAGAGCAATAACATAACAAGAATCTTGCTATATTATGTTATCTTGATACAAGATTAACAATAAGCTGAATGCCTTCATCTATTGAGAAAAGGAATCACAAATCATCTTAACAAACCTCTCTATCTACCTTATTTTCTCAAAAGCAAAAGAAGAAGTATCTTCATAATATGCAGTCGCGTGCCTATAAGCAGCACATATACTCGGAATCTCTCCCTCTCCCTCTCCCTCTCCCTATCCCTCTCTCTCTCCATCTCCCTCACCCTCTCCCTCTCTCTCTCCCTCTCCCTCTCCCTCTCTCTCTCCCTCTCCCTCTCCCTCTCTCCATAATACCATCGATTTACCCGACGGCGTACTCGACGACGTAGAGAGGGAGAAGGAGAGTTAGAGAGGGTTGGGGGGTGTGGAAAAAGTAGACGTCTAACGAAACACAAGCATGACCGCATAAACAGAATTAAAAGAGAAAATTCAAGAGTTATATATTGATTAGAACTCGGATCAAAAATTGCGGAATAAATAGAAATGAGTGAAAACTCTCCTCGATTTGCAAACTCTATCGCATCTTATGCACGGAGCAATACGACAGTTTTATCAGAATACGAAAGACGGTAGAAATGAGGAACAAAAATTCACATGAACATCAAGAGCTCAAAAATTAATCTTGATCTAAGAAATGGAAATAAATATTTTGAACAAAGGCATTATCTAAGGCACAAATCCTGCGGGAGATAACTGCTAGGCCAGTACGAGAAATTACAGTAACATAATTGTACGATAAATTACGTTATATTAAGAACAAGGTACATATTTTTGGAGACAGACGAAGGGAGAATACAAAGATTGAGAAAGAGAAGAAAAGACAGAGGGAAGTGACCCAGAAAAGCAATGTAACTTAATAGAGCGATGACGTAAGGTAGAGGAGAGATGGAGAGGTAGAGACGGAGATGTAGAGAGAGAGGGAGAGGGAGCGGCAGAGGGAGGGGGAGATGGAGAGAGAGAGGGAGAGGGAGAGGGAGAGGGAGGGGGAGAGGGAGAGGGAGAGGGAGAGATCGAGAGAGTTAGAGGCAGAATAAGAGTAAAACTACAAACAAAGTGAGAGTAAGTGAGTAATAGCCCGAATGGTCAACGTATAATAAGAGTTCATTTCCTTCAAAAGTTATGAAATGAAAGGAAAAGGGGCGAGATAGTATGAGCTTTCACTGCTTTTCTTTTTTGCGACTAAACTCTGAAAACACGCTTCCCACAAAGGTTACAGGAAAACTTCCAGCAATTCGTCTCCAAGAGATTTGCTAGAAGCATATCGGATAGAATATCAGAAAGGCGGGGAAGATTACTGAGAGTTTAATTATTGGAGTGCATTAGTTTGAAAGCTGTTTTAACAAAACTTCAACCGGATAAAATAAAAGATCGCGGCTCTGGTATTTTTATCCTGCCAGGAACCCGCTAATTTTCCTACCAGGCCACGGCTAAGGTTCCTGGTAGGAAAATTAGCGGATTCCTGGTAGGAAATGCGCCGCTTAGCAGGTTCCTGGTAGGAAAAAAAATACCAGAGGGCGATCACCAGACGGGTTTGGTCATGGCCAGGACCGGTATCTTGGAGAATTGGTGGATGATTTCCAGGGAGAATTTCTAGGACTTTTAGCCGGAGAATTTCTAGGAGTATTCCTGGGAGGTTAGCGGAAAGGGTGTTTTCAGAGTATGGCAGAGCCAGAATGGTCCACGTCGAATAAGATCGATAGATCTGTAGTATTCAATATACACGAGAATAAAATAAGTGTATAGGAGGGAGTGTGCAAAACCAGAAGAATTTTCTGTTTTTTTTCTCTATTCTTTCCATAACTTTTAAAATTTAGCATACGAGAGGCATAGTTCGTGAATTGTACTTGATGGCAATGATAGGAAGCCAATGATGGAGTATGGAGAGGAGAGGAGAGGGCACAGGTCGAATAGCTAGGTTACCGGTTTTCAAAATGCGGTCAGGCTTTTCGATTTTTGTGAAATTTTGGCTTAAAATGCGGTCAGGCTTGGTGCTTTGTAACATACTTTTCGACCTATGGGAGAAGGAGATGGAGAGGTAGAAGTAGAGCGGTAGAGAGAGGACGAGAGAGGAGAGATGAGAGAGGGATGGAGGGAGGTTTGAAGAGAAAGACAGAGGGAGGAGGCCAGGGCAAGGCCAAATCAACTCGAGTATGATTTCCTATACAAAGTGGAAGGGAGAAAGAATGGACAATCGAAAAGGACGAGAGATGGAGATGGAGAGGAAGAAAAGGAAGAGGGAGAGAAAGAATAGGGATAGGGAGAAAAGGGAAAGAAAGAAAAGGGAGGGGGAGGAGAGGGAGAGGGAGGGGGGAAGAGGAGGAGAGGGAGAGGGAGGGGGAGGAGGAGGAGAGGGAGAGGGAGGGGGAGGAGGAGATGGAGGGGGAGGAGGAGAGGGAGATATGGAGATAAAGAGCTGAGCTAAGAACCGGTCTGTCTCTCTTACTGCTTCTTCGTGCCCCTTCATCTCTACGAAGGAAACGGAGATAGATTTCTCTCTTTCTCTAACCCTCACCCTCTCCTTCTCTCCCTCTCCCTCTAGCCCTTCATCTCTCTCTCTGCTTATCCCCCAACTGGAAATCGTAGAGAACGATAAGAACCATGTGCAGATATCATTACGGCTGACAACCTTTGATTGTGTGCTAAACTGAAAACATTATCAAATCTAGCTTTATTATTACAAATTGTATTAGCGATTTTAAAACAACTTGGGCATTTAGTCGATGGTAATGTACATTTAAAAGAATCTATACATGCGTGGAAATGGGATCGTAGAAATAGAGAGGGAGAGAAAGAAACGAAGAAATATATAGTGTTCAAGTCACCAATCGAAAAGTTAAACAGGCGTGCAAAACGAGAAGTTTTTTTAACATAGTTTACTTTATTCTCGCAGCTTTTGAACGCCACAGAAGAAATAGTAAAGAATAGTTCAAAACTGAAAAGAAAAAGTAGAATTCCCTTCGTTTTGCACACTTTCTCGCCTCATTCTCACATATTTTTCGCTACTTCTGAACAGAGAAATAGTAAGACGAAGGTGGATTGGGATGGTTTGGAAGAGTTGAGAGGGAAACAGACAGTGGGAACGAACAGTCAACACACACTTTAAAATGGGATAGAGGGAGAGGGAGAGGGAGAGGGAGAGGGAGAGGGAGAGGGAGAGGGAGAGGGAGAGGGAGAGAGGGGAGAGGGAGAGAGGGGAGGGAGAGGGAGAGAGAGAGGGAGAGGGAGAGAGGGAGAGGGAGAGGGAGAGAGGGGGATAAGGAGAGGGAGAGCAAATACGCCTTGAAGGGAAATGCGGCGCGAGTGCGCGAAAGACAGCGCTAACAGAAGCATCGAATACTAAAGGGGGAGAAAGATAGGAGAGTAGAGAGACAGAGAGGTAGACAAATGAAGAAAACATTGATATTGAAAAGGTTCAAAATCTGCATCAATATTAATGCATAAATCAAAAAATGTTATAAAAACATAATTAATATTGTGATTTAAGGTGTTATCGGCGGTTACGTCTAATTTCAACATCTGTGACTTATTTATTATTGCTTTTACACACATGCTTTGTTTCATGCTGAGCATGTCGATAAATATATAATAGCATAGAGTGATAAACATTGGGAAGGATTGAGAGAGTTTCAAAAATAGACAGGCAAAAATAATAGGGACTCAGAGAAGGGAGGTACTCCAGACTTTCCGCGCGACACGCGCGCGGGGTAGTGACAAGTCGCGCGCGCGATATCGACGACTTGCGAGTTATGCGCGGGGTAGTGACAACTCGCGCGCGGGTTAAAGTGAAGTCGCGGTATCACGCGCGACTTAAGGACACTTAAGGCACTCAGCAACTCGCGCGCGAGTTATTGCAAGTTGCGCGCGACTTATTGCAACTTTTGCGTAGGAGCATGGTTCATTTTCGCGAGTGTTTCCTATGAAAAACATTTTGCATAAATTGTATAATTGTTTGTTTTGAATGGTTGAAACGATGTTTCGAGGCCATTTCAACCAAATATAAGAACAATGTGAGAATTCTATCCGATTGTATATTCTTTTATGAAATTGTAATAAAATTATAGACTTTTTAGGAGAGAAAACCAAGTGCAAGTGATTTTGAGCTATTTAAGCATGATCCATCTTCAATAAATGTGTTAAAAATCAATAAAATAAGAAATGAAATGTCTATAATGTTTGAAATAAATATGTGCAAGATCATTTTCGCTTATGTGACAATGGAGAATGAAAAATTTCCATCATGCATCAGAGTGACATTAAAAAATAGTTTATATAACTGGCACATCAATTTATGAAAGTTCAGTTTAAAAAGTCAGTTCATGATACAATACTTCTAATTGACGATATTTCTTACCGTTTCCATGAAGGAGCGGTTTCATTTCTTTTCTCTTCTTTTGACGTTTGATGAATTTATTCGTGCGTTTAGCTCTATTTCTTATTAAAAGCTGTTTATTATGTTGCCATAAAGCTACCCGCACTTTCGATAATCTGTTCGTGTATAGCTTATTCGCTGAATTGCTTAATCTCTCAAGTTATTCCTCCTGTTCTGTATAGCAGCTGTTCAACGCTTATGTTGTTTGTAGTTACAGAATCTGATCATCGTGTACACGCAGTCAATGAACTGAGTTATGATTGTGAAGAAGAAGGAGACGGATGACTGAGGAGGATACATCCATCAAGGATTAATAAGTATGTTTTCATATCATTGTAAAGTGCTCAGGTGTTTGAATCTATGCGTGATCACGTATAATTTGTGCAGTTAGTCACTAACTGTTAGTGGCATGGTCGTGCATCGTGCATGGATTCTCCGTGATCATGTACTGATTCTGAAATTCCATGCAAGATCACGGAAAATTCGAGCATGATCAAGAATCGTGAATGACCATGCATCATCATGGAATTTGCCGGATTATGCATGATTTTACATGCATCCGCGATCATTTAACACCTGAGTAGTATCGAACGACTGTCAATTTTGCTAATTAGTAACGAAATCTCGTATCAGTTTTTTTTTATAAAGTTTACTCTAGTTAATTATTCATTAATTGTTTGCAGAGTCACTCTATGATAAATTGAGGATATTTGCCGAATAATGGAAGATGTCTACTGTATATATAAATCGACATTCCTCAGGTAAATTGCTATTCACTTATGCAGTGTTCAGAACTTGGAAAATGCAAGAACATGCGGAAAATGCTGTTCAGAAGTTCAAGTGGAAAATGCCCGAAAATGCTCGATTTTGGCTCGAAAAAGACACTTTAAAAGCACTTTAAAAGCGTTGAAACTCGTTTTTTTTTTCTTGGAAAACAACTAAATTAGGTCATTTATAAAGTATGCTACTGAAAGAAATAACGTATGGTCCTTTTTTGAGCAATTTAAGCCGAAAATCAACGAAAATGCAGCGAAAAATCAACCTAACGAGTCCATATTTAAAATTATCACTTATCATCAATAAAATGCGTCTACAACACTGTTTGCGACCCATAAACGTCTATATTAAACAAAAATACCATTAAAATTTGCTTAAAATCCTCGAAAATGAGCATTTTCAGAGTATTTTCCGGCTGAACTTCTGAACAGCATTTTCCGCATTTTCGTGCATTTTCCAAGTTCTGAACACTGCATTATTCTTGCTCTTACTAATGATTCTGTTAATTATCACTGCCCTAGCAGTGATCTCCCGCTGGTCTTGTGCCTTGAAGAGCGGGATGTACATTTCTAATGATTGGAGTTTTAAAATGGCGTTGAAAGATTAATTCAATATTGAATATCGATTTATTTATTATTAATCTCTTTTCTTAAGTCAGGAATCATGATTTATCTGGTGAATTGGATCATATTCATATCTGTTCAGTATAATTATGGATACGCTTTTATGAAGCTTAAGGTTAGTAAATTTATTGCTCATTATTATAGTTAGTATCATACATGGGCGTCGACATGGGGGTGCCCCCTGTAAAATTATGGCTTCCGAAAATTTGTACAATGCCCCCTGTAAAAAAGTGACGTATAGATGAAATTTATATAAAAAAGTGAATGCCCCCCCCCCCCTGTAAAATTAACGATTTTTCGTTCGTTTTCCCACTGTAGAATCGAACTCCAGGGACCCCTCCCATGTATGGTTAGTATATTCCTTATTGATGTATAATAGAAGGGGTGATATATTCCATATTTGAAGATAGTCGACATGTAATATGTCCATTCTCTGAAAATTTCTCCCCGCGGGGCACCCTGCCTAAGCCCTCTACCCCGCGGGGCACCCTGCCTAAGCCCTCTACCCCGCGGGGCACCCTGCCTTTAGTTTCCCCGCGGGGCACCCTGTCTAAACAAGCCACCCCGCGGGGCACCCTGTCATTTCAGAGACTCAACAAGCTGCCCCGCGGGGAAAAATTTCCAGAGTTACTTATAATATTTACAGGCAATGAATGTTGTGATTAGAAATATGGCACATGGAGTAATATTATTATTGGACAAGCACAAGTACAATGGAGATTCTGATCTGTAAGATATTCTGTTATCTGTTACTGAGAGTATTAATATGGGAGTTTCTTTGTCTTGGAGCTTCACAAATAGACATTAATTTATCTTAACTTTCACACATTTAATTAATTCTTTCAGAAAAGAAATCGGAATATGATAGGAATATCTTATTTGAAGCATATAGTTTGGTCTGAACTTAGTGTGAAGAGGACAATGATGGTTAGTTATTTTCCATGTAATATAACTTATTTATTCTTTTAAAATTTTCCTTTTTTATTAAAACGTTTCTTTGCAGTGTATCTTACTATATCGAATAATATCAAGAGCTTATCATCTTAACTATGAAGATTGACTTCATTATTATCTGCCGATTATATCAAGATAATATTAGGCAATTGTTGTGACCGTTGTAAATTGTTGTTTCCATGTTGATTGCATTGTGTTTGTTACGAGTTTTCTCTTCAGTTTCTCGAATTGTTCTCATTAATCTTGTATCTTTTTATTCGTTCGATAAACAGTGTATTTTACTATATTGAATTTGATCATTACAGTATACTTGAAGTTATGTAAGTAAATCTAGGGCAAAGGAAAGTAGAAAGGGAAGGAAGCGAGTCGCGCGCGGGTTATCGACAAGTCGCGCGCGGGTTATTTACAACTCGCGCGCGGGTTGTGGTGACTCGCGACGCGCACGCGCCGCGACTCACCACAACCCGCGCGCGACTTGTCACTACCCCGCGCGCGTGTCGCGCGGAAAGTCTGGAGTAGAGGAGGAATTCAGATCATATTCATATAGAATGTGGAGGGGTGGGTGGAGAAGGTGCAGAATGGAAAACATATGTCCAATAAAATAAGGGCTATGAGATGACAGTCATAGCAGAGTGGTATCATGAGTGGAAATCGGGATGAAAAACTCTCTCATTTGCAATACTCTCTCGCCTGGTTTGCAAAAAAAAGACGACAAAAGTAGCGTGAAACATGTCTATGATCTATGTAAAGAGAGTGAAGCAGCTATAGATGGAGGGATAAGATATGGATCGTAAGAAAGATTGAGAGATGAGAATTAGAGGAGTGAGACAGAGGAGAAGAGGAAGGGGGAAGAGAGAGAAGAGATGAAGAGTTTGAGAGGGGAGAGATGGGGAGATGGAGAGAGAGGAGGAGGAAACTGCTGAGAGCCGGAGTGAATGTGTGCGTGCGTTAAATGAATGGGGATGAGATGGGGAGAGGGGATATCCTAGAGGTAGGAGGAGAAAGAGACATTGAAAGATTCCACAGAGGTACAAGTAAACCTGGACGACAATGATATATTGAGAGGAGTGGGAGATACATAGGGAGAGGAAGAAGGAAAGAGGGAGAGGGCGAGAACTTTACCACAACTGTCTCCTTCTTCTCTATTTCCTACACCAAACGAACAACAGAAGAAAACAATGACACAATAATCGAAAGAAGAAGTGACAAAGATGACACGAACGAAAAGAAAGAAACTGTTACATAGAAAGACGGAAATAGAGTAATCTATACTACAAAAGTACAGCACAGCACATTTGCGAAAATACAATCAATCAATAGTCTGGTAATATAGTGTGATAATCAATCATAAAGTATACTATACCAAGGTATTATTCAATCAATATTAGAGTATGCTGTAATGTCAATCGATATCTACCGTACTCCTCCTAATCCTCATCATCAGATGACGACGATGACGATAGCTTCAGCTCCTTCTGACCTCCTCTCATAGCTCCTCCTCTCCCTCTTCCTCTTCCTCGTCCTCTTCTACTAACTACATGCTTCTCACTTCTCTTCTTCACACCTATCGTACGAGTGTTTACCGTATCCTCAGTGACGACTACCGTATCCTTTTCCTCTACCGTACTACTCTTCTTCTCCCTTACTTCAGTCTTCCTTCCTCTAGCCACTACCGTACTCCTCTTCTTCTTCTCTACCGTACTATTCATCCTCTCCTTTACTACCATATCGTCTACCGTACTTCTTACATCTTCTTGTAGATGTTCAGGCAGTCCTTCTCTCTTCTCTCTCATCATCTTCAATGCTTCTTGCACTCGCTTCCCCAACTCCTTAATAATAATCATATTTATACGTATTAAATTAATAATATTTATAGACACATAAGAATAGGTATGGATGCACTTTAAATGTATTATAGATTTTTTAAAAAATATATAGGTTATCAAATAATGTGCCCTATGGTGTTTCGGCCGCTATTCATAATATATTTCATACGTGGGCACCACTGCCGCTAGCGGCAATACACCCCCCGATTTTTGGCTCCCGACCCCCCGATTTTCCAAAAAATCACTCAAAATGACGTATAAATGCTCCATTTTTTGCGTCCGACACCCCGATTTTCATTTCCAGCGGCAATGCCCGTCCACGTATGATATATATGCTGCTTTGAAGTCACGAAAAGAAAAGAAAAGACACGAGAGAGTGTGCGAAATGAGGAGAGTTTGTTGTTTTTTTTTCATTTCTTTTCACAGCTTTTGAACCGTCTTCATAGTACCAACCTTCTTCCTCCTCCCATCTCCTCCTTCCTCTTCTGTGTTCACGAGGAATGACGACATGTGCATCTGTAAAGATCGATAAGATCACTTCATCAGCGATCATAACACTACAGTATCCTCTAACATTAACATACATAAAGTCACTTCATGATCAATCATAATACAGTACCATATGACATTAATTAACTAAAGCCACTAAAATGATTAATTCAATATCATTATCAAATTCATAGCCACTTTTTAATCCATTACGGTATCAATCATTTACAAAAATCAATAGCGAGCAGTAGATGATGAACAGGTTCCTATGTATAGGTCAACTCATTGTCAAGTTATAAAGTCAGTTCACGATTCATCCCCCTCCAACGGTGGTGGATTACGTTATTCGAAATATACCACCAACCTGATAGCTGCTCTGTCGTGTCATGAAATCGTTCCATCGGGAGAAGGCATCGAGCACATTCTGCAATCACTCAATACACTCATATATTTCAATACCTGTGATATTAGAGATCGAAATGATCACTAATTCAATTTCAAATACCCAAAACGAAGCATGAATACAACCAGGCGATTCCGCGCCCACAACACATTTTAGATTAGAATTGCATTAATGATTTAGTCATGAAGTTGAATATTAAATACACCTATACAAACAAACATGCATACAACAGCTAGACTATAGCACCAGATTCTATTCGAGAAGTCCCAGCAGCTGATTTTGTGTTTCACTACATTCATTAGACTCTCAACTGCATTCCTAACACGGCTCCCTCATGTTGATCGCATTGTCAGATGTGTGTTCTATATGAGGGCTCCCCAACCATTCCCCACCAGCTTTCCCATAAAACAGTTGATTTCATGCAACGAGATCATAACAAATTAGTAATTTTTACATGGTTTACAGTTCCACCACTCTCGAATACACCCCAACAGTGGAATGTATTCGAGACTCGTTGGAACTCAAATCGCAGTGTGCCCCACAGCGTAAACTAGTTATTTCGCGGTTCTTGCACTTTATTGTAAAGGGGCGATCAAACCGTTATTCTGTTATATAGATCCTATGCTTATACCATAAGCCTATCCTTTGGCCAGTCTTCTGTAATCAACCATAAATGGTAATTGCGGGGATCCATACTACGTAAAAATCAGATTTTTACAGTGAACTATTAAATAGCTGCTATTTTGTCCAAGTATCTAGCAATGATCATAGGTCGAATAGCTAGGTTATCGGTTTACAAAATGCGGTCAGGTTTTTCTATTTTTGGCAAATTTGGCTCAAAATGCGGTCAGGTTTTTCGATTCTTGTGAAATTTTGGCACAAAATGCGGTCAGGTTTTTCGATTTTTTGGGGAATTTTGGCTCAAAATGCGGTCAGGCTTGGTACTTTGTAACATACTTTTCGACCTATGGCAAATATAGAGAATTTAAAATTCAGCCGTTACAGATATTTCCTGATGTTTGACATAAATGAAGACTATAACAACGCACCCTCTCCACTTTTGTCTCCTCCCATCTCAACTTCTGCCACAGTATCCGCTTTAGTCGATCGATGTCAACGGGTCTCCACTTGAATGCTTCACGTGATTCGTCCACCAGTGGGGTACTGTATGCGGACACTATCGATCCATTCGCCAACTGAAATATATGAATAATCCGTTGAAAAGTAACGAAAAGCATTGAGAAGCAGAGAAATGTCTCCTCGTTTTACACGCTCTATCACCTCTTTTCCATTTCTTTTCCTCGTTTTTGAAGTAAACATAATGGAGTGTGCTATACTGAGTAATTCTTGCCATCCGTGTGATGGTACAGAATATTTTTCTAACGTTGATTAAGTTTAATTACCAATAATCCGAATTTAAATTAATCTCTCCCACACATGGGCGGGGGCCCCCCTGTAAAATTAGGGCTTTTCGAAATTTTTGTGGAATGTCCCTTGTAAAATATGATGTGCGGGTTTATTTTTTGAAAAAAAAGTGAAAGCTCCCTGTTATATTAACCATTTTCGTTCGGATGCCCCCTGTAGAATCGATCTCCAGGTACCTCGCCCATGTATGATCTCTCCTATCTGATGATACTGTGCGCATTGAAACGTCAGAAATAAAGATCAATGTACATTTAGTCAAGCATCCGGCTATACTCAGAAAATATTCTATAGTAGAATATGTGGAGTATCGAAAGCCAAAAAAAAAGAAAATAAGGCGAGAGAGTGAGTAAAAGTGGAGAGTTTGTCTGCTAAATTTTTACATCTACCAGAATACAGCAACAACGAAACTCAATTACAATCGAAATATATTTTTAGCAAGCCATTCATTCATTTTTTAATTATCTACCGTATTCTCAAGCTACTGTAGTTGGCCCTCAATCGCATGTTATTAATGAATAAATGAATAAAACAATAAAAAATATCACACCCGTCTTATCCATGAATAAATCAATAATACCGTACCCCTCGTATCGTATCCCGATGAGCAGTTCGTTCAACCACATTCCGGATCTTGCGCCGCTCCGCGCTATCCACTCCATCTCCATGCAGTAGCCAGTTCTCGATACGGCTCAGACGTGATAATGTCTGAAATTGGATACTGTAAGTCATATGTGGGAACTGGCCAACCTTTGTCGTTGGAAATTTAAATCGGGTGTGGGACGCAAAAAAATTCATGTTTGAGTGAATCTTGGCTAATTGTAAAGCATTTTCATTTTTGAGCGAATTTTTTCCTAGACTGGGTGGGTCGGGTGCCAACACCGGGTGGATTCTTGGAGAGAGCAACAATGCCGCAAACGTATGCTGTAAGTATACTCGTATTGTATTATCGATACTGTAGGATACTGTAGTCTAGAGTTTTCCACAATCCTGTCCTACGAATTCAACTATTCCAAATGAAGCAAGTTCAACACTCCCTGCGACTTGCTCACTAATCAGCACATCGATAAGCCTATTAAAGTCATTTCACAATCGCAACTTCGCACCTACCGTACCTCTACTTCATCTTCGTCCGTTCTCGATTGCGTGAACTGTGCGAGCATCTCGAGTGCGGTCACCACTCCGACTCCTCGCAGTCCCACCGAGTAATCACCTCCGGACAGCAATGCTATCGAGATAATGTCCCATCGAGTTAGGCCTGGAATAATATATAAAACACTATCTGAGAGAATTCAACAACTCGGATATTTTTTGGTATCGACGAAAAATAGATTTTTCTGTTTTATGTATCATAATTACAGGCTCCATGAGTGTAGTTCACTGGTACTTGGAAATTCCTTCCAATTGAAAATTCGCTACAGGAGGTGACCACACTACGATTTGGCGCCTTTTCCTAAAACATTTCTTTCGTATCCAATCGATTCGGGAGTGGGTGCACTCGACTCCTTGGCTAAGTCTAAGAAACTATTGTCGAGGAGAGTTTTTTGATCAACGGTCAACGAAGGCTGGAAATGAGAATTTTCGAAAAAAATTTTACATTAAATTAATTCTCACTATTTTCCCATGGGGCAGGAAAACTTTTTATTTGCTTAATACCTTCTACATATTATAATACACCTTTGGTTTAAAATTCATAATTTTTTAAAAATACGAATTATATGAACTAATCATTTTTATAACGAATTCGTGAATTATGGTGTGCTCCTACAGTAATCCCTAATCAGTTAATTTGGTTTTTTCGCTAGTTTTAAGCATATTTTCAGCGGTTTTCTTTACAATGTTAGAGGTATATGAGTATTCTGCACCATCGGAGTGCAACTGCACGGTATACCTCGTAATTACATTACTGATCGTACCTGTACTGTAAATTTTATTCACTTTCGTATCCGAGCCAGCTTGCGAAGTAGTTACCATACTCATGCCGTTCCGTACTCTTTCTTATCGGTTATATAGACTGATCAGAGAATTAGAGAGAGCACATAAATTACAGTACACGTACATCACAAGTACGATCAGTAATGTAATTACGAGATATACCGTGCAGTTGCACTCCGATGGTGCAGAATACTCATATACCTCTAACATTGTAAAGAAAACAGCTGAAAATATGCTTAAAATTAGCGAAAAAACCAAATTAACTGATTAGGGATTACTGTAGGAGCACACCATAATTCACGAATTCGTTATAAAAATGATTAGTTCATATAATTCGTATTTAAAAAAAAATTATGAATTTTAAACCAAAGGTGTAATATAATATGTAGAAGGTATTAAGCAAATAAAAAGTTTTCCTGCCCCATGGGAAAATAGTGAGAATTAATTTAATGTAAAAATTTTTTCGAAAATTCTCATTTCCAGCCTTCGTTGACCGTTGATCAAAAAACTCTCCTCGACAATAGTTTCTTAGAATTAGCCAAGGAGTCGAGTGCACCCACTCCCGAATCGATTGGATACGAAAGAAATGTTTTAGGAAAAGGCGCCAAATCGTAGTGTGGTCACCTCCTGAAGCGAATTTTCAATTGGAAGGAATTTCCAAGTACCAGTGAACTATACTCATGGAGCCTGTAATTATCATACATAAAACAGAAAAATCTATTTTTCGTCGATACCGCACCTATGTCGACTTTCTCAGATAGTGTGTTATATATAGTACAGTATTTCACCCCCATATGAATCTCTTTTCCGCCACTGTCACCACATAAAGAAGTATTAATAGTAATAATGTTGATTTGTTCCATTTAATTTTAGCAATAAAATAATAGACAATATATTGTTGAAAATTCACCAGTCTTCTTAAGCGTCTAACTTCCTAAGAGAAGCCAAGAGCAGGAATTGGAATACCATGAACACCAGAGCCCTCGATCTAACGAACTCTTGATAAATGTGTTTGAAATGAAATGAATGAGTTATCAGTCTGCTCATCAATTCGCATTATTCTCAATATTATTCTCCATTTCTCGTTCTTTCCCTTCCCCGTCAGATCCATGTTTCACCACATCCCTAAAAACAACCGATCCCAAGCATAGGTGGGAAAAAAGAATTATTTTTGAAAAAAATAATTATTTTTGCACACAGCCTTTCCTTCCCTTGCGGGCCTTGCGCATAGCTTTGCCTCGCAATAATTGGAAAATGTTCAGTCAAATCTACAAAAAATGGTCATGCGGATAGCCTCGCCTTACAATTCTCCGGTTTGCGCACAGCCTTTTCCCTTCTCGCCAAGTTTTTACTGACACTTACTCAGTTGTCGCTCGATCCTGGTTCCTTCGTAGTACTCAATGTCCTTCTCACGACTGAACATGTACCGTATGAGTCTGCCTACACCAAAGGCGAAGCAGTCACTGTCATCGCTTACAACTGCATCCACCAGACCCTGAGAACATCAAGCATTTATAAGTCAATCAATAACATACATATATATATACATTGGCGCAGAAATGGAGAAAAAAAATTTTGGCTCTTCGAAAATTTGTGGAATGCCCCCTGTAAAATGATATTTAGGTGAAATTTTTGAGAAAAAAAACAAGTGAAGGCCCACTGTAAAATTAACCATTTATCTGTAACGGCTGAATTTTAAATTCTCTATCATTGCCATAGGTCGAAAAGTATGTTACAAAGTACCAAGCCTGACCGCATTTTGAGCCAAAATTCCCCAAAAAATCGAAAAACCTGACCGCCTTTGGAGACAAAATTTCACAAAAATCGAAAAACCTGACCGCATTTTGAGCCAAGTTTGCCTAAAATTGAAAAACCTGACCGCATTTTAAAATCCGATAACCTAGCTATTCGACCTATGATCGAGCTCCGGGTACCCCGCCCATGTATGATCAATAATCTATCAATCAATTAATAATAGTGAATCTAAATTCTTTTAGCTACAGTAATCAAAGCAATCAAAGTTTTTTTTTATTAAAATGAACAATCTCACAAGGGAAGCACCAGTTGCGACGGAAACGATTCTGAATGAGACCTATATGGGTAGATAGGGTTGAGGGGGGGGGGGGGGGGACCGACAAATCTGTTTTCAAAAGCTGCACCGCGGACCTGCTAATCGATAATTTCAAATAGTGATTGTCCACCACGCTCCAAAAATCCCTGCCCCAAGGCCTACATATTCGGAAAAGGCAGCGATTATCCATGTGAATGCAAGGAAGAAGGATGCACTCTTTGTCCCAAGTGTGAGAAGCCGTTCTGCTTCGAATGTTTGCACCAATGCTGATTATTTAGGTGTAGTTCCCCTTATATATATATCTTCATTCACCGTATTCTATTCGAATGATAAAGCTCTGAAATGTTGATAAAACAATGAAAATGAAGTTGAGGAAGTTTGTAAAAATCAGCAAAAGATTAATGACCGGGACGGGAATCGAACCAGGGGGTATGGGAGTGCTAGTATGATGCGCTCCCGGTTGAAGGCAGTTGTCCACTCTACGTTGCATCTCCTTGGGTATTTAAGTGTCGTGTGCATCGATCGATATTATCGATTAGTAGGTCCGCGGTGCAGCTTTTGAAAACAGTTTTGTCGATCTCCCCCTCAACACTAACTACCCATATGGGTCCCTTACAGAATTGGTTCCGTGCTTCCCTTGTCAGTTGTACTAATCAACGGTGCGCTATTTGAAGATTAGAAAGTTCTGCATGAGGATTTGAAGATTACAGAACACCGCTTTACCAAGGACCATTATGAGAGATATCTGTTATAAGACTCTCCAATAATTGGCACATGTCCCACAGTGTCCTCCCGTCTACCGTACCCCCTCTGTATCTACCATACCTCCCTCTGTATCTACCCTACCTCCCTCTGCATCTACCGTACCTCCCACTGCATCTACCGTACCTCCCTCTGTAGCCAGACGCACTGCGCTTCGGCCTCTCCAGGTGCCTCGATCCACGGGAACCCACACGCGGTCAGTACTTCCTGTCAAGAATTATCAATCGATATTTCAAGTGAAATGAGAATCTAACAGAACATATACTATAAATTCTTCACGCTACTCTACACCTCCATTAATTTTCGATCACAATGAATCAATAACATTCTACCGTACCTGCAGTTCCCTGTACTCTTGCACACCCGATCGATCCTTCTCCTCTCCTACCGTAGTATTCGCAGTCAGCATCGTGGGCGCTCGTCCGTGCACGTCTCCGTCCTCGGGAAGTGACGGAGTCCAAGTCGACGCCGATGATGGACCCGGCACGTCTGTGACGTCATCGACGATTACGTCATCTGTCTTGATGATGACGTCATCATCGAAGGGAACATCGATCATATCGGATTCGTCACTTGACGAGGACGATTCTGCAATTGGTAAAATAATCGATTATCAACATACATGGGCGGGGTACATGGAGATGGATTCTACAGGGGACATCCGAACGAAAAGTGGCTAATTTTACATGCCTTCGTTTTTTTTCAAAAATTTCACCTAAACGTCATTTTTTACAAGGGGCATTCCACAAATTTTCGAAAAGCCCTATTTTTACAGGGGGCACCCCATGTCGGCGCCCATGTATGATTATCAATTTTACAGGTGTCAGATCGTCTCTGTGCCAACCAAGAGAACAACCGTAATAGACGAAAAACAGAAGTGCACAATGAACAAAGCTGAATTCTATCAAGTATCGAATTTCTCTAATTTATGATCGATAATTTATAATTTATTTCATGTGTACCCGCGTGTTCTACCTATATTGTGCATTTCCTTTCCACTGATGCCACTTTATAAAGACTATTACTATTGTTTTTAATATCGAGAGTACAGTGGAAATGGCGCTTCTTCCGATTATCCGACGCCCCGCCCCCTTGCACTTTAAGCTCCGCCTCTCGCTCTCGATAGACATACACGCAATATTTTGATTTTTACGAGCACCCACACGCAAAACTGGTTTTTTCGGCTGACCACACGCTGTTCCTTCTCAAAATAGGGTTGCGCATATGAAGCAACGCTTATGTAGATAGGCTGACAATAGGTAAAAAGGTAAAGGTACAACCCGTTATTCAAGGCACACGAAGTCCTGAGGGTCATCACTGCTAGGCCGGTGATCTTTCAAGGCCAATTCGGGAACAATCGTTTTCACGCGCCTACGTATGAAATAAATATACTTACCCTCATTCCTCCTCCTCTCCCATTCCCTCTTCCTCGTAATCTCTTCCAGTAATGATGTCTTACTCAAGTACTCCCCTCTACTCTTCGGTACCACTCCACGATCGACCAGTGAAAGGGCGATGGCACGCTACGAAAAACAAATCAGGAAATTTAAAAAAAAGGATAAATATGAATAAGTCCATTTCTTCTTGTTTTTTTTCAATTTCAATTGATGATAAATTTTTGAATCATCGATGAAATGTACGACAAATTAAATGAATAAATCAATACAGTTGTACGCATACAGTATTCATAAACTGCAGTGCATAATATCAGTGTCCCGTGAATTCGTGCACATCTTACAGATTACATCATATATTTCAGATGGATTGCCCAATAATTCTTGGATTAACACTTATATAGTAGTACGCCCTGTCTACAGTTGGTAGTCGCATTATGCAATCAAGAAATGAATGTAGCTGTTCATTTAGTAATCGATAATTCCAATCGATATTTTCAATATTTAAAATTGACTACAGTATACCAATCAATATTTCCAGTTGACTACCATATCCTCTACCGTATCTGCATACCTGCACATCCTCCTCCTCATCTCTCTCCATCTTCTCATCATCGTGCTTCATCTCGTCTTCACCATCATTACTGACTGCATTCATGTAATCCAGAGTGAGTGTCATCCTGCACACATCTTCACTCGCTCGTTCTGGCTGGAAAGGGCACAATATGGTTTACGGTAGCAAGTATCGATTCATATTGATTGATATGGCGACAGGCATCTTATAAGTAATTGCACTATCATATCCCTATCTACGACTAGTTCATTTTAGAAAAAAAACATGGTTGAAAAATGGGAGGCCATATTTAATTATCCTGGAAGTCAAAAAAATATTACGCCTCTGTTTCAAAATAAACAAAATAGATAATTTTTACGGTCAAGTCTGACAGGTTTTCAAAATACCTTTAATATCGCAATTGCTTCACTGAGTGAGATTTTATTAATAGAAAAATCAATAATCCCCGTATTTACCGTGTGCAGATTTCTTATTGTTAACTTTAATTTTTTATCTTACAATTAATTTTTTTTCATTTTACTTGAAAAAATATCTTTATGGTATATGATAAATAAATAAATGTATGACTCCTACCTTCTTCTCATGCACAATCATACACTCATCATCATGATTATCCCATTCAATACGATGTTCTCGCTTCCGTCCCTCTCGAGAGATCAATACCACTCGTTCACCCTCACGAGCTCGCTTCAGCTGAACATATAGTCATCATCATATAATCGATAATCAGCAATACAAATCGATAATCAAGCACGATCCAGTATGCACAGCAAAATGCGCGTGTAACACTACATTTTAAGTTTCGTAAAAGTATCACTATTTCAGTAAATCCTAAAATATATTGTTCATTACGTACCAGCATACTAAAGTATTATTATTAGTAAACCAGAAACCAACAGTCCTGCCGCAAGCCCGACATTTCTCACAATTATGTTTGGTGTAATTTCGTTTGATAATAAAATGTTTAAGCTTCGAACCGTAATAAGTAAATTATTCTAAATATTCTTCATCACGCCTACTATTAGGATACACAAAGAAATATATAAAGAATTGAGGTGTAGTGTCTGACCCAGTGTACAATCAGTGATGGTCTATTAATATCCCAGACCCTTCAAATGCGTGTGGATACCTAGATTTTGGGTCAAAAACGCATGTGGGTAACGGATTTTGATATAAAAAACACTTGTGTGTACCCCAAAATCGTGAAAATTTCAAGAAAATCGTCAATTTATGGCCCAATTTTGCCGGTGGGTACCCATGAAAGGCGAATTTTTGCGGGTGGGTCTATCCCATGGGATAACCATAGACCATGTCTGTGTACAATAGTTGACCTATTGAATCCTAATTCAAGCTGTCGCGTTCTCATTTATGTGGTGTTAATTTTACGGAAATAGCACTCGGAAAAAGCAAAATGGTGTTAATTTTGTCCTCTTGTAAATAGCATTGTAAAAAAGCAAATTTCTCGGTACCCTGACTAGTTAGAGCCTTGAAACTTTTTTCTGGGTTAGAAACCATGAAAAAATATTATCAACGAAGTTTCAAGTGCCTAGCTCTACTACGATCGAAGATATTTACTTTTTACTTGCATGTCCAACATTTTCCGGAAAAATCATGTAAAAAGCAAATATCTCCATTCTTAGTAGAGCTAGAGACTTGAAAGTTCGATTATCAGTTTTTTTTTCACGGTTTTTAACCCAAAAACCAAGTTCCAAATCTCTAACTACTCAGGGAACCGAGATATTTGCTTTTTACAGTGCTATTTACAAGAGGACAAAATTAACACCCTTTTGCTTTTCCGGAGTGCTATTTCCGGAAAATTAACATGGCATTACCGGATAAACAACAAAAACTGAACGACTAACCTCTTCAATTCTCTCATTCAGCCTACTTCTTCCGAGCAATCGCTGCATTTGGAACGCACTGAAGTCTTCCGATCCTTTCGGAACCTGAAGCGATCAATCAATAAATGACCTCGTCAGAGGAACAGGAACCATTCCAGCATCGTGCAAATCCAGATTTTTAGTTGAAAAAATAATGAATAATATAGCCACTGCTTTCGACTCCATTTTGTGTGTGCTCAGCTTGCACAAAAAACTGTCTAGTCTAGTATACACTGTTCAATACTCTTCAACAGTATACCTGCAATAGCAGACAAACGAATCGATCGATATCTCCACCACACCTGTCAGGCATGCCTGGACGGCAGTGCCGCTAGCGAACTACCCGGTTTTGGCACCCGACCCACCCGATTTAGCCAAAATTCATGAAAAAATGAAAAGAAGGTGAGTCACTCAAATAGGCAATGCAACAGCAGATTTTAATGTCCGACCCACCCATTTTAATTCCCAGCGACAAAGGTTGTCAGAGCAGGGAAGACGAAACAATAGATAACTACAGTGTACCTTCCATATGTGGGAAACCTTTGCCACTGGAAGTTAAAATCGAGTGGGTGGGACGCAAAAAAAGGTGGGTTGCTGCCACTAGAGGCAAAACCCTCCCACGTAGGTAAAATAAATCGATCGATAACTACAGTTGGGTTCAACACCCGAAACGCGTCTGACCAATAAACTAGATGACCCAACTCTTCGTTTAACCTATGGCCATAGGTGGGCGCGTGCAAACGAATATTTTTTGCACACAGCTTTGCCTTAACATCGGGGCCTTGCGCATAGCCTTGCATAGCAAAAAAATGGACATTTTCCAGTTGAATTCTCCAAAAAATAGCCATGTGCACAGCCTTGCCTCTCCTTCCTCCTAGTTTGCGCACAGCCTTTTCCCCCGCCTGCCCACCTATGCCTATGGCATAACCAAGCACAATGCTAACACGATAACTACTGTATACAGTATCTCATGTAGGTAAAAGAAATGGATCGATAACTACAGTATACCTGTCCGGGAAGGAGCCGCTGTGCTCTGAGGGTTTCTCGTCTGGTCGCTAGAGCCATGACATCATCCATCAGTCCTTCCTCATCCCATTTGAGCATTTCGGCTGCACGGCCATCAGTGCCCTATTGTTTACAGTTTAATTAACTTATTTGTATGAACATAATCATGATAATAATAACACACCATCTCTTCTTCTTCTTCTTCTTCCTCTTCCTCTTCCTCATCATCTTCTATAGTTATCACAGGCCTGAAATCAATCACTTGTGTTCTGTTCAAAAAGATGGGCAACGAAAAGCGCCAAAGGTCGCCCACGTGTGCTCCTCGCTTTATACACTCCCTCGCCTATTTTCGTTTCTTTACTTCTGAACACCAATCGATAATTCAACCTATGATTCTTCAAGTATGAATAAGTATCCACATTTTGAAAGGGTATAATGATATTTCACAAGAAAAACTGCATGAATTCAACATGGTTTAGGTGGGAACTATACACGAGGAGAACAAGTCACTAACGCTGACTCCCCCCCCCCCCTACAGTATACCAAAAACAACCGTACCTTGAAGTACTCGGTAGCTCGAACATCCGTTCCTCCTCCTCCTTTCTTTTCCTCTTCTGGGGACTTCTCAACTTCGTCAGCACCTTCTGTACAGTCTCTGGTTCATGTTCATCTTAATTCAAGAACATGCTACAATGTCACCATTTCAACATTCTAGTATGGTGTCCAGAATTGTCGCAAAGAAAAGAACAAAAGGCGAGTGTGTGGAACAACATTTTTCGTAATATATGAAGAGAGAACATTACTTCTAGCTAGATCTTCAAGATGTTTCATCTTCTCTTTTGTTACTACCATATCATCAGCATGTCTCTTCATCGCTCGTTCTTCCTTCAATCGATGATTGAACAATAATCAAAGCATCACAATCACTTACTAGCACTCTATTCTTGAACGCTGGTACACTGGGTCCGTCGAATACAAAAACAGGTCGAATCTTGTAGAAAATAAGTTTGGCTAATCTCCGGATCAGTAGATGAATATGTGGAGAAGGCGAATCAGGTGAAAACCCGAGTTGTGCTTGATATAACCAAATTGACACATCTACAATTTAGCCATAATAATAGTGGATGAAAGCACCTAACCAACCAACTGCGACACGTTTCCCCTCAAGTTTCTCTAAAGTTATGTGTTCAGTAGTAGACTCGATAATAGGCCACAAGCCATGTATTCCCATGTGAACTAAACACAGATAGTGTCTTTTAAAAGGCGCTTTTTCCAAGTACATAAGATGCATAAACTTTTTGTGTGAGCAACATATAACAACAATTAAATGTAACAAATTTATATTGTAACAACAAGAACAATTGCGGTTTACTGGTCCTCCATCTGAGCCTTGAGACGAAGCAAGTAGGCCTTCTTGTTGTTGACACGGTTCTTGCGCTCGCTGTAGGTGAGCTTCTTGGCGGTCCATCTCTTCTTCTCGACCTTGGCGTCCTTCTTGGCAGCAGCCTCGGGGTTGGCACGGATGGCGGCGTGGGCCTTCTTGTACATCTAAAAACAACAATTGATTGAGAAAAAATATGAAAAAAAACTTTACGAGAACAATTGAATAAATGAAGAGAAGACTCACAGCCTCAAGTCCGTCAGCGGAAACTCCGTTCTTGATGAAAGCTGAGAACTGTCTCTTGTAGGCATCCTCATCTTCCTCGCTGAGGGACTTCATGTACTCGGCGACGTGCTTTCCAAAAATACGATCACGGTGAGCCTCGGCGTTGTATTCCTTGGACTCGGAATCGTATCCGAAGAAACGGGTCTCACTGGAAAATTGTATGAATAGGTTTGAATTAAAGGTAAAAATGTAATGTAACTTGGCAACAATAAAAAAATTAATCCAGTCGTTATCCCTAAGAAACATTTATTTCCAAAACAACATGAAGAATTAAATTGAAAATTTAATAATTAAGCTTTACCTGTGGGGAACCTCGATTCCTCCGTCAGCAACTCCCTTCATGACGGAGAAGATCTTGGCACCAGTGGTGGTTCTGGCGAGTCCGATGTCAAGGACAGCCTTGAAAGGGGCGGCATCTCCCTCCTGCTCAACGTTGTAGAACTCTCCATTACACTCCTCGAGTCCCTTGTAGGTGGAATCGAGAGAAAGGTTCTTGAGATGACGGCGAGCAAGGAGAAGTCCGGTGGCGTAAGCAGCAGCGTAGTTGGTAAGACCAACCTTAAAATGAATATTTGAATACTGAAAAATTAAAAATCACATAAATGTTGCCTACGTAAGACACTCATGTTCCTCGATTCCCCCATTTTTCCCTTCTATTTCATCACTATCATCCAATCAATTAAAAAGAACTGAACAAATGGTCACCTTGATGCCGTACTTGGGGAGCTCGTGGGCGTAAGCGGCGCAGACAATGATGTCTCCCTCGAGCTTGGAGTAGGCGATCTGAAACAGAGAATTGGTTATGTGGTGTTACATTTTTCAAAACGTGCGCACGCCGTATCGACGAAGACGCGGTGGAGAGGGCGACGGCGTGCGCACGTTTTGAAAATGTAACACCACCTTAGTATTTTAGTTCATTTCAATACGGTTGGCTTACTTTTACATAAATTTGATGCTTAAAGGATAAATAGAAGAATAAACAAACTTGCAAATTAAATGGTTACCGAACCTGGGCAGTGATGTCCTTGTTGGTGAAACGGACGATCAAGCGGTACTTGGGGGTGTTGTACTTGTTTTTCTCCTGGACGGTCAGTCTCTTGCGAGCCTGGTAGTCGGTCTTACCCTCACGACGTCTGCGGAGTTTGACCTGATATCTCTTGAAGTAGGCCTTATTCTTCACGACCTTGACGAAGCCCATGTTTGACCCTGAACATTGAGCTTTTCACATTTATAAAAAATAAATGCGACGGAAAATTCAGATACATCGACATTTAACTTTTTAATTCAAGAGCCTGCAACGCGTCTCATTTTCGCGTCTATAACTGAACGGCCGGAGCGGGAAGGAATCGAATAACCAGAA
The DNA here is from genome assembly GCA_943737045.1 of Parapristionchus giblindavisi. Taxonomy (NCBI): domain Eukaryota; kingdom Metazoa; phylum Nematoda; class Chromadorea; order Rhabditida; family Diplogasteridae; genus Parapristionchus; species Parapristionchus giblindavisi. The sequence goes on along the minus strand of CALSFV010000090.1, from coordinate 222,650 downwards.
TGCACACATAACAAATTTAAAGTCTAAAATACATGCGAAACGACATCAAAATCAAAAAGAAAAAGAAAAAGCGAATAGTTTTATTCCGTTCTTCTCTCTAACACATAACGCGCCGATACTCAGCCAAGGTCTCGCACGGAAATCTCTCTTCTATGAAGAATTTTCCATTTTCATGGTGTGATTTTTTGCATAATCATATGTTTCCTATTTTTTCTTTGCTTAATTCGCGACAACGAATCGAACGATATACAGAAATTATTAAAATAAATGTAAACTGAAATAAATAATGTTCCAAGTGAAATCGTGGCGAGGTTTAGTACACCACCCCGTAATGATTTCAAATGTCGGAACGGAAAATTATTTTATGACCAGTGTGATTTCAAGTACTGTATAACCGTAATCTCTGAATTAGAGCGCTAGCCACGTCGCAGTTTAGCAAATTCACTTGCATCCGAGTTGTGCAACCCAAGCGGTCGAATTCCGAACATTCCAGTGCATCAGTCCCCACGGAAACATAGAGGACGAGTTTAGCTCGCGTTGCGGTCGCGTCGCGAAAAGTTGGCTAATTGCCAAATATAGGTGCGTGTTGAGTCCTACCACGAAAACCCTTTAGATTATGCTAAAGTATATGGAATAATTTTTCACTTTCGTGGCCGGCCCTTGTCATACTCGGAAAATGTTATACGGTATGGTGTTCATTCGTGTTCATTGTGTCTCGTAGCGATTGTTAGCATACTGTTAATTATTTTCGGAAAGTTTGCACTCGTCCTCTCGGGCTGTTTTAGGTGTCCGTGGTCCCATTGCTTTAATCATGTTCATCATTTGAACTCGACTACAGTATCTCGAGGCTACCGTAGATCTCCGCACAACGTCCTTCGCCCCCAATTTGTGCCATCATTCTTTCGTAAAAATATATTTCTATTGCTGTCTTTCCATTGTGTCCCACCTGATAGTGTATCACTTGTTCTGCGGAATGTCTCCCAACTGCCACAATCATAATCAGTAAGTCTTTATTAACTTGTATTTACATTAAAGTTTAACATTCACAGAATGCACGTCCGAGTTGTTTAAAGCATGATGACCAAATATACCTTTATGAAAGAAGTACGATAGGGTATATAATGAGTAACCGAGATTGAATGAGGGTAAAGTACGGGGTTTGTGGGTATAGAGGATGGGTGAGTAAGGATTCTATGCTACACGGTGTGACCATGAGTAAGCATCGAGATCTGAGTATGTGTGTGACATCCGTCATGATGGGACAATGCTACAACTATTCACCCTCATCAACATCAGATTGGTACATCCAATGGAACACACCTAGATGATCTAATCATAGGCGATAGGTTGGAACATGGTACACTTGGAGTACCACTTATTGCAAGTATCCACCATCTCGGCTGATGAGGGAGGATTACACATTGAATGGACGCGGGGATGGGTATAGGCACATTTGCATGTGGTAGTGCACTGGATTTCAGTGCAGTCGGGAGTGCAGGTTGCGACGATTTCAGGAGTCAGTCCTTCCAAGGCCTTGTTGGGAGTGGCAGCTGTTGAGTGGATTCGGTTCTTTTTCACTTCATGTCCAAGAGGCAAATCAAAGTTGTTGTAGTTGGACTTGGGAAGTGCGGGAGGAACAACAAGAGATAGGGGAATCAAGGAATCCTTTGATTGACAATTACTCTCGTATTCAGGGCAAAACCGGGATAGTTTGGACTGGGTGGCGGTGTCGAACGCTCCAAGACTTCCTCCACAATATCTTGAGTAAAGGCTTTCGTGTCGCAGACAGTAGTCCTCTATATTGCGACGGTCCCGTAACGATTTACCTGCAACAAAACAATTAATAAGTCCCATTGTCATCAATCAATCAATCAATATACATTAATCCATAATAAGTGTAATATGTACCGTATACTGTGGCGGCGAGTGAAGCAACGATGACAAATATAGAACGCATGGTTGATTCAAGGGGGTTTCCTTAGTAATAAGCGAGCTGTAGAGCTGAGTAGAGCAATGGTCTATGTTGGAAAAGAAATGTGTTAGTCGAGGTCTTTATAAACCCATGCCACTCCTCCCACTTCGCTTATTGGCTATCGTTCTCTGAAGATCATCAAGCTCCGCCCATATGTCTTTCATGATCATGGTTGATGCTAAATTTGGCTACATCCAATCTTTCGATGGGGGCGTGACTTCTATCTTTACATTCCGTCTCACAGATCTTTCGTTCCCCCTTTCACTTCACCATAGATCTAACTATTCTATTGTGTTCTACTAACGGAAACTGGTGATAGCTCTACAAATATCCCTCAACACATCATCTATTATAGGGTGTTGTTGTTTAGCTTTAACCTCCCACGAACACGAACACCATGCATCTCTGAACCCCTCAGCTAACACCTCATACTCTTGTCTTTACTCTATTTCTCTACATATCATCATCTTCGTTGATTATACCGTATCTTCTTTGTTATCATAAACCTGTTCCCTCAAGCGTTTCCTTGTCAGAGTCAGCGTGAGAGAGTACTGTAGAATGAGAGAGTCCAGACAAGGGTTAGATTCGATTCGTTGTTTATCATAACAGTGTCCATGTTAGCTCTTCCACGTCGACATCTTCTTCCTGGACAATACCTCTTGTCCCTCGTGTGCATCGACCGGAAACGGATGCTGACCATTCCTACCGTAACCAAGACCTACCGTATTCTTAGTGGATACTCGATAAAGTATACCGTAACCATGTATATTGTTTGATACACACAACAAATACCAACAACTCGGTCCCTTACTGTTGTTGGTATAGAATCATTGTAATAGTGATAGTTTCTTTTAGCTCCTATCTCTACCTCTCTACCTCTCCATTTCCTTATTTCTCCCTCACCCTATCTCTCCCTCTCCTTCTATCGTTCGTCCCTCCGCTGAACGGAGTTCGTCGGTGTGAAAAGAGAAGATAGAGAGAAAGAGCCCTAACCTGTCTCTCATTCCTCTTCTTATCTCTCCCATTTCTTCCTCTTCTTCTATTCTTTACTCCATTTTCCTTCTCTCTATCTGTGCTCCTTTTTCTCTTTCAACGAAAAGACGACTATCACCTATTAAAGTGAGACTGACACACACTACACACTAGAAGATTGATAAAGATCTCATAAATCATTTATGTTATCATTACTATGATCTATAAATCAATCAATAATCCTTTGTTATCAATCAATACAAGAACAAAACCGTTTATAGTCCTTTGTTGATGATGTTTGTTGGCTTTTGGTGTGTCATGAGTTCACGATACGCCATATTTCAAAAGAACACCAACAGCACAAATCATAGTGATGGGTAAATATATCCATTGTATCTTGGAACACAAAGGGTACAGCACGCAATAATGATGTAAGATTATCTAAGGATTGCAAAGATCTCATACACCTGTAGTCATCTAGCTCTGGACTACAGGAGTACAGTATACCGAGTCCATTATTATTCGATTAGGCCACAAATCACAAATATAGCTAATAATAATGTTTGGATTGCAGAGATCTCTTGTACCAAGAGTCCGTAGTGTACCAAGAGCACGTTTGCCCATAAAGATCCCCCGGGAGGTGGACAAATTGCTATTCAGTGTGTTTTGGAGATCTCACTGTCTTGCTGCTTCAAACCTTCAATGTTGTTCGACGAAATTGTTATTTCTGGATATACTAAATCATGAAACATCGTGAAACGTCATTTATAATACGTTTATACTTCGCAGATATCGAATGTACCAATGGCGGTCTAGTATGAAGAACCGAAGTTCACAGTATTCCGGCTCCTTTATACTCTCGATTAGGCTGCAATGAGTACTGTAATCAACAGTATTGTAAGAGTATGTCAACATTTCAGAGATCTCATCTACAATGCAGCAGAATCCCCCAATTAACATGGATTCCCGGGTGCCCCATTTGTTCCCTCTTTTTTACGCTGAAAAATTTGAAGAACTAGACGAAAAAATTGAGGGGACAGAGGGGACACCCCGGGCAGTCATGGTATATCAATATCCCAGACCCTTCAAATGCTACAACGCGTGTGGGTAACCTGATTTTGAGATAAAAACGCATGTGGGTACCCCAAAATCGTGAAAATTTCAAGAAAATCGTCATTTTATGGTCCAATTTTGCGGTGGGTACCCATGAAAGGCAAATTTTTGCGGGTGGGTTTTTTTTGTTTGGTATTTTTTTTGTTTGGTTTTTCTGCAAAAACCAAAAAATAACAAAAAAAAACGGATAAACAAAATTTACACAAATTTGCTTGAAAAGTTAGTTTATGATCAGTTTTGTTGTTCATTTTTCACCAGACAATATTGGTGAATGTAATATTACGGAATAGTGTTAAAGAAGGGGAGTTTTTTTCTTGAGTGGCTATACTTGTCAGACAGGGCTATAGATGACATCTAGCTGAATACAAAACCAATATTATCTTTATGGATGCCCCGGAATACCGTAATTCGAGCTGAAAGTTCGTTATTGCGCCAAGGAAATGTCAGGGACAATGAGGCCTTTCCAATTTGAAAGCTGAATATAGAGAAAATTGCAAACGGGAATGGAACCCGCGTGGTGCGTGATTACTAACCACTGAGCTACACGGACTACGCTTTTGGCCTTTCGAATCTATTAGAGAATACAGAATACCACATAATTGGTCCTACGTTTTTCATGATAATAATGCACCCTCAATTTCCTGATTCCCCTACTTTAACTAATCAATAAAATGCTGCCGATAACAAATCGATAACGAATTTATCTTCTATGTTTGTTTTAGTTGTTGATTTTAAGAATTTTTGACACTGAAAAGAATAGTTGGTATTTAAAGAAAGAGCAACACGAGAAAAGCTTAAAAATTTCTCGGAAAAGTGGGAAAAATTAATTATATTATTTTTTTGTTTTTTTTTTGGTTTTTTTTGTTTGGTGAGAAATATTTTTTGTTGAACCCAAACAAAAAATTTTTTGGTCGAAATATTTTTTGTCCCAGCCCTGGTCCCATGGGGTAACCATAGACCATGCCTGACCCCAGGGCACCCTCGGATTCCATGTCAATGGGAGAGGGGGGATTCTGCTGTACTGTAAAGTAGATCACTAACGTAACGAAGGTAGAGAGGTCCATAGAGTACTTAGTGCATTATCAGGTCGAATAAGTCACATGAGGAGGGATGTATCATGTAAATGTCATGTGTAGGGTGAACACTAAACAGTTCCTCTGTCATCAGTGATTGTATCATATCTCTAGTTTCCACAAAGTACAATAGCTAAACATCATGAAATATTGAACTATAATCTACCGTACTATTCCGATGCCCTTTTACAGTATCCTTTCGGACGCACCATGAATTGCATTTCAATTTATATTCATGGGCTATATGAATTCTCTATCGTTCCTGAGACAACAACAATACACCTTTCCAGTCTCATAATATCTTTATTGTCCAAAAGACCTCGATTACTCAAATATTGCATAAATAATTAAAATGCATACCGTCAAAACCAAAAAAAAAAGAAAAATTTGTGGTCTTGATGTGCCAATAATCGACATATGTATGGTAAAAGTAAGAACTTAACCCGGAGCGTTGTGGAGCAAAATTACTATGCTGTGGCATACTGTAGAATCTTACTGTAAATGTGCTGCCATCATGATTTCTTCGTTTAATTTTAGACTTATCTGTCATTAAATGATTCCCTTGCGAATTTTTTTTATTTAGATGACATAAAACAGTTTTCAAAATCTTGTGATTTTTTATCGAAATTTGAAAAAAAAATGACACAAAAATTTCACTTTTTTCGTTTCAACGATATTTCCTATGTTTTTATCTGCATTAGCGGAACGGCTAGTATAGTTATTATATACATTGATACTTTCTCTTCAGGGATTTGCATACTTTTTTTGTTCCAGTATGAGCCCGCATGTATTCCTATACATTTAATCCTCTTATAATGTATCTATTCTATGCAGATCGAAAGTTTGAAAGTTGAATAAAAAAACTGCAAAATATATTTGACAACAAATGTCTAGATTAACGATAAATTTAATTTTATGTACTCCGGGAATAGGTTTTCAAGATCCAGTGGATTATTTCAACCACTATGTATTATCGAGACGTCTGAATATCATAAACTATTTGCTACTCTAGATCTCATCTACAATATTGTCTTTACATCCCAATCGAAGATAACCAAGTTTTCAAATTTTATGAACATATAAAAAGATGAAGGTAAAGGTCAATCCCGTTATTCTATGCATATGAAGTGCTGCCGGAGATCATTCCTAGTCCAGTGATAATTCTAGTTTTAATTGTGTATATGTAAAATACCGTACATGTATCTTATAAGTATTTATCTTTTCAGTATACTATAGTCTATTCAAGTTGTTCAAAAAGAGATCATTGTACGATGACGTTGATGGTTTCTCCAAGTCTGTTCTACAATAAGATTCAAAAAGATCTGCAACAAGGAACACTGCATAATTTCTAAAGATAGTTCCAATGACGTTGTCTGACCGTAGCGCATACATCACAAATCAATCCATCTATTTTATTACCACTTTTTAGTCTCTTTTCAACTATACTGTTAACGATATACCCTAGTAAAAAGTGAGTACTGCAGTACCTTAACAATTAAATGACATCGTGTTAGGTCACCGTGAGCAAACTGCAGCCAGTCAAGATATTTTTAGATAATGACACCAGAAAACAGCTAAACGATGTTCACACGTTGGCTTGTTATTTTTTTGTTGATCCCACTTTCGTTGCAAGCGAGTCCCATACGGTTTGGTCCAACATTAAATTAGTTAAATAGACTTTACATCAGTGCCTTTCCGGTGCGTAGTTCAGTGAGTGACTTACTCTATTATGGCAGTTGTGGAACTGTTACAATTAATCTTTTTTGTCTTAACGTTTCCTACTCTAATTAACCACTTTCATCGGAACATGAGTTGTTAAAAATTCTATAAGATATAGTTCTTGTTCTTCTAATTCGATTTTTCTGGTTAGCACTTCATTAAAATGTCTTAGATACTGCAAACGTCTCAATTATAGTATTACCTATCTTGAGTCGATAGATAACATTTAAAACTATTTTTCCGATCATTGATCACATTTTTGTTGGTAGACCGACCCTAATAGATTTGATATCATGTATTTCTCTGTTAGTTCTCATTAATCTTTTGATCGTCTTCGATAGTCTTTGATATACGACAACTCACTTTGTCACAATATGGTATGTCTTCTTTCACCATACAAATTTAGAGAAACTAGATTTTGTTTTGCTCTTGATCAATGCTGCATTTCTACCGTACACCCTCTACAGTACACCATCTAAGAAAATCCGTATACCGTGGTTCGAGTGTTTCAAACATAGCATGATATTATATGTAATATGATATAATATAAATAAATGAAAACAGATATAAATATTATAATGCGGTGTTAAAATCTTGGAAAAGTAGATGGAAAAGTGAAAAGTAGTGTTAATTTTGTGACTGTAAAAGTAGGTGGAAAAGTAGTAATCCAACTCTCGCGTAAGGGGATTTTATGGTAAAAGTTTGTCAATTAAGAAGATATGCTACTTTTCCAATTACTTTTCCAATCACAAAATTAACACTACTTTTCACTTTTCCATCTACTTTTCCAAGATTTTAAACCCACATAATATTCATTATTAATAATTCTTGAAGACATTTAATGATTGTGCACCCAACTTGCACTGATATTTCTCTCTCAATTGTATGGACAAACTCGTTTTTGACTGTTAATGAATACTTTTACAAGCGTTCGTAAGATCAATGATCACTCTCCATTCACCCGAATCTTTCTGGTTCAAATAGATGATGTGTAATATTTTATATGTACTTTTGATTCACACTATGTTTTGTTATACGCCTGCGCTTCATTATCGTAGCAATCAACATTATGATAACTTTTATCATCCAGCGCTTTCATTATTGACCGTAAATATATCTTAATTTATTGGTATGAGGGTAGTGAAAATGCCTCATCCTTTTTTTCGCCTTCCTGAAGGCTAGATGAATTGATGCAATATAGAATCAGTGCAGCGAAGTAAAGGAAGGTTAGGAGTAATATCTGTACACTGAATCTTTTCTGCATATCGGCCATAACCAAGATTTCCAAGTTAGCTTACAAGGGTATTGTTAGGGAGGGTGTTCCTTTAAAAATCAAAACGTCATTTTGATCCTGCACACAAAACGATCGAATCCATAAGGAACTATAATCGTATCTTTAAAGATTTCATGTTTCCTTATAGTTCGATGGAACACACAATGCTCGAACTGAACCTGATGATTCAATACATACACGTTTGAATCTATCATTTCCCCCATTGTTGGACGGATGTTTACATGAAATGAGTGTAAACTTTGTGAACAGTCTCTTATTATCACACACTATTTCTTTGTTCTCTGTCAACGAGAGAGCATTACTCTCTGAAGAGACCATATGTATGCTCCGTTCCTTTGACGGAACTAGAAAAAATAGACAAGTTTACTCGAATAAGCTTATACATACATTGTGGCATCTAACAATAGCATTTGTGAGCTTGCGAACCTATGTGCAAAAGAATAAGGGACCAAGCTGGGGTTTCGAAGATTTTAGAAAATTGGAGTCTATTTTCGCAGAAATCGAAATAACGGAAAATCAAATTTTCGAAGAATTTCGAAAACCAGTTGATATACAGTGCGATTTCTTCCTATAGCACGAACCCGTGAAAAACTTTATGAACTGTTGGTTATCAGTTTTAGACTGAGGGCTTGCGCCAATCAATTTATAAAAAAAGTTTCGTTTAATAAACAATAAGTGTTTACGATTTTGGAGAGATTCTCGTAGTTCCTATACTTCAATGCAACTTGAAAATTATTACAGGGTTTGCATCATAAATATTTTGGCGAAACAATATTTCTGAAAATCCGTCTAACAAATAAGGTGTTCAAAAGTGCGGAAAAGTAAAAACAGCCGAGAGTGTGTAAAACGAGGAGAATCTTTTCTGCTTCTGTTCTTTCAGCATCTACAGTTGCGCCGGAAAGTCAGTGCCAACTTTTTGTTTTTGCTATATTTTGTGAACCAAGCGTGCTATCGGGCCGCTCCCGCGAGTTCTTGTACGAAATTTATCGAGCAATCCGGCCCTGATATTGAGGGCTCATGAAAATTTCTCATTATTGCGTAATTATGACGCAATCGAAGTCCACTTTTTTGAAAAATCATAACTTTGAGGACAATTTTTTCCAGCCTACCGTTCTTCAATAAGTTTGAGATCTACGCGTCGGCTGCTCCGAATATTTTTTTTTTAAGTTGCTGCGATTTTTTCAGCCGCAACAGCCAAAATGGCGGCTGCAAATTCAGATCTCAGCTCCCAGACAAGCTAGAGACTCGTTCTTGGGTTTAAAATGATCCGTATGCTGTCCCAAATACACCCTAAAAGTTTGGTGATGATGATCACAATTGCCTGGAGTACCAAAATGTGGACTACGGTTGCGTCATCATTACGCAATAAAGAGAAATTTTCATGAGTCCGCAATATCAGGGCCGGCTTCCCCGATAAATTTCCCATAAGAACTCGCGTGAGCGGCCGATAGCACGCTTGGTTCAGAATATACAGTAACAGTCAAAAGTATTCGGCAAAAACTTTGAAATGTCATAACTTTTGACCCAAATGAGCAATCTTGCTCATCTTTTGGCAGGATACTATAGTACTAGTGGGCATCATATCCTACTCCCGTTGTTATGATTCGTCGTCGTACTATCGTGTAGTGATCCTGGAACCCCTATAAGACCGATCGGTTTAATTTTAAACAATTTCGAAAATTTAACTTTCTTTTTTTCGAGATTAGGAATGAATTAGCTTGAATGGATACCATAGCGGATTCTACTCCTCATTAAATGTTGTTCATACAATGTTAAGAACAAGTATCAGAAAAATCCAGCTGAGGAAATAATTATCGCTGAGTAAGAACAGAGGGGTTCCAGGATCACTACACGATAGTACGACGACGAATCATAACAACGGGAGTAGGATATGATGCCCACTAGTACTATAGTATCCTGCCAAAAGATGAGCAAGATTGCTCATCTGGGTCAAAAGTTATGACATTGCAAAGTTTTTGTCGAATACTTTTGACCGCTACTGTATAACAAAAACAAAAAGATGGCACTGACTTTCCGGCGCTACTGTATTGAAAAGCAAAAATCGTGATATTCGAAAACTTTTAACATTACACGTGTACAAATTGCAAATTGATGCATTCATTAATCACAATCAAAATGAAGTTTTACCACATACAGAGAGTTAATGAGTTTTATCTTAGTAGAACACCTCTCACACACCTAAAATGTAGTGAATCTGTACCAAAGTAGAGTAAGATCAAATGTTAAGATGCACAATGGATTTGTAGTTTGTAGTTCGCACCTGAAATACACCAGCAATTGTCCCTGGTTTAGTGACCTAGATGGAAGAATAACATAGAACAGTTTTCTACCGACTTTGAACCTGGAGTGACCGTATACTGCAAGTGCAGTTTCTTTCCAATCATCTTTTTTTTTCGTTTTACTATATTCCTTGTTTCTTTTAAACAAATACATATTATTTTTAACATATTATTTCTATTTTATTACAAGGTAAAGACATAAGTTTCGCTCATTTTTTTGTCTCGGCTTCATTCGCCTCGTTCTTGGACTTTGTTATTGCCAGCCTTTATCCCATATCGAGTATCAGCTCCAGTCATTTTTTATCACGAAGGGATCCATAAATAGTTAGGTAGATGACAGAAGATCATCGATGCGTATGGAGAATATTTCTACAATCAACTATGATTTGTTACAATTTTGGTGATAATTTTTTAGAATGTGAAAAAGCGAGTGTTGCTTATGTATTATCCTTATACTAATATTAATATTGTTACTAATATCATTATTGCTATACATTCCACAGAAAAAAAACTATCACTGCAACCAGGGCTGGGATTTTTTGTTTGGTATTTTTTTTTTGTTTTTTGGGTTTTTTTGGGTTTTTGAGAATTTTTTGTTTGGTATTTTTTTTGTTTTGTTTTTCTGCAAAAACCAAAAAAAAACAAAAAAAATCGGATAAAGAAAATTTACACAAATTTGCTTGAAAAGTTTGTTTATGATCAGTTTTGTTGTTCATTTTTCACCGTAAGTCAATATTGGTGAGTGTAATATTACGGAATAGTGTTAAAAAGGGGGGATTTCTTTCTTGAGTGACTATACTTGGCAGGCAGCGCTATAAATGACATCTACCTGAATACAAAATCAATATTATCTCAAATTATGGATGCCCCGGAATCCCGTAATCCGACATGAAAGTTCGTTGTTGCGCCAAGGAAATGCCAGGGACAATGCGGCCTTTCGAATTTGAAAGCTGAATATAGAGAAAATCGAAAACGGGAATCCAACCGGCGTGGTGCGGTTACAAGCGCTGATTACTAACCACTGCTACACGGGAAACGCTTTTGGCCTTTCGAATCTATTAGAGAATACATACATTTTCATACCCTCACAAGGTGAGGATCGACCCACTCTATACGGCTCTTCTTAGCATCTGCCCCCTATATGAGGGTCCTTTTTTAAGCTAAAAATTATAATTCAACCGAAAAATTACGAAATCGACCCACTATATAAAAATAAAACGGTGAGGGTGCCGAAAATGTATGGCGCACCCTCGATTTCCTGATTCCCCTACATTAACTAATCAATAAACTGCTGCCGATAACAAATCGACAACGAATTTATCTTTTATGTTTGTTTTAGTTGTTGATTTTAATAATTTTGACTCTGAATGAAGAATAGTTGCTATTTAAAGGAAGAGCAAGACGAGATAATGTTAAAATTTTCTCGGAACAGTGGGAAAAATTAATTAATTTTTTTTTGGTTTTTTTTTGGTTTTTTTTGTTCGGTGAGAATTTTTTTTGTTGAACCCAAACAAAATAATTTTTGGTCGAAATAATTTTTTGTCCCAGCCCTGACTGCAACACATATGACGGAGAGTAATGATAACAATGTACAGTAATAGTAACTGTACTGTTATGACCCCAAGTCAAGAGTTATGAGTTCCCCACATAATTATTTCTTTTTCTAAGATTCGCCCTAACAAGGGAATGCAAACAACTCACCATGGAGTTATGGTTAGTGACATATATCACAAGAACCGGTGTGAAATTCTGAGTGGATATCCGTCGAGTCTACTTGCCATGGGCATCTGGTATCCGAGAAAATCGAAATTAGGATTGTGCAAAGAATTAAATCAAAATTGTTTAAAAAATTCCTCAACAAGCATTTGGCAAAAAAATGTAAAGACCGAAAACACAACTCCAGGTACTCACCGCAATCTACCCAGTCAGAAGCACATTGTCACATTTTCTTGGTCTTGCACAAACTATGCTGCTGTCGTCCATGCTACTCATCTCTTTTGTCATCCTAGCCATAGCTGAATGTAGATACCGTATACCTTCCCTAGTCATTACCGTAGTAGTCTCCGCCCCTACCGTAACCCAAATCACGTGATTTTAGAGAATGGGGTTCTCCTTGAGTCTAAGAATATACAATGATTGATATATTTGTAGATTCGTCAACACGTCTCACTCGTTATCTCCTATCCCGTCATGAACCGTAAGAATATTTTTCTACCTCTCCTTATTCACTCTCCTCTCACCTTTTTTCCCCCATCCTTTTGTTCTCCTCCTTCACTACCTCTCCCCTCTCCCTCAACCTCTGATTCTCTCTCTCTCCATACATACTAAATGTATCCAGTCTACATAGCTCGCGTTCCCTTTCTATTATCTCTTCTTCGAAGATAGAAGAAGAAAAGAGTAACAACGCAGCGAGATCATCATTGGCTAAACTCTCTCCCTCTCCTTATTCTCTCCCTCTCCCTTTCTGATTAGGTTAGATCTTCGGTATGTCTATCTTTTCGTCTCGCGACTTTGGAAATCACCGTAACTGTGATGGGTCTATTTTAGGGTTAGTGCGCACCCTCTCCCCTATCTCCCTCTCTCCTTCTCTCCCTCTCTCCTTCTCCCTCTCCCTCTCTCCTTCTCCTCCTCTCCCTCTTCTTCTCAATCACATGGTAGCTATATCAGTAGCAAGTGAAGACGCAATAAACACAACGAATCTATTAGATCACAATGATGAGTAATAGCATGATGTGTCTGATAGAAAAGATTGAAAAGAAAACAACGAATGATATCATAGGTCGTAATGGACACAAAATGATATTTTATATTCTCGAGAATATTTTTCTATGGATATCAATGAAATTTGATATTGATCCTGCATGATATACACTGCTGTGTCGTACAACTATCTATTGTAAAAGTCAAGTCCTTAAAGGGGCTGACACCTTTGTCAACGGTATCTTCAACGGTCTGCGCTCTCTCGTTGTCAGAGAGAAATAGTATGCGCGATGAAGATGCCATTGAATGAAGACACTCTCCCTTTAAGAAATTGAGATTTTGCGAAATGATCTATTTTTTTTGAAAATTGTGATTACTTTTTAATTTTTTGTTTGAAATTTTTCTTCGTTCTTTGCAAAGCGCTTCTAACTATAATAATAGGGCTCTGTTCTACTTGCGGGGGCTCATGAAAATTGAGGGGGCCCATGAAAATTGAGGGGGCTCATGGTACCGTGCTATTGTCTCAAACAATGCTCAAAAAGTTTAGGGGGCCCATGAAAATTGAGGGGGCCCATGACAGTTTAGGGGGCCCATGAAAATTGAGGGGGCTCATGTTCCTGGTCAGAACTGATCATGCTATTTTCAAAGTTTTTGTTCTGTTATCAGTGTTTGTGTAATGTTTGAACTTTTCAACTCGTATGATAACATGAAAGGAAATTTATCGGGACAACAACGCGCATTCAATTAACACGAGCTCACTCAATTCTTTTTACCAGAGGGACGGCCGCGGCCTGACTTCTTGACTGATCCACTTGCAGCCTTGCTCGTTCCCTGATCGCTGCGTCTTTTGCCGCCGCCATTGTTTGCAGGGGAAACGGCAGGTGCGGATGCACTACCTCTAACTCTCTTCGTTCCGCTTCCAGAAGAAGGTTCGGAGAGGGACTGTGCACAGAGACTGGCTTTCTCTTTCGAGTACCACGTTGAGCAGAGAGGGAAGGGGCCGCAGGCTGAACAACAGGAGTCTGAGGAACCACTGGTCTGCGTTTACGGTTTCCGCACGGAACAATAGGAGGAACGGGAATTGCGGGAACAACGAGAGGAACAATGGGAGGAACGGGAGCAGCGACAAGCTTGCGCTTACGGTTCTTACGAGAAGAAGGGGCGGGGGCAGCAGGGGCAGCTGGTGCTGCAGCAGCAACAGCAGGAATGGGAAGAACAACTGGGCCCCCAGAACAACTGAAGAGAGTCAATAGATTTCTGCCCCATTTTGGCAAGATAAATTTCCCTCCTGTTATCACACACGCGTTGGAAAGTCCACACACTACACAAACACTGATAACAACAAGAGAACAAACACTGCCAAAGATAACAGAACAAAAACTTTGAAAATAGCATGATCAGTTCTGACCAGGAACATGAGCCCCCTAAACTTTTTGAGCATTGTTTGAGACAATAGCACGATACCATGAGCCCCCTCAATTTTCATGAGCCCCCTCAATTTTCATGGGCCCCCTCAATTTTCATGGGCCCCCTCAATTTTGATGGGCCCCCTCAATTTTCATGAGCCCCCGCAAGTAGAACAGAGCCAATAATAGTAATGCTGAATATGCAGTGGATGTGACATTGCACACTATAGTCGAGCTGTGGCCAGCATGAGGAAATAGCCAGAGGGAGTCAAACACGACACCGCATGAAGAAACTTTTAGGCAATTCATTATTAAACAGAAATCTATTTCAGACTTATTTAAGCGCTAGGATGTTCAATGTGCTCCACCGAACACGAATAACTATGGTAAACCACGCATCTGCTTCCACCTCGTCCATAAAAAAATATTGAAATTCACCAGCACTGTCCTTTTATTTTTTTTTATTTTTTTATTTCTTTATTTCCATCAGAACAAGTTAGCGAGACAACAGATATATAATTAATACGGGTTTTGATGGAGGTCCATGGCGTTATTAGCGAATCGGTTGAAGGCAGCAGGGAAATGGAGAGGGGTAGGATATGGAGTTGATATTATAAATGACGAAGAAGGGAGAGAAGATCAATCTCATCAAAATTCAGAAAACTTTAAATCGATTATGAGAGGATGTTACAATATCTGTGGGAAGAATATTCGTTTCATTCGTCCTTTGTCTTGTTATATTTTTTTTTATTCCTGTATTGTCCTTTATTCTGTCCTTCGTTTCATTTTTTCTGATAATCTCTTTCGCCGATCAAACCAATACGCTTTTGCACACTACATCACACACTTCCGCACCTCCATAAATTATGATGAGATGGACACTGATCTGTGAAGAATTCGCAGAGTTAAAACAATATTATAAATGCCAGTCTGGAGTGGAAATTACGTATTTGATAATGGTGACACAACTTAACCTAAACGACATTTAGGATCGAAGAAAGTATTACTAGTAGAACGGGCTCATCTGAATAATTGCAAATATGATCTAACTAATCACTCCAGATTGCGTTATATTACTCATTAAATATCTTTTTCAAATGCTCCTTGTTCCATTTCAGAATATCATAAATATTTTTTAAATTTGTGAATTCTTTACAGATTCTTCATCACGTAAAGTATTCGCCGAAAAAGGCAAAGTATGAAGTCATACTTTCTGGAGATTAGTATGTGTAGTGTGTAAGTGTGTATTGATTTGAATTGGCGAAGGAGATTCAACGAGAAATTTAAAAAAAAAATTAAAAAAAAATTCCGTGCTTGCTCCATCCTTGTGTAACTCGACGGGATAAACTTTTCTGGAATATTTTCAGCTACCGTAACCCATATACCGTAGTACTACGTTAACGCAAACTGATTTTATTTTTTAAACTTGTGATAAAAATTCCGTGCTTAGTCCAACGTTGTGTAACTCGACGAGACACATTTTTTTAGAATATTTTCAGCTACCGTAACTCATCTACCGTAGTACGACGTTAACGCAAACTGACTTTATTTTTCAAACTTGCGATAAAAATTCCGTTCTTGGTCCCACTTGGGTAAATCGATGAGACAATTTTTTCTCGAATATATTCATCTACCGTAACCCACCTACCGTACCCTTAGCGTACCAAGTTCGAATAAAACGGCCAAGAAGCATTGGGCTAACGTAGTTGAGATGGAGCGGAGCTCCATCCCAACGATTAAGATAAATATGCGCAAAACTCTCTGAGGCGCGAACGTAGTTCGCGCTAGTTTACCATATCGTACATTGAAAATTCATTGGATCATGAATCGTCAGAATCATTCTGAATCATTGTGGTGATTCAACGGCGATTATCTCGATAGTTACTAGTGTACAATGGAACACTTTGAACATCATAGTATAGATTCGAGGGGCTGAAAGTGTAGCCCGTGGAGTTCGGTGGTTGTGAAAATCGATCATTTCTTAAAAAGTCACTACTACTACTCTTTGAGCGTAGTAGTGAATTGTGCCTACATCGAGTCCAGTAGCTGAAATGCCTTTTCCTTTATTTCCAGTTTAGTGCACATGCGAAACGTCATGATGTTCTTCCTTCTATCCGAGCTCAAACCACCCGATGTCTACACCCGTATGACGATAGTATACAACATTAAGGCCCCTAGTATACGCACTGTGCGGCGTTGGTCAAACGCTTCGAAGAAAGGAGTACATCGTCGAAGACAAGGGCAGTTCCGGACGGCACCCCGAGCTGGATTTGGACATACTGTAGCAGCACGTCCACGCGAATCCCTTTGATACAACCCGTGATACGCCGACGAGTCATGGGGTAAACGAACGCACCATCGTTGATTGCATACAGGATCTTGGCAAGATCCAGAATTTGGGTCGATGATAGAAAAGCAAAAGGGCAACCGTGCGGACCAGTGTCTGAATCTATTCTCGTACGCTCGTACAAAGGCGTGGATCGACGGGATCATCACTGGAGATGAAAAGTAGATCCTTTACGACAACGTATTCCTCCGGGCTCACTAGGTCAATTGAGATGAGCAGCCCAATCCCATCGCCAAACCCGAACTTCATAAGGAGAAGGTCATGCTGCCTGTGTATTGGGGCAGAGGCGGTTTGGTGCGTTGGGAGCTGCTATTACGGACGCAGTATAGAACTACAGACTCTGAAGTCCAAGATCCCATCCGTTCCTTGGCTGCGCGATCGGATTCACTTTCGGCTCGACAACGCCCAACCACATCTGACAAGGACGACCAAAAATCCTGTTGGACTTTGACTGGGACGTCGTCCCCCACCCACCCTACTCGCCCGACTCGGATCCTAGCGATTACTGATTGTTTTCTAAATTCTCATCTGACCCATTTGGAAATATCTGACTGGCATACTCGTGATCAGCGCAAAATTTGACATAAAATAGAAGCTGAGTCATCCAGTGGGTTCTTATCCAGTCGGTTCTCATCCGACAGTTCTCATCCGACGTAGTGCCTGCGGAAGCATTGTATCATCCGTGAGAAAGACCAAGACCAAAGATCCCTCTTGATGTACTATTCCTTTCTTCGCTGTTAGTTATAAGAAGGTCGTTGGTTCGAGTCCTTCAGCCTCCATCGTCTTTTGCGCGCTCCTCTGACACGAGAGACTTGCAATCTCTACAATACAAATGAAAAAAGACTTTGTAATTTACTCACTGTTAGTCCGATTGTTAGATACTCATGCGACTGTAGCTTACACTCTATATTACCTTTTTTGTCTAATTTTACTATTATAATTTAATTAGTAACGAATGAATCTCCTACACTTGTCAAGGAGAGTGGTGACAGCCGAATACTAATGACAATAATCGGTCTTTCATTGTCAGACATCATTATCAACAACAACAGTTACTGTCAGTCATTTTTAATCCTTCTGTCACAGTCAGTAGTTATGACAACAAGATTTTCAGACGGAAGAATAAGAAGTTGCCAGAAATTTCCCTTCAACTCGTATGCACGATGTGTTGTTGTATTGTCAGTGTTCATTGTCATCATTGTCAAAGAAAATTTATGCGTACTCCACTACCTATCAAATAATTTATCAGAAATAATACTTTACTTTTGCACCGCATAAAGTATATTATTATATTATTACTATTTTCATATCATCCACATTCATTCACCTGTAGAACTATTATACCATTGTCAGTTAGATTCTCTCTGTTATTCACTCTGTCACTGTCAATGATTACTGTCTAACTACAGTGATCCCATGAGTTGAACAGAACGTGATCATTGACTGTCACGAGCCAAAACTGACATTCTGTACTGGAATTTACTGATGAAACTGTGTCTTGGTTATGTTTGACATTTTTATGACAGCTTCATTCGAAACACACAACTCTGACCACATTTTTTCACTTTCTTTGAATACATGCGAGAGAAATTAACTAAAACGGAGATTTTCTTCATTGTCAGGATCTATTATTTGAAAATTAGACTATAATACCATGTTCTAACCTCCCAGAGTAAAAAATCATTTCATCATTTTGACATTTTTACAATAAAAAAATCAATTTGATCTAAAAAATCGAAACTGCAGAAATCGTACGATTCTCTTTCTGCAGGGACGTTCCTATTCTTTGCAATACCTCTTTCGCTCATTAAAAGATCTTTAGAAGGAGTGTAACCCCTTGTCCACACTCACTTCATTTTACACACTATTTCTCTGGTCACTGGCTAGAGACAAGAACGCTTTGAAGAGACACTGCACCATTTCATTCTTCACTTTAAAGAGCGTCTACAATGAAGAAATGCACATTGAAGATATATGCTATAACACTAATTTGATTTGACACTCAAAGAGTTACACCCAATATCTTCTATTAATAAATGATTTTAGGATATTTGCCAAAAAAAAGAAATTCGATAAAATCAATCAATAATTCAGGGCTTCGCCTCCCGATGATTCCCTGATTATCGATTATGAATCTCAATTACTTCATGTGGTATCTGTTGATGAAACTACTCAAACGTACTCAAACGATTACTGTGCTACTTCATGTTACTGAGGTAGATCAATTATTGATTTTATCATTCGAATATTAGAAAAAGATTCAAGACTGAACAAACAAATTGAAGAATCCTGTATATCTTAATGAAAATGTGAAAAGAGCTTGAAAATGATGTATTAAAAAATATTTGTCGATTGACTCTATGTTCATTATTAGAGTTGGCTATTCGGGGGTTTCCCGCAAAATTCTAGAGAGGGGAGCGATTGCGGGCGCGAAATGGTTCGTAACGTCATTTCAGTAAAAATAATATGCGCCAACTCTATTCATTATGAAGGAATATTTTTATATTCGTTTCAAAAATTTCAATTAGATAAAAAAATCTTCCTCTCTCACTTTCATGGCTCGTTAAAAAAAAGTGGAAAACCGACGTAGGCGAGTTTACAGGCAATGGAAGTCAAATTCCTACTTTCCGACGGTGATTTCCGCGGTTTTAAATATTAATTAAAGCGCCGGAATTGCATTTGTTAGCGAACAGGAAGTTGAATTTCCATTTTAACTGCTGAAACTCCATGACGGAATTTGAATTCCCGCACAACTTTGACCGCCCGCGAATTCAAATTTCGAGTTTTCGGGTGCTTTGGGCCTGGAAACTCGCCGATTTCGGTTTTCCTCTTTTTTAACGAGCCATCACTGATAAATTTTCTGCTCCTTATCTCGGTGATATTGTTCAACCCGCTTTAATTATAATTTGTATCAATTGTTTTCGTATTTTAAAAATATCTTATGTTGCGAAATTTTAAAACTAACATCCGTTGCATTGATATAATTATTTTGACAATTAGAACTCTTTTTTTAAAATTTTAATTCAATTTATCTTACATTGAAACAATATGTGAACAAAGTGAGATACAGTAATCAATCGACAAACAAATCAATCAATTAATCAATAAACATATCAATCGATAAACAAATGGATCCTTTTCAGAAGCTGTGACGACTGGAAGAAACACTGGCTGTATACCATTGAGTGATTCATATTCTTCCTCTGCCTAACTATCCCTTCCGTTGAACCTTCCTAACCATCATTAGACTGGTTCAATAGATGATCTAATCATAGGCGATAGGTTGGAACATGGTACACTTGGAGTACCACTTATTGCAAGTATCCACCATCTCGGCTGATGAGGGAGGATTACACATTGAATGGACGCGGGGATGGGTATAGGCACATTTGCATGTGGTAGTGCACTGGATTTCAGTGCAGTCGGGAGTGCAGGTTGCGACGATTTCAGGAGTCAGTCCTTCCAAGGCCTTGTTGGGAGTGGCAGCTGTTGAGTGGATTCGGTTCTTTTTCACTTCATGTCCAAGAGGCAAATCAAAGTTGTTGTAGTTGGACTTGGGAAGTGCGGGAGGAACAACAAGAGATAGGGGAATCAAGGAATCCTTTGATTGACAATTACTCTCGTATTCAGGGCAAAACCGGGATAGTTTGGACTGGGTGGCGGTGTCGAACGCTCCAAGACTTCCTCCACAATATCTTGAGTAAAGGCTTTCGTGTCGCAGACAGTAGTCCTCTATATTGCGACGGTCCCGTAACGATTTACCTGCAACAAAACAATTAATAAGTCCCATTGTCATCAATCAATCAATATACATTAATCCATAATAAGTGTAATATGTACCGTATACTGTGGCGGCGAGTGAAGCAACGATGACAAATATAGAACGCATGGTTGATTCAAGGGGGTTTCCTTAGTAATAAGCGAGCTGTAGAGCTGAGTAGAGCAATGGTCTATATTGGAAAAGAAATGTGTTAGTCGAGGTCTTTATAAACCCATGCCACTCCTCCCACTTCGCTTATTGGCTATCGTTCTCTGAAGATCATCAAGCTCCGCCCATATGTCTTTCATGATCATGATTGATGCTAAATTTGGCTACATCCAATCTTTCGATGGGGGCGTGACTTCTATCTTTACATTCCGTCTCACAGATCTTTCGTTCCCCCTTTCACTTCACCATAGATCTAACTATTCTATTGTGTTCTACTAACGGAAACTGGTGATAGCTCTACAAATATCCCTCAACACATCATCTATTATAGGGTGTTGTTGTTTAGCTTTAACCTCCCACGAACACGAACACCATGCATCTCTGAACCCCTCAGCTAACACCTCATACTCTTGTCTTTACTCTATTTCTCTACATATCATCATCTTCGTTGATTATACCGTATCTTCTTTGTTATCATAAACCTGTTCCCTCAAGCGTTTCCTTGTCAGAGTCAGCGTGAGAGAGTACTGTAGAATGAGAGAGTCCAGACAAGGGTTAGATTCGATTCGTTGTTTATCATAACAGTGTCCATGTTAGCTCTTCCACGTCGACATCTTCTTCCTGGACAATACCTCTTGTCCCTCGTGTGCATCGACCGGAAACGGATGCTGACCATTCCTACCGTAACCAAGACCTACCGTATTCTTAGTGGATACTCGATAAAGTATACCGTAACCATGTATATTGTTTGATACACACAACAAATACCAACAACTCGGTCCCTTACTGTTGTTGGTATAGAATCATTGTAATAGTGATAGTTTCTTTTAGCTCCTATCTCTACCTCTCTACCTCTCCATTTCCTTATTTCTCCCTCACCCTATCTCTCCCTCTCCTTCTATCGTTCGTCCCTCCGCTGAACGGAGTTCGTCGGTGTGAAAAGAGAAGATAGAGAGAAAGAGCCCTAACCTGTCTCTCATTCCTCTTCTTATCTCTCCCATTTCTTCCTCTTCTTCTATTCTTTACTCCATTTTCCTTCTCTCTATCTGTGCTCCTTTTTCTCTTTCAACGAAAAGACGACTATCACCTATTAAAGTGAGACTGACACACACTACACACTAGAAGATTGATAAAGATCTCATAAATCATTTATGTTATCATTACTATGATCTATAAATCAATCAATAATCCTTTGTTATCAATCAATACAAGAACAAAACCGTTTATAGTCCTTTGTTGATGATGTTTGTTGGCTTTTGGTGTGTCATGAGTTCACGATACGCCATATTTCAAAAGAACACCAACAGCACAAATCATAGTGATGGGTAAATATATCCATTGTATCTTGGAACACAAAGGGTACAGCACGCAATAATGATGTAAGATTATCTAAGGATTGCAAAGATCTCATACACCTGTAGTCATCTAGCTCTGGACTACAGGAGTACAGTATACCGAGTCCATTATTATTCGATTAGGCCACAAATCACAAATATAGCTAATAATAATGTTTGGATTGCAGAGATCTCTTGTACCAAGAGTCCGTAGTGTACCAAGAGCACGTTTGCCCATAAAGATCCCCCGGGAGGTGGACAAATTGTTATTCGGATCCTCTCGAGTATTTTGGAAGTCCCACTCGTTCGTCTTTGATCACAAAGCGTACTGATAAAATACTCGATTTTTGAAAAATGAAATAAAGCTTTCATGGATTTCATGCACCGTAGGTCCTAATGGTCTCACGAACAGAAGGATTTTTTATCCTTCAGTTCACCGATTAAGCGAAAAGGGAGCAATATACAGCAGAGCAGAATCACACCCGTAACTGGGATCACCGGGTGTCCCGCGTTGTCCCCTCTGTCCCCTCGATTTTGTACGCAGTGAATATATATAGGAATATTAGCTCTTCAAATTGTTCGAATTCGTTTACTCCAGGTTTTACCGAATTTATCACGGAAAGATTGGAATTTTATAAAGTACGTAGCCTGAAATAAAATATTGAAAATTAATTTTTTTCAATTTTTGACGAATGCCTCGCGAAAATTCTGAAGAACTCGAGCACGCTCGGCAAATTCTATCGCAATGTGACTTCTTTCCAGCATTTCTTTTGCTTAGCACAATTGAGTTGGCATCCTTTTAAAAATCCAAACAATCTTTGATAAATTCGGTAAAAGCTGGAGTAAAAGAATGCAAACAATTTTAAGAGCTGATATTCCTTATTCACTGCTTAAAAAATCGAGGGGACAGAGGGGAAACCTTGGGACACCTGGTGATCCCATGTCAAGGGCGGGATTCTGCTGTTCTGTATATACCAATCGAGAGCAATACACAAAAATGGCATAAAATGTCGTTTGAAAATATACAAATGTACTTTCTGTAAACAAGCTTAAAGTGGACTTTGAATAAGGGTCATATTATTTCATAATATGCTTCAAAGAGATCTGCAACAAGGAACACTGCACAATATCTAAAGGTGATCCCAATGACGTTGTTCGTCCGTAGCGTATACATCACAAATCAATCCATCTATTTCATTATCAATTTTTAGTCTCTTTCAACTATCCTTAGGGAAGTTTCAGAACTGCACTTCCCTTAGGGAATAAATCCCGTATCTACGCAGAATCCCTTTATATGTAGGGGAATTCATACTAGGAATTATTCCCTTAAATAATTCCCTTAGATATAAGGGTTTTTCTGTGACTGTGTTAATGATATGCCATTGCAAAAGTCGTACTTTATTGTTAGCCAGTACTGCTGTACCTCAACTATTAATTGTCTTCGTGTTAGGTCACCTCGAGCAAACTGCGACCAGTCAAGATATTGTTAAATAATGACACCCAAAACAGCTACCCGACGTTCGGACATTGCTTTGCTAGTTTATTTGATCCCATTTTCCACGCAAGGAAAAAATGATGTGATGAAATCCCAACTGACAGATTGTGTAAGAATTCAAAGTATTTTATCAATCATTAATCACATTTTTGCCGGTAGAAATAACCATAATAGATTCGATATCATGTATTTCTCTGTTAGTTCTCTTTAATCTTTTGATCGTCTTTGATAGTCTTTGATATACGACAACTCACTTTGTCACACTTTTCTATGTCTTCTTTCAAAACACAAAATTAGAGAAAGTAGATTTTTCTATGTTTTGCTCTTGATCAGTCACAGCGTTCTCATGACTTTCAAAGCAAGAACGACCGCTCAACATACAAACTCTCTCGAATACAATGGTCTCTCCTTTGTCTTGCTTTGGAAGAAAAATGGCTTGGACCAGAATACTGTGCAGTGTGATGGCATGCTTACCGTACACCCTAATCGTACACCTTTTACCGTAATTCGTCTACTGTAAAGTGTACACCCTCTACCATGAACCGTCTACCGTACTCATTCTGCCGTTATTTGTCAGACAGCGTGGCGCAGTTCCATTAATGTCGAGACCATCCGCTCTCCATCACCTTTAATATCTGCAAACGAGATAGTGTGGTCAAAGCGTGTAATATATGCGGGATATTTAAATTATTAATATTTCTTCATAAAATGATTATACACCCAACTTTCACCCATAATTCAGTCTTAATCGTCATGACAAACTCGTTTCGATTGACAAAGAATACTCTTTCAAGCGTTCGCCAGATCAATGATCACTCTTCGTAGACCCGGAACTGTCTCGTATTTTCGAATGGTAGTTTCAGCGAAACACCTAGCACAATTTTGGTACAATTCGCTGACACATAATGAGTTTCAAGTAGGTTCAGTACAACTTTAAAGATTATAAAGTGTTTTTGGTCTCACTCACAAAGCTATCGAATTCATAAGGAACTTTATATCGTAACATTAAAGATTTCACGTTTCCTTGTAGTTCGACGGTATACAATTCTCGAACTGAACCTGATGATTCAATACATACACGTATCTCTTTGTCATATCGATATTTACACACCTCAACCACAAAACCTTTTACTCGAACAAGCTTTTACATGAATTCCGCATCTAAAAATAGCAGTTGTGCTTGACAACCTGGAGGATTATGTAGGGGTTTCGAAGAATTCCGAAATTAGAATCTATTTTCTTAAAAATCGAAATATCGGAAAATAAATTTTCGAAGATTGTCATAAATCAGAAAAAACGAAAAACGCTCAAAAAACGGATTAATGTAAAATGAATTCGAGAGGACCTTCGAAAGTCGGAGTGTAGAAAGTGCAATTTCTTCTAATAGAACGATGATTAGATTTAAACACGTTTTATCAAGAGGTCAATAGGGAATCTCCCCCGAAGGGGTTCGGGGTTGTGGAGAATAATTGAGAGCTCTGACGTGAATGGCATCCCGGCTGGTGGTCCGTGCGTTGCATTGAAGTATGATTGTTTCGCGGGATGGGCGACTCTTGATGTTCCTGTGACCCGATCGATTGAACCACGCAAATCAGCTTACTTTTACTGCTAGAGGCAGAGGACGGTATCCAGTAGAGAGGTAGCCATCTTCTTGGTCTACACTGCCACGGTGACCACTCCGGCTTGGCAGGGAAACTTGCCGAGGAAGAGAAGTGAGGGAGAAAAGAATAGACGACCACTCACTAGCTTCAAAACCGACAAGAATGTAATAGAACAATAGAACTAATAGAACGAACCAGTGAAATTTTTTTTTAACTGTTGATGTTGATTATCAGTTTTAGATAGAGGGCATGTGCCTCACAGTTTTTAAATAAGTTTCAAACAAAAGATGTATTTGTCGATTTCGAGAGGTTTTCGTTTAAATCGTTTTTTCTCCATCGAAGAAAATACAATTGGAAATTTAATCTATGGTTGGGACACCATATTTTTGTTGACGAAAATGCCCTCTTCAAAAGAATCGAATTGTAAAGAAAAGGGGGAAAAGGATAGAGAGCGTGCAAAACGAGGAGAGTTTTCTCTGATTTTCGATTATTTTTTAACTTCTGATCAGAAAAATTTGTCTTTTTCGAAAACGTGACACATTTGTACATATTATTCATTGAAAAATATTCTTAATTTATGATAATTTATCATCATCAAAATGTGACACAAAGTTCTACACACACAGTCAATGAGTTTTATCATAGTAGAACAGCTTTTCGACGAATAAAATTTCCCACCTCTCTCGCACCAAAAATGTAGTGAAACTGTACCAAAGTAGGGTAAGATCAAATGTTAAGATGCACAATGGATTTGTAGTTTGTAGTTCGCACCTGAAATACACCAGCAATTGTCTCTGGTTTAGTCACCTAGATGGGAGAATAACATAGAACAGTTTTCTACCGACTTTGAACCCGGAATGACCGTATACTACAAGTGCAGTTTCTTTCCAATTTCCAATATTCTCGTTTTATTATGTTCCTTGTTCTTGTAAACAAATTGTTAGATATTGTAGCTAATATTGGCTAACGTAACTTCTTTCAGTTAGGTAACATTATCTATTTATTATTCGTTAGATTATTTTACATAAGATCTTATCTAATCTTATCTTATTCTTTATTCCATCGTAGTATATGTGACATTGAAAACGAATAACAGAGGGGTTGATGGATGTCCGTCGCTTCGGTAGCGATATCGGTTTAGGGTGGGGGTACAGTGGCAGTTTGGGAGCTACTGGCGAATCTTAGAAGAGAGTATAATTATATTTGGTGAGATCTGGTGAGAAGATTTGTAGTTCAATCGTCTAGTTGTCTTTTTTCGTTCTTTTGCTCGCCTGATTTGCCTGACGCGCCTACGCCGTCACGTTAAAAACGTTACATTTGCCGACGCGCGCGTCGACGTCAATTTTGGAGCGTGTTGGGTCTCAAGTGGAAACCCTGATGGGCCATGAAATTACTGTAGAAGGTTACGGTAGTCAATCATTATTGATCGATGGTACGGTAGCTTCTTACCGTATCCCCATTGTCATTCAGGGTTTTCCACTTGGGACCCAACGCACTCCAAAATTGACGTCGACGTCGGCAAATGTAACGTTATTTTACGTGACGGCGTTGACGCGTCAGGCAAATGTAACGATGCATTAGGCTTGTCTCGTGTATTCAGAGGATGATAGACTCTCTTATTTTTAGTGTATTATTGTGCGATAGTGTATCTGGATAAATATTTTGATCTTTGATCTTGTGTTTTATCTCACGTGGGGAACACAAAGTATCTTACAATTAATGCACAAATTATTCATTATTGTTCTATAGAGTAAAACGATCTCAACACAGTATGATTCTCGGTGGCGGAGATTAATATTAATAATAACATTGTACAGTAAGTGCACAATTTGTGAACCGACGAAAAGATGTCTATTCTCAATCACAAGTCAGAGAATTAAAATGCGAAACGGATCTTCCTGCACAAGCAACACTACACTCTCACGAATTTTTGGCTATCGAAGGATATCGAGAAATGTTTCAGGATGATGCGTGTCTTCCAATTTCACAATTCTCAAGTCCGAGCAGATCGACAGGCAGTTTAGAGTTGACAGAAGAAGTCGTCTCAGATATACCTATTTATTGTACCAAAATAGACTGAAGTAACACTTATCCGACCATTTCCAAAATACGGAAATGTATAATGTGTTGTGGTATCTTGAACGTGGACTGCAATTTTCGATCATAAAAATAATACTTTGAAGGACCAATAGTTCTGCCCCATAATTTCAGTAATTTTTTTTTCACTAAAAATGTATGTTTAGTTTTTTTTAAGGAAAACTAAGGAAAGTTGATAAATTACTGGATATTTTTTAAAATAAGACTTGAAATATTTTAAAATCACAAAAAAACTGGGAAAAGTAGTAATCTCTGCAACCTCATGATCACTCCAGTCACTGGTGCACAAACTCCAACATCTGGAAAACGCAAAAAGCGCCATACTCCAAGGCAATTATCATGAAATATGGACCAAATGGACGTACCCAGTCACATTTTCTCATCTTCTTCTTTTTCTTCTTCTCAGTTTCTTCCTATCAGTTTCCATTCCGCTTACAGCACATCTTCATTGAGTCCCACTAATAGTAGGGGTGAGGATTAATTGTTAATGGACTAAAGACGAGAGACAAGAGGACCTAGGAGAGAGTGCCAGACGACGAAAGAACGTTAGATCAAGAAGTGAGGACAGAGACACAGAGGGCACAAACTATGCTACTGCCTTCCATGCTACTCCTCATATGCTCTTTCATCAGTCTAACCACAGCCAAAGGTAGATACCGTAAACCTTCCCTAGTCATTACCGTAATAAGCTCCGCCCATACCGTAACCCAAATCACGTGATTTTAGAGAATGGGGTTCTCCTTGAGTCTAAGAATATACAATGATTGATATCTTTGTAGATTCGTCAACACGTCTCACTCGTTATCTCCTATCCCGTCATGAACCGTAAGAATATTTCTCTACCTCTCCTTATTCTCTCCCTCTCCCTTTCCATCTCTACCTCTCCTTCGTCCCCACTCCCCTTTCCTCCCCATCCTTTTGTCTTTCTCATCTTCTCAATTCCTCTTCTCTCACTCCTTTTTCATCTCTTCTATCGTTCCCATTCTCTCAACTTCCTCTATTACTCTCGATAACTGATACAGGCTATGAGATATACACTACACTTTCTTCATAACTTTTCTCCCTCTCTCCTTTCTTTTCCTCTCTCCCTCTAGCTCTCCCCCTCTAGCTCTCTCTCTCTCTCCTTCTAGCTCTCCCCCCTCCCTTCTTTCCTTTTCTCTCTGCCTCTCCTTTTTTATCCCCCATCAGAACATTTCCGGTCAGTAATAAATCTCTCAACTACGCCTCAGGGACCACTATGTAGATCAAGATACTCCTTCACGTGTCCAAAGTCCCCTTAAGTATCTCTCCCTCTCCATTTCTTCATCCCTCTCTCTCCCTCTGCCTCTACATCTACTACATGCCCCTAAGATCTCACGTTCCCACTATTGGATGGAGTAGAACAAGAGAAAGAAGAAGAAAGTAACAATGAAGCGAGACCGATTACGTGAAAGTGATGAAACACACACTTAGTCAATGGAGAAACCTTCTCCCTCTCCTTATTCTCTCCCTCTCCTTATTCTCTCCCTCTCCTTATTCTCTCCCTCTCCTTATTCTCTCCCTCTCCTTATTCTCTCCCTCTCCTTATTCTCTCCCTCTCCTTATTCTCTCCCTCTCCTTATTCTCTCCCTCTCCTTATTCTCTCCCTCTCCTTATTCTCTTCCTTTCTAACCACAGTTCATCATAGTGGCAATATCTTTTCGTCTCACGACGTTTGTTAATCACCGTAACTGTGATGGGTCTATTTGGGGTTAGTGCTACCCCATCCAGCTCTCTCTCAATTCTCTCCCTTCCCCTCTTTATCACATGGTAGCTAAATCAGGGACAAGGGAAGACACAATAAACTGAACGAATGTATTTAATCACAATGATGACTAATATCATGATGTGTAAAGACTGAAGAGCTATGGGTTAGAATGATATCATTCATCATGATGGATATAGATATGTAAGACACCACTATGACTATGACATCACGAGATGTTATCTGTAAAGAAGTCTTCCAAAGTGACGAAATTTTGGGAACATGGGCTAGAGTTTTTAAGTTTGATAGGATGTTTTTTGGGTTAGAGGGATACCATCATAGATATACACAAGATGCGCACAAGTAATATTGGACCATTTTGTTGAGTATGATAAATGTTTTATTCATTCTATTCTGTCATTGTCAGAATTCATTGAAATCATTGTGATATATTTAAACAAATTTCAGGGAGGGTTTGTCATTGTCAGTTAGTTTTTTCTCTATCAGTCACTCTGTCACTTTCGATGATCACTGTCATTCTAACTGCAGTTATCCCATGAGTGGAAGAGTACTTGATCATTGACAGTCACGAGGCAAAACTGACATTCTGTACTGGAATTTACTGATGAAACTGTGTCTTGATTATGTTTGGCATTTTATGACAACCACAATTTTATTCGAAGTGCACAACTCTCACCACTGTTTTTGACTTTCTTTCAATACGAGCGAGAGAGAATTTCATTATTCTGAAGATCTATCTGACATTTTTGAATGCAAAGAAAAATATTCATTTCATTCCATCATTTTGACATTTCTACAATCAAAAAGATCAATTTTATCCAAAAAATCGAAATGATCTGCAGAAATCGTACGATTTATTGCGCTCTTTCTGCAGGGACGTTCCTATTCTTTGCAATTCCTCTTTGGTTCATTAAAAGATCTTTAAAGGAGTGTAACTCCTTGTCCACACTCTCTTCATTTTACACACTATTTCTCTGGTCACTGGCTAGAGACAAGAACTCTTTGAAGAGACACTGCACAGTTTCATTCTCCACTTTAAAGAGCGTCTACAATGAAGAAATGCACATTGAAGATATATGCTATAACACTAATTTGATTTGACACTCAAAGAGTTACACCCAATATCTTCTATTAATAAATGATCTTTTGGCAATTTGCCAAAAAAATCGAAAAAATCAAACAATAATTCAGGGCTTCGCCTCCCGATGATTCAGTGATTATCGATTATGAATCTCAATTGATTCATGTGGTATCTGTTGATGAAACTACTCAAACGATCAAAGTGCTGCTACATGTTACAGAGGTAGATCAATTATTGATTTTGTCGTGCAAACAGTAGAAAAGTTTAATGAAACAATAGAGAAAATGGAGAGCTACCTATAGCCTAATTAAAATGTGAAAATAATAGTATATCAATTGTATTTGACGAATGGCTCTGGAATAGTTCATTTCGAAAATTTCCAAACCTCGATCAATACAGTCCCCAATCTCCTACCATATTCTCTGACAGATCTGGTACGATGCGAGTCTTGCATGGAACAGTGGCAATTTTGGCGGAATCAACGAAACATGGCTGCCTACGTCGTCCGTTTGGATTCCAGATATCATTCCCTTCAATATGTAAGATCAAAGATCAAAATATCGAAGATAAGGGTTCAAAGATCAAAGGTCTCTCTTGCAGGTTAAATCGAGTTGACGTACTGAGTGCGGTTCGGGCCACAGTCAACGTCAAATCCGATGGGAGAGTCTCATTTTCGTATCCACAAGTGAGATTATTGATTTATCTATTATTTGTGCCCCCCAATATCGATTTTATCGCTTTTTCCCCATTCTACACAGTAATAGTATGTATATCTTGGAAAGGTTAGCAATATCAGTAAATAGTGTGCTGTATGGCGTTATGTCTAGACACCATAAAGCTTAGGCAGCACCAGGACTTATTAGACTTTTTTGTATTTCAGATTGTGACCTTCATGTGTCGTTTCCACATCTCCGACTACCCGTTCGATTGCCAGAAATGCACACTAGAGGCAAGTTGATCTGTGATCTTTTTACCTTACCGTGTTAATTACTCGCCACTTCAGCAAATATCAAATCCTAATATGGTAACAGCAGAAAGCCACTAGATACCAACAGAACGGTGGGGAGTACTTTACATGGGTGCCAAGATAGTGAACGGAACAGGGAACTACCTCAATAATAACGTATTGCGATCAATCACAATAATATAGTTTAAAATACAAATTTAAAATTCTCCACTCTGGAAAAGCTCTCTAGCTTTCTTTATCTACGAGAGAATGTTGTCATAGCTGAGATGAAGGTTAGCGGGTGTGCTATTTTTAATATAACTTCGGTGCTCCTCTCAGATTTTCAAATAAAAAACGCAGCCAAACTTAAATTGCCCAAACTAAAATATTTGTCTTATCGTATTCTCTGGATTGATCTTTGATCTTTCCAGATCGCTTCTTGGAGTTATAGTGCGGACAAACTGCGGATTCGCCCTCACACTGACTCCACTAGTCTGCTCAAACACTTCGCACGAAATGATGAATGGGCACTCACTGTATGGATTATTCCTCCAGAATTTATTTATTATTTATAATTATTAATGCTCCGTTCCAAAGTTTCGAAAATAAAATATAATATGAGAAAATTCTTCGGTTTACGCGCACTTTCTCTCTCGTCCATTACTTTTGTTATTTTTTCGAACATTCCATCATGACGTTGGTAAAACAATAGTTACAACAGCAAAAAATTGATAGATATTCGTCGCCATGGCAACATTATTCAAAGATTTCACGACTTTGATTAAGCTTCGTTTCAACCTCAACAATGCTCACAAATACCGTCAAAACGAAAAAAAGAAGTAATATTTGTGACAAATTGTGAAAAAAATTTACAAAATTTGATTTGATTTTGAAAACTTTGAAACATGTTATTTCAATACATTTGAAAGTTTTTCGTTTGGTGAGGGGGTAATCGAGCATCTGTGCCATTTTTTTGTAAAACTGGTATACTGTAGGATTTGCTACAGTATACCGGTTTTGAAATCTGATGCATTCCATGATTGAAACTTCGAAAAAAAAACTAGTTAGTCATGTAATAATTTATAGGCGAAGAAATAACGATTGGAGCACATTTTCAGTAAGATTCTGCAGCATACACAGCATACCAATTTTGTTCTGCAGTGCTTATTCACCTTTATCCTACGTGCATTAGATAAAACAAATACACAAAAAAGACCTTAGATAGTGCATCGCCAAGAACGTGAAAAATGCGAATAACGGAACTTTGTGAAGTTTTGTCAAATTTCATCACAATTTGTCATAAATGCATAATTTTTTTTTGTTTTTACGGTAATCAATTTTGATAATTTCAGAATCTCTCAGTGGACGTGCAGCTATTCTCGCACGAAGAGAATGTCGTAACTGAGGTAAAAGACCAAAGATTAAAGTCCAAAGATCAAGTGTTCTAGGTCCGGTTTGGTCTTTCCCTTCAACGTAAACCCCTGCACTTCATTACCAGTCTTCTACTACCTTCTTACATCATCTGTATGCTCTCAGTGGCAGGACTCTTTTCGAGATTCTCAACGAGAAAAGAACGACAGGTCAAATCAATAATCCCTTTCAATAAGAAAAAAACTGATTCGCTCAACCAATTTTGTTTTCATCAATCAATAATCTGATTTTACCAATCAATAAACTGCCTCAATCAATGCAGTCAATAGCTAATGAAAAACAACTGTCATATATCAATAATTTCCTCTATTCAATCAATAATCACCGTAATCCTTTTTTTCCATTCTCAGGAACGTTTCACGCTAGGAGTCACCGCGACGCTCACGCTCGCCGTGCTCTCACTAGTCGTGACGGAGAAAGTGCCCCATACTTCGGATGAGATACCCATTCTTGGTAAGTGCTCATTCCTACCGTAATCATCGCTTATCATATCCTAATTACAGTACTCTACTTCCACATGAACACATTATTGATCACCTTCGCCACGATTCTGACGTCCGTGTGTATGCGCATATCCGAATTGGGCAAGAACAGTTATTTGTCTAAACTATTCGATAAGGTATATCCATCAATAAACGTTCCCGTATAATAAAGAATTATTAAACGAATCAATAGAGCATACGGTAGATCAATGATTAACTATTCAACAAGATATAATAAATGGAAGGTCTAAAAATAGAATACAAAAATCAGTCGATTAGAAAATTGTTACAGTCAGTCGGTAACTCGCATATCAGTACAATAATTCAATTTTGTAGCCAATCGCAATCAATAAATAGATCAATAAATACAAATATCAATCGAAAATACCACTGATCTGAATCACTTTCAGAAACACGAGGACTGGGAGAACATTGCTGATTGGATGGATACTATTCTGTGTTTCATATTCTGTCTCTGTCTTACTATTCCCTTCATCTACATGTGCCATCGATGTGCTATTCTGTCAAGTGTCAGACAATATTGATTGATTGGCTGATCTACTCTCATTTCATCACTTATAAGCCAATCTACGGGTAATCAATCGTTATTTGTGTCTTCCACTGAACATGTATATTACAAAGCGTTAAAGCCTTGCAAGCTATAAATCGATGAATGCATATTGTTAAGAATTTGACATATTCCTTACCAAAAAATGTGGCGACTAGAAATGACATGATGCATCGATATGTACAAAATTAGAAGTGAGAGAAAGAAATGAAGGAGGGCATGTCATGATATTATAGTATTCTATAGGTACCGTACATATGGAGATTACGGTAGATGATATTACAGTATTAGGTTGTAAAATTCAGTTGTATTAGGCTATAGGTTTAAAAGTTCAAGAGGATCATAGCACAATGGTGGTCACTACCAGTGGAGGAACTGAAGAACTGCCCTCCCTTCATCTACTATAATACTTGATATGAATAAATTGATAGATTGATTGATTGAGGTTGTAAAATAAGTTCTTTTGTATTTGATAGGGCTGTGTTTGTAATTCACTTCGTTTTTCACTGAGTTATATGTAGTGCCACAAGTAAAGGACTAGTGTCTGTCTACGTCTACACAATACGCATATTCATCGATTCAGTCGTCAATTCATCGACGAGTATATTATCAGGGATTTTTTGTATTCCTCAGGCCTAACAGTGATCACCCACAGGACTTTGTGTGCCTTGAATAACGGGTTGTACCTTATAATCA
Source organism: Parapristionchus giblindavisi (assembly GCA_943737045.1). Classification (NCBI taxonomy): domain Eukaryota; kingdom Metazoa; phylum Nematoda; class Chromadorea; order Rhabditida; family Diplogasteridae; genus Parapristionchus; species Parapristionchus giblindavisi. The sequence goes on along the minus strand of CALSFV010000090.1, from coordinate 188,351 downwards.
AATAAATAATAATAAAATATAATAATAAAATTATTAATAAAATAGGAAGAAGGAAAAATATAAAATATCAAGTATGACACATTCATGTTCATTTTGTGAATTACCGTAGTTGAAGCGTCTTACGCCATCTGAAGCGGCATACGCGAAATTTCAAACGTCCCGTTTTTTCTTTGATTCACGCGCGTACGCGTGATGAATTCACGGACTTTCTGCATTTTCCATCTTAGAGTATGTATGTTTTAGTTTACTTGCGTGTGTTCATTTCCTGTCTAACCGGGATTTTTTCAAAAATGCTCGAAGAAGTGGGATCAATGTCGTCAATTCAATTCGGGTAGAAGTGACGATGTCAGTTTCGGGTGGAGAGTTGCTCATCGTTGAGCATATCAAATATCGGAACTCTGAGGCGGGAAAGTCGCCGATAGGCACACTGTTCATATTTAAGTGAGTTATTTCCGTTACTGCGGCTCTAATGTTTAACAAAACTTTTTGCATTTTTTGTGTGTTTCTCGAAACCTAATAAGCTTTGATAAGAACATCAATGAGGATTATTGCAATCGATGTCATAGCATCGATCGAGTTATATCACGATTCATTTATTTATTTATTTATATTGTTATTGTTTGATTCATTTCAGAGATCGTGTAGAATGGCGAGATTCATCTTCTCTAAACCTAGTGACCTCCTTTGGAGAGATGAAAGGTATGTTCAACAGATCGAATGCAACGGATAGCACGCAAAATGAGAGAGTCCAGACGGTTAAACTGTACAATATCGTATTTTTCGCCTTTTTGCGAATTTTCAATGATCGCTCCCTTATGTTGGAAACACGCCGTTTTTAATACCTTATTAACAATGTCATTTAATCATGTTCAAGTAAATTCACATTGCGGAAAGTTTTATATGGAAAGACTAGTACTGTAGCTCTGTTTGTGTTACGAATCCCGTAGATTTAACAAGGGAAGTACAAGAAATATCTTTTAGACTTTTGAACAAGACTATTTTTCCTCGATAGGTATAGGCAATATATGGACGGAACCAAAAAATTAGCTGCGACCATGCACTTTCAGATTTTATATAATTAATCAAAGTTTGTAAAAAAATCCTCATTTTTTGAAGAAAAAACGCACTGTGCACTGTACAAGGAGCGTAGGAAACAAAGCGCTCCTGTAAGCGCTCCGAGAAAATGGCAGCGTGGTGTAGTGGTAGTGTGTACTCTTCTGAATCGGGTTGTGGTTGGTTCGAGTACACCTATGGAAATTTTTCTTTTGCTCATTTTTAACAGCTTCGGACTTGTTCGTGCATGCTCTTTTAAGATGTTGTTGTAATCTGTGAGAGACCCTGTCCCAACTTTCTTTTCATTTATCTTTTGCTTATTTTTAATAGCTTCGGACTTGTACGTTCGCTGAATTTTTTTTCAAATTCAGATCTTTTATCACTTTCAGAACGTTCGTGCGTTCGTGCAATTTGTTAATATTCCATTACATTTTTCATTATTTCCAATATCTTTAGCATCTGATAACTTCTACGAAATTTGTCAACAAAACAAATTATTAAAATTATACATGTCATATAATATTTCAACAACAATGACAGTTCACAAAACAATTCACGCGCAATCGACGATCACATATCGAGCATTTGATGAAAAGAAAGTTGGGACAGGGTCTCTCACAGATTACAACAACATCTTAAAAGAGCATGCACGAACGTTTTGAAAGTGAAAAAGTAACAACAATTTTTTTCCATTTTTTTCCATCGAAAGTACAAGTCCGAAGCTGTTAAAAATGAGCAAAAGAAAAATGTCCATAGGTGTACTCGAACCAACCACAACCCGATTCAGAAGAGTACACACTACCACTACACCACGCTGCCATGTTCACGGAGTGCTTACAGGAGCGCTTTGTTTCCTACGCTCCTTGTACAGTGCACAGTGCATTTTTTCTTCAAAAAATGAGGATTTTTTTCACAAACTTTGATTAATTATATAAAATCTGAAAGTGCATGGTCGCAGCTAATATTTTGGTTCCGTCCATATATTGCCTATACCTATCGAGGAAAAATAGTCTTGTTCAAAAGTCTAAAAGATATTTCTTGTACTTCCCTTGTAAGAGATTACAATCGATAATTGTCAGGTCTGCGTGTATCACCGCCAAATAAGCCAAAGGTACAACTGGAGATTTGCATGCAAGACGATAGTCAGGTTTGTGCATTATTATTATTATTATTATTATTATTATTATTATTAAATATATAAATAATAACATCGTATTCAGTCCACATTCGTCTTCATGCGACCGGGTGCAGATCAGGATAGTCTGATGAAGGAGCGAGACGCGACGAAGGAGACACTGCAACAAGCGCTCATCAGTCATCGAAAGCTCGTGAAGAAAGTTTGTTTTTTTATTTATAAGAAACATATGTCGAACGTTACATATGGTCAAAATGCGGCCAAGTTTCGATTTTTGCCGGAAGTTTTAGTATAATATATAACAATATCGATAATTTATCTCATTTGGTATTATTTGCAGATGGCGCAAGAGGAAGAGTCGCGCAAAGCCAAACTCGAGGAGAAAAAGAAGATCCTAGAGGAGCTGACGGAGGTGTAAGTGAATGCCACCCCCCCCCCCCCCCATACATGGGGGTGCCCCTGTAAAATTAGGGCTTTTCGAAAATTTGTGGAATGCCCCCCTGTAAAAATGACGTTTAGATGAAATTTTGATAAAAGTGAATGCCCTAAAAATAACCATTTTTCATTCGGATGCCCCTTGTAGAATCGAGCTCCATGTACCCCGCCCATGTATGGTGTAAGTCAATACTATGTGTCACCCCCCCCCCCCCTCCAGTAATAGAGAGCATAATTTCATGACCTTAAAATGCGCGACTGCCCCTTTAAATTTTGAATAAATCTGAAACATAGAAATATTACGCAACTGAACATCTACCGTAATACTGAAAAAAATATACAGATCGAATCAATTCTGTACGCGACAAAAACACAAGCAACGCTTTCCCCACTATATTTTCTTATTTCTTATTATCCATCGTTTTCTCTGTCGGTCTTATAAACTGAAAATTCAACAGTTTTCGAATTTTTTCATATCACAGTGCATGTTCACGTTTAATTGTGACACAATGCCACACTGGAGATATCCTTCTATTAATGTACTCTGACTCATTTCTTCATCTGCGCTCAAGACACTTTTTTATTGTATGGTATTTTTTGCAAGTCGCCATTTTGCGTGTGGTTGCCAAACATTTTCAAACTTTTGGGTGGTGGGCCTATTCCATGCGATAGTTACGGACTTTCGCTGTGAATTTTGGTCATCGATAGTTCGAGATGAATCGCTGATAATAGCAATAAAGAAATAGTAATAACCGTCCTAGTAAATATTATCACTATCGTGTTGTTCAGGTGCGCGCATCTTTTGACGACCAAGCTGATCACTCCTCAGGACTTCTGGACGGACTATTACAAGATTAAGGTACAGTACTCTATCCTATAGTCGTTCGATACCACGTATGGTCGCTGACTTTGGGTTACCCCTGTAAAATTATGACTTGTAGAACATTGTGTACCATAAATCACGCTATCTGAGAAAATCCACATAGGTGCGGTATCGATGAAAAATGAATTTTTCTGTTATATGTATGATAATTACAGGCTCCATGAGTGAAGTACACTGGTACTTGGAAATTGCTTCCAATTGAAAATTCGCTTCAGGGGGTGACCACACAACGATTTGGCGCCTTTTCCTAAAAAGTTTATTTGGAATCCAATCGATGCGGGAGTGGGCTCAATCGAATCCTTAGCTAATTCTAAGAAACTATTGTCTAGGTGAGTTTTTTGATCAACGGACAACGAAGGCTGGAATCGGGAATTTTCGAAAAAAAATTCACATTTAATTAATTTTCACTATTTCACTATAACAAGCCTACAACTTTTTATTTGCTCAATCGCTTCTAAATATCATAACACATCTTCAGTTTGAAAATCATAATTTTTTAAAAATATGAATAATGCGAACAAATCGTTTTTATAACGAAAATCGTAATTATGGTGTGCACCTACAGTAATCCCTAATCGCTCAATTTGGAAATTTGATAGTTTTAAACATATTTCACCGCTGTTCTTGACATGACTGAGGTATACGACTACTTCGGAGCGCACCTGCACGGTAAAGTGCTGGCCAATATTCTATGATATTTTGGTTTTTCAGCAATAACTTTCTTCGCAGTCAACCGTTTCTCTTTATTTTTTAGTATGTTTGTATAGATGGTAAAATGGAATAATGATCCAATTTTTATCGATATTGGATCACAAACAACGAAATAGTGATCAATTTACGAAAAATGTCAATTTTCATCAACATCAGCACCTGGGCACGGGTGCACTCCGAAGACGAGGAGTAGTCGTATACCTTAGTCACGTCAAGAACAGCGGTAAAATATGTTTAAAACTATCAAATTTCCAAATTGACCGATTAGGGATTACTGTAGGTGCACACCATAATTACGATTTTCGTTATAAAAACGATTTGTTCGCATTATTCATATTTTTTTAAAATTATAATTTTCAAACTGAAGATGTGTTATGATATTTAGAAGCGATTGAGCAAATAAAAAGTTGTAGGCTTGTTATAGTGAAATAGTGAAAATTAATTAAATGTGATTTTTTTTCGAAAATTCCCGATTCCAGCCTTCGTTGTCCGTTGATCAAAAAACTCACCTAGACAATAGTTTCTTAGAATTAGCTAAGGATTCGATTGAGCCCACTCCCGCATCGATTGGATTCCAAATAAACTTTTTAGGAAAAGGCGCCAAATCGTTGTGTGGTCACCCCCTAAAGCGAATTTTCAATTGGAAGCAATTTCCAAGTACCAGTGTACTTCACTCATGGAGCCTGTAATTATCATACATAAAACAGAAAAATTCATTTTTCATCGATACCAAAAAATATTCCAGTTATTGAATTCTCTCAGATAGTGCTTTATAATAAGCTGATCCATACATTTTCATTGTCTCGCAATGCGAGGTATGCGAGGCCCCCCCCCATATATGGCTCATTTTCAATGACTCGACAATATGCTGAAAATGACGATTTTTAAGCTAAAAAATAACGAATTTTCGAAATCGACCCGCTATTTTTCGAAACTTGACCCAAAAACAACGGCGAGGGTACCGAAAATGTATGAGCTGATCTTTGATCTTTCCCTTTCAGAAAGGAAAACAGGAAGAAAGCACGGGCTTGACGGGCACCTTCCTCGCCAATATTGTACAGTGGAAGACGGACGGACTCCATTTGAACTTGAACCCGTCCATTATCCAGAACATCTTTGCCATCTATCCGATGGGTAAGTAAAGATATAGATAAACGGGGTTATTGATCAATATTTATTCCAAATATTGCAAGTTTCTGGAGGTATTTATCGATTTAATGTAAAGAGAGGTTGATTACAAATTTAATTTGGTTGTAGGCGGAAATCGTGCAGACTCAGGAGATTTGAATAAAAAGGGAAATTTTGATATTATTTTATTATTCTATTAACCATACATGGGCGGGGTACCTGGAGCTCGATTCTGAATGGGGCATCCAAACGAAAAATGGTTAATTTTACGAGAGACCATCTGGCTCAAGTGACATTCTCTTGGCACTTGGCCAAAAAGTGATATGAACCGATCGCGCCCAAATTGTGCACAGCTGTAGTATGGGGTGGCATCATACATTTTCAAACCCCAACAATGTTGATATCTGACCAGTTTCAAAATTTGAAAAATCTGACCAGTTTTTCGAGAATGGTCAAGTTTCGCGCATGAGACGAGTTATGAGAGAAAGAAATAATTTATTTGTTATGAAAACATATAATAAAGATTGAACTTGAATGAGATTTGTTGTGAATTAATGTGATAAAGTTTGAAATTCTTTCATATGAAGGACTATTGAATTGAAAGAATATAAAAAATAAAAAAAGTAAAAGAGAAATAAATAGAGAAGGAGAAGAGGGAAGAGAGGTAAAAGTGTTGTCAGATTACGGTACGTAGAGTTAGGTCAGTTATGTGATCTGTTATTTGAATTTTTAATATCGTTTAATTTAAAAGTCGTTTTACGTATGTTTCTTTGCGTCATGACGATCATTAAGAGAACTAGAAATGTTTAAAATATAAATTGGACACTAACGTTAGTTATTCATTGAGTTTAGTGCCAAAACGCCCAATGGCCCAATGTACGACATTACCATAGTATTGTTGGACAATTGTTTGTAGGCAGTTAGTTCACTTATTTCGAATCCTTTTTTAAAAATTTTTTTTTCCAAAATGTGTAGAATTGCCTGAACTTTCACTTTATGTGCATTAGAAAAATAAATAAAAATGATTTGAGCTCATACGTTCATTTTAAACATCAAAACTGGTCAGATTATGGTATTTGGGAAGATGTGAGAGCAACGAAATATTTTTTTCCTACTTATTCGTGGTCATAATTAATTATAAAAACAAGAACTGCACTCGAAACTGCCTCCAAGTAGTCATTTCAGATTTAGAAAGGTAAACAAGTGGTCAGATCTTGTATTTGATAAGATGTGACATCCGTGAAATATTTTTTCATGCTCTTTCGTGCTTATATTTAATAATGAAAACAAGAACTGCACTCGAAACTGCCTCCAAGTAGTCATTTCAGATTTAGAAAGGTAAACAAGTGGTCAGATCTTGTATTTGATAAGATGTGACATCCGTGAAATATTTTTTTCCTACTTATTCGTGCTCATAATTAATGATAAAAACAAGAACTGTGCGTAAATGTGCCTCCAAGTAGTAATTTCTGATATTCAAATACTTGTGCTTCTGAGAATGTTGATAGGCACATTTATCAATGAATATCAAATTTTAGTGTTGAATTTACATTTTAAAAATCCATTATTCTCTTAAAAATCCATTATTCTCTTAATGATCATATGTGAAGTAATGAAACAAACTGAAATCGGGGATGTGCCTACCAACATTCTCAAAAAATTGAATATAAGAAATTGCTTGTTGGAGGCATATTTACTCACATTCTTTTACTTTGATAATTATTTATGAGCACGAATAAGTAGAAAAATATATATTTCAATATCACATCTTTTCAAATGTCAGCTCTGATCAGTTTTGTGGCTTTAAATGACCGTATGAGTTCAAATAGTTTTTATTCTATTTAATTTTTTGTACTTGGAAATAAACTTCATCATCTTCTTCAACGACAAGTAGAAGAATTATCGATCGACCGTTAGTGCACATTTCTCAATAACCAACTTTACTGTCCAATTTACAGTTCAAAAATTGATAGCCCTCTTAGTGATCAAATTTTACGTAAAGATGCATACGTAAATCACAGTTTTAATGCTATTATCAGTAATTATCATTGTACAACTCTAGCAACTCTTCTAGCTTTCTTCCTTCTTCTCCCTTTTTACCTTTTATAGCACGGTGTGACACACCTACCGGAGAAAAGAGTGGGCGGAGGTTTAAACTTTTAGCGCATACCGTATACAGAAAACGAAAAGTGTAGTTCGCGATCACGAAGGCATTTCCGTATAAGAAAAAAATACAGATTTGAAAAAATTCGCGCCATTCCTGAATCATGAAAAAGAACATGCTTACAGTAATTAGTAAGCATTGAAAAATCCTGATTAATGCCTGAATTCTGCAGGAATTGTTGTTGGGTCTCACAGCGAATAGAAAGAAAAAGCGAGAGCGCAGACATGTCAGACACTTTTTGTCTGCTAATTCTGTCGCCGATCGATTTCTCTTGTTGTGTCATACCGTGTATTTCGCAATTCTTTATATTCTTTCAATTCAATAGTCCTTCATATGCACGAACACAAACCTTTATTAAAGCTCATGATAAATCTATATCACATCAGTTCACAATAAAACTATTTCAATTTTAATCTTTATCACATTAATTTTAAAAAAATCAATTCTCTATTTCTTTCTCCACTTGTCTCGTTCCTTTCGTGCACTTGATCATCCTGGAAAAAAAACTACTGTAGGGGAAAACGAGCTTTCGTAAACCACCCTATTAAATAACATGCTAACAATAAGCTGCCGAAAAATACTCTGAGCATTAGTTTATTTGCCCTTATAATGCACATTTGCCTTACGTGCCTACTACGGTGGCGAGAACCAGTCACTAGTCACTAATTATTATCTCTCTCCAACTAGTGCGCAATCTTTTCCACTCTCTCTGATACTCTTCTGTCCCCTGTGGCAGCCGTGCATTGGGGTCACGGTTAAGTAGAAATATTACTCTTTTTCTACTCTTTGTTTTTTTCTCGGCTCTAAGTAATCAAAATATGCAAATCTATATAATTTTTGAATCTACAAATCAAGGGATATTCTACAAGCCTAAAATTGACTGCAAAAGGACAATTTTAAATTTCTTCAATTTTTCAAGTCATGCATTGCAGTAAATATTTTATTAAAGTAATTCGAATAACAATGAAAAATAAAATAAAGAAAATATAAAAATATTGATAAAGGAAATAAATTATATTATCGCCCGATTCCGATCCGATTTGAAAGAATGCATACACGAAAAATTGAAAAAAAAGTGTTCTTTGACAGTCAATTGCAGACTTGGTAAATAGCTCTTAGCTTGTAGATTTCAAACATATTCAGATTTACAAATTTCGAATACTTATAGCCGAGAAATCCCAAAAGGAGTAGAAAAAGAGTAGCTGAAAATAAGTCACTAATGTTGCGATGATCTCATCACTACTAACCGTCGCGCGAGAGGTCGTAAATGTGCCTTTCTCGGTTGTGTAGAGAGAGACTGTTACTAGGGCTAGTAAGTAGTGACTGGTTCTCGCCACCCTAGTGCCTACGCCGTAACCTCCGCCGTAAGGACAGAGGTTACGGCGTAGGCACGCAAGGCAAATGTAACGAATGGTAGGACACTCATAGACTTATTTATACTGCAGCGGTATTACTTATTTATACCGTATTTAAAGTGCATGCATACTAATTCTTGTGCATCTATTAATAATATTAATTTAACTATATAGTTTTCTTTCGTCTCATTTTGGACACCACTCCTTCGTACCATTCATTCAGAGATCAAAAGAAACCGAAATGCGACTCCCCTGAATTTTGCCAATCAAGGATATTTCGAAAAAAAAACAAAAAAAATTAAACAATATTTGCTCTTTCGAAAATATCAATGCGCTAAAGTTTACTATTGATATATTGGAACGGAAGAATTGCAAATTTGTTTCGGGGAAGTATCTGCAAAAATTTATTTCGAGAAAGTATCGGAAAAGCGAAAAACTAAGAATGCACATCTCTGCTGCCAATAGGGCAAATATTGATAAGTGGTTTACCACAATTTGTTTGCTTATTCGTTCGGGTTTTGACCACTTTTCTATGTTTATGTCACTCCTATCTTGTCGTAAAAACGTTATCACATTATTTACGTGAAAATAAGCGAAAAATAAGCGATTTTTGACAAATCTGACCAGTTTTAAAATTTTTGGTGAAATCTGACCAGTTGGCGGAGCCAAAAATTGTTGGTCTTAGCATAATGTATGGGTGGCATGAGCTCACAGACGGAGTTTGGGTTCGTCATATCTGCACCCTCGATAAATAACGTAAGTTCGATAAAGTGGCATCAAAATTTCAAAGTTTACGGATTCGTTCGATATGCATATGTGACGATGGGCAATAATAAGTAGGTAAATACCACCAAGTGTCATCCCGATCCAAAACCTTGAGACCCAGAAAAATTTTAAAAAACATTTAAAAAAATTTTGTTTTATTTTTCCTACAATTGCCTATCGGTGAGGGTAATTTTTTATTCCTTCAATTTGATCAGTATATATTAGTGTAACTACTATATGAAAATGAACTAAAACACAATCGTGAAATGTTACTTTATTTCCGAAAAACCACGACTAATTCGCCTTTTTATCGCGAACTGACTGAATAAACATAAGCCGGTTACGGTTATGCGAATTCGGAAATACAAAATTCATATTTTTTTCGAAAAAATACTGCCTTATTACACCTCATATATTCATATAACAAACAAATGATAAAAGAAAACAACAGTATAATACCGAAAATCGAATGCTAAATAATAGTGATTGCTGAATTTTGAATTTCTGCATTTGGATTACGGTAGGGCGCACGATAGTTCCTTTCAGTTCGCGATAAAACGGCGAATTAGTCGTGGTTTTTCGGAAATAAAGTAACATTTCACGATTGTGTTTTAGTTCATTTTCATAAAGTAATTACACTAATATATACTGATCAAATTGAAGGAATAAAAAATGACCCTCACCGATAGGCAATTGTAATAATAATAATATTTATACGTATTCATGAATAAACAGTGAAACGTGTGATAGAAGAAAAAGAAAAGCAATGTAGGAAAAACATTTTTTTAAATTTTTTAATTTTAAATTAATTTTTAATTTAGTTTTTTAAATTTTTCTGGGTCTCAAGGTTTTGGATCGGGATGACACTTGGTGGTATTTACCTACTTATTATTGCCCATCGTCACATATGCATATCGAACGAATCCGTAAACTTTGAAATTTTGATGCCACTTTATCGAACTTACGTTATTTAGCGAGGGTGCAGATATGACGAACCCAAACTCCGTATGTGAGCTTATGCCACCCCATACTACAACTGTACACGATTTGGGCCCGATCGGTTCATATCACTTTTTGGCCAAGTGCCAAGCCATAAGCAAAATATGTTCACTGAGTCAGATAGTCTCTCTCACAGGGGCCTTCACTTTTTTTTCAAAAATTTCACGCGAACGTCATTTTTACAGGGGGGGGGGGGGCATTCCACAAATTTTCGAAAAGAATTTTACAGGGGGGCACCCCCATGTCGGCGCCCATGTATGCTATTAACGTGCATATGCACGAGCACTAAATGTCGGCGATAATTGAGGGGATAATCTTGCGCAGGGGCTGGCTGTGGAAGGGCAATATGCTTACAAGGGAAGCACCAGTTGCGACGGAAACGATTCTGAAAGGGACCCGCATGGGTAGTTAGTGTTGAGGGGGAGACCCCAAACTGTTTTCAAATGCTGCACTGCGGACCTGCTAATCGATAATATAGATCGATGCACGCGACGCTTAAATACCAAAGGAGATGCAACGTAGAGTGTTTACAAACTTCCTCAACTTGATTTTCATTGTTTTATCGACATTTCAGAGCTTTATCATTTAAATAGAATACGGTGAATGAAGATATATACAAGGGGAACTACACGTAAATAATCAGTATTGGTGCAAGTTCGTCAAAAACATTCGAAGCAGAACGGCTTCTCAAACTTGGGACAAGGAGTGCATCCTTCTTCCTTGCATTCACATGGATAATCGCTGCCTTTTTCGAATATGTAAGCCTTGGGGCACGGATTTCTTGAGGGTGGTGGACATACGTGGGCGGGCATTGCCGCTGGAAATGAAAATCGGGGGGGGGGTCGGAAGCAAAAAATGGAGCATTTATACGTCATTTTGAGTGATTTTTTTGGAAAATCGGGGGGTCGGGTGCCAAAAATCGGGGTGTATTGCCGCTAGCGTCAGTGGTGCCCACGTACGGTGGTGGAGAATCACTAGTCGAAATTATCGATTAGTAGGTCCGCGGTGCAGCTTTTGAAATCAGATTTGTCGCCCCCCCCCCCCTCAACCCTAACTACCCATATCGGTCCCTTTCAGAATCGTTTCCGTCGCAACTGGTGCTTCCCTTGTTAGATTGGAAGGGACTCCAAGTTGGAGTCTCCAACCCAAGCATATTGTGATAATAATATAAAGCATAATAAATAAATAAATAATAAATCCACTTTTCAGTAGAGCGCAAACACCTCGAGCTCGTGCCCTACGAGATGGAAGACAAGGAGTTTTGGGTGAAGTTCGTTTCCTCTCACTACTTCCATCGCGAACGAGAGGTATACGGTAGTTTGTAACGGGGGAGATACGGTAGTCTAGAAATCGGATATAGTAGTCTGTAATGTGGTACTGTAACCCGTGGATTAATAGTCATGCAGTAGCTTTGGGTGGAAATTATTCGAGGAACTAGCGATGTGTTTTGCGTACGCTTCGAGTTGAGCTCCCATTGCAGTTATGTTTCATGGAATAATCAAAGCAGATTTTTGTTTCATATTTGTTATTGTCATGGCAGCTGAAGAGAAGATATACATCTGCAGGTTCTTCCCAATACGGAGGATCCGTTCGCCGATTGTGTCAAGTACGACGAAGAAGGTACGGTAGGTTCGGTGGGGTTACGGTAGTTGAACTTGATTTCTGTAGCTGTCCGTTGTTCGCACACCATTTCACAAGCTCCTAATTGTCGGTTTGAAGAAAAAAACAGCTATAATAATATAATATAATATATAATAATAATATGCATAGGTGTGCTCGTAAAAACTTTTTTTTTCTGCGCACAGCCTTGCCTTTCCATAGGGGCCTTGCGCACAGCATTGCCTGGAAACTAAATTGGAAAAAAATTGGAAAATTTTCAGTCGAATCTCAAAAAAATAGCCATGCGCATAACCTTGCCTCCCACTTACCCTGTTTGCGCACTGCCTTCTCCCCTACAGGTTACGCATGCGTGCCCGCCTATGGATGAAGACGCTATCACTGTATTAGTCTAATTTGACCGTGATGTAGCGTGGCTTTGGATTTGTGTACAAATGTTCTTTGCTTTGAAATTATTACAATTTTATCATAAATGTACACGAAAAGAACAATAAAAAGTATGAATGCGTGAGATGATTAAATAGATGGTAACCATCTCGTGGAACAGACGCACCCGAAGAATTGTGAACCATCCACAGTAGAACCATTTAGAAATTGTAGGTATTTTTGCAATCGTTATTCAAAAAGCGCACCTACATTTGAGGCGACGGTGATGCTCACAGACCATCACACTGGATGGTTAATGGACACACGGGAGATACTAAATAAGTAAATAAAAAATACAAAATAAATAGACGGATTGGAGTTAGGAATAGTGACGAGCGATGAATTGATGAATATGTGCGTTAAGCAATTCGGGGTGAATGTTGGATGAGGGACTGAAGTGGCCACTGTCAGGCGACATTGATTGCATTTTGTCGTGCTGATTAGGGCTCGTGTAGCCTAGCAATTCACGAAACACAGCTTCGGCTCTTTCGTTCTCGGTAACGATGAATCGGGCTTGTCGCAGAACCATTGGTCGAAATCTGGCCAGGTACGATCGTACGCGGTTCTGCAATGATCGTAATTATTATTATTATTATTATTATTATTATTATTATTATTATAAGCGCATGGTTAAAGTATGGCATAGAATGGTTTATCCCAATACCTTAACAGCGGGTGCTCGATAGTCGTACACGACCGTGCAGCTGTTCTTTGTGATGATATCAGACACGGGAATCGATCGTGTAGATGAATTCTGTAATGAGGGTTTATGATGGCCGATTTTATATTTCGATTAAGTGTATCTTGGGATATTGATTTAGGCTTTTTTTCCCGAAAATCATCAAGAGAAAGAGAAGCCAAGTGAAGCTTTTTAGTCATTTAAAAACATTCTTTTTGAATTAACCAAATTACCTGAGAAGAGCAGAATCCTTGATCGTTGTAATCGTTGGAGAAGCGAGACGTCTTACGAGTCCTTCTCTTCATCCTCTTATTGTTGAATGACGAAGATGAAGCATGTGATGGCCTCGTCGTTGTAGAAGGAACGAAGGATGCGGCGTTGACGTTGAATACGAAACCGGTCATTGCTATGGTAGATAGAGCTAGTGACAACAACTGTTCAAAGTGAACTGAATGATGGTTATGGCGCGATGACCCCGGCTTATATGGGGTATCTTAGGATAGGATGGATGGGCGGGTCGAGTGGTCATCCTCGCTCCCATGCCCACTGGGTGCCACAATCGGTGCATAGTAGCGGATATGGTTAAAGCGATATGACCCAGTGGGAACGGGAAACGGGTGAGAGAATGCGCTGTAAAGAGAAAAGAGATGGGGGAAAGGGGTCTTACTTACCGTATACCGTGGAAAGATAAGAGTGTGGATTTAAAGAAATTGCATTAAATGTATACTTTTTGAATTTTTGTTAGTGTGTACAGACAGAGGGAAACAAGTGAAGGAATTAGATCATTCATACATTTTCGGAACCCTCACAGGATCTTTTTTATTTAGTGGCTGGATTTTCGAAATATAATAATAATATATTTATCTTCTCTATACGGATGAACGAGAAGATATATCATGGTATATGTATTGATTGAAAACAATAAAGAAGGATGGGTTGATTTTAAAAAAATCTTTATTTTTCGAGCAACATAGTGGGCTGATCCTGAAAATGAGCCGTATATGGGAGGTCGTTCCTCGCTTTATGAGAGTATAAAAATGTGTCATCTGAAATTTGTACTTTCAATTGGAACTTTTTTTGCATGTCCGTGTTGACCTGTGGGATCAATGTTTCAATTGGGTCTTATATTCTCTTGTCTTTTTATTCCATCAATAGATTAATAGATGAAGACCCTATCACTGTATTTGTAGAATTTTTCCGTGATATAGTGGTGGGCGCATGGAAACGAATATTTTTTTTTTGTGTAGCGCGCAAAAAGTGACTAACTTTATACTTACTTTTTTTTATTTCTGTTATGCTATTTCATGAGTATATAGCGAAAAACAGGAAGGAATTCCGATGGGAGAACATATTTCCCTAAGGGGGGGGGGGGTATTGTCCTTAGCGGCAACTCGACCCATGTATGTTTTCTCCATAATGGATACAATCACAGTTCGAATAGCTACGTTACAGATTTGCAAAATGCGGTCAGGTTTTCGCATAATGCGCTCGTGTTTTCACAGAAAAAAAACAAAATGCGGTCATAGGTCGAAAAGTATGTTGCAAAGTACCGATAACCTAGCTATTCGACGTATGAATGCGGTCAGTCTTCGTAGATTGCAACAGGGGTGTGCGGCAACCACTTTTTTCGGCAGTCGGCAATTGCCGGCAAGCGGAAAATAAAAATTCGGCAATTGCCTGCAACTTCGGCAATTTTGAACTTAACTATTTAAAGCCAAAGATAATTTTTATGAAGTACTTATCAAAAATCGTTAAATACCAAACGAAACCAATGACAATAAAAAATTGCATCAATGAATGAAATATCAATATTTTTCGTAAAACATTCTTAGAGTTGAGTGGTATTTGGAAAGATTCTTTCTGTATTTGTTGAGAAAGATTCCCTCCGTCCCAAACAGTCTTTCAGCTTTCGCAGATAAGAATAGGCAAATTAGATACTTCGTGGCTACTCGTGAGATAAGAAGGTGTTATGCCTTCGTAACATTACTAGTCGAATGAGAGAATAGATCAATCTCCGTATCTAGTGTAGTGGCCAGAAAACTTTTGACTTCCTGGAGAAAACACAAAGGATAACGAAATGTCATTCTCCAAACGACACGATTATTCGTTTTGATATACCGTATACATCATATAAAACACTAATAATAATAATCTTTATCACATCTGTACATTGGTGCGGTGGGTCATGACGGGGGTTCTTCATAGATTAATGGGTTACAATTCTTTCTTCTATTCATCGGTTCATCGATCGTGTATGCCTTGATGGTTTTTCCATATCTGCGTTTACTACGAAGTAGAATCCAGAAAATAATCCATTAGAAATAGAAGTGAACAACCCACGTAGCAGTAGATGCTTCGTCCGAAGTGGCTGCATGAAGAAGGAAATACACCTCCCGGCTTTCCAAACACCTTCTGGGAGGGGATTCAACTGTATAAAACACTATCTGAGAAAAATTCAACAACTGGGATATTTTTTGGTATCGATGAAAAATGGATTTTTCTGTTTTATGTGTGATATTTACAGGCTCCATGAGTGAAGTACACTAGTACTTGGAAATTGCTTCCAATTGAAAATTCGCTTCAGGGGGTGACCACAGAACGATTTGGCGCCTTTTCCTAAAAAGTTTATTTCGAATCCAATCGATTCGTGAGTGGGTGCAATGGACTCCTTGGCGAATTGTAAGAAACTATTGCTGAGAAAAGTTTTTTGATCCACGGTCAACGAAGGCTGGAATTTTGAATTTTCGAAAAAAATTTCACATTTAATTAATTTTCACTACTTCACCTTAACAAGCCTACAAATTTTTATTCGCTTAATCGCTTCTAAATATTATAACACATGTTCAGTTTGAAAATCATAATTTTTAAAAAATTGGAAATTTATGTACGAATCAATTTTGTTCGTAGGACTTAATTGTGGTGAGGATTGGCGACGTTTCCTAAAAGTTTATTTCGAATCCTACCGATTCGGGAGTGGGCGCATTCGAATCCTTGTCTAATTCTAAGAAACTATTGCTGAGGAGAGTTTTTCGATTAACGGTCAACGAACGCTGGAATAGGGAATTTCCGATAAAAAATGTTTACATTAAATTAATTCTCACTATTTTCCCATGGCGAATGTAAACTTTTTATTTGCTTAATCGCTGCTACATAATATAACACATCTTCAGTTAAAAAAGTGTAATTTATAAAAAAATATAAATTTGTGTTCGAATCAATTTTGTTTTTTTAATGAAGTATGGTGAGGAATTGTGGTAAGGGTAAGAAGGCGAAATTTTCTGCTCGATTTTTTGTCGCTTTTCTGCTAGTTTCGTGCTTATTTCAACGCAATGACACGGGAATTTGACTTTTCATCCGGTGGTTCGGAGTGCAGCTGCAGTTGGGCAGTGTTCCTCACTATTCTAATCATCATTGTGATGTAATTTTTATTCTATTCACTTATTCCTATACGTGCTAAGATGTGTTATGATATGTAGCAGCGATTGAGCAAATAAAAAGTTTACATTCGCCATGGGAAAATAGTGAGAATTAATTTAATGTAAACATTTTTTATCGGAAATTCCCTATTCCAGCGTTCGTTGACCGTTAATCGAAAAACTCTCCTCAGCAATAGTTTCTTAGAATTAGACAAGGATTCGAATGCGCCCACTCCCGAATCGGTAGGATTCGAAATAAACTTTTAGGAAACGTCGCCAATCCTCACCACAATTAAGTCCTACGAACAAAATTGATTCGTATATAAATTTCCAATTTTTTAAAAATTATAATTTTCAAACTGAACATGTGTTATAATATTTAGAAGCGATTGAGCGGATAAAAATTTGTAGGCTTGTTAAGGTGAAGTAGTGAAAATTAATTAAATGTGAAATTTTTTTCGAAAATTCAAAATTCCAGCCTTCGTTGACCGTGGATCAAAAAACTTTCCTCAGCAATAGTTTCTTACAATTCGCCAAGGAGTCCATTGCACCCACTCACGAATCGATTGGATTCGAAATAAACTTTTTAGGAAAAGGCGCCAAATCGTTCTGTGGTCACCCCCTGAAGCGAATTTTCAATTGGAAGCAATTTCCAAGTACTAGTGTACTTCACTCATGGAGCCTGTAAATATCACACATAAAACAGAAAAATCCATTTTTCATCGATACCGCACATATGTCGATTTTCTAAGATAGCGTGTTATATTTCTAAGATATTGCGCACAAAACTTGTGCTTATCTGACTTTTTCATGATTTTTTGATTGAATTTTATTTCGGCAATTTTTCATAATTGATTGCCGTTGCCGGCAACCAATTTCGGCAATCAAAAGTCGGCAATTCCGGCAATCGGCAACTCAGTTGCCGCACACCCCTGGTTTGCAACGCAATTTTCGTCCTATGGATACAGTATATTAATGTGTTTTAGAAATGGCCAAATTGATCGACGGTGGCCCGAAGCGGAAGCGACTCGATTTCACCTACCTAGACGACAACATATTTGCAGAGATGAAATGGGTCAGTTCACGATAGTTGCCGGGAGACTGGTGCTGGATTATGGTATTTTTGGGGATTCTTAAGCATACATTTTCTTTACCCTCGCCGTTATTTTTTATGTAGTGGGTCGATTTAGAAAATTCGTTATTGTACGCTTAAGAAACGTCGCTTCTTTTCACATCAAGTGGTTGAAAATGAGCCGTGTATGGTTTCGGTGATGGTTTTTGAACAGTGAATACAATGAACTAATTGCAGGTGCAAGAGCCGAAGAGGAGATGCATTATGAAAGTAGAGGAGAAGCCGATGACGATGCTGTTTCGGAGGTACCTTTATTTGCTCACTCATTATTGATTGATATGGAAGCGCAGTAATTGTAGATGTACTCATGAAACAGCAAACAGTAAACAAAAAGAAAGTTACTTTTCGCGCGGTTACGTATTTCAATTTTACCCTGAAAAACTGGAGAATTATTTATTGATTATCGATTCTATTGTAGTCTGTGCCGATGACCCATTTGAATTGGTTGTATTAATGTGCACATGCATTTCTCTAAGTCATAGGTCGAATAGCTAGGTAATTGGTTTTCACAATCCGGTCAGGTTTTTCGATTTTTGCGAAATTTTGGCTCAAAACCCGGTCAGGTTTTTCGATTTTTGTGAAATTTTGGCTCAAAATCCGGTCAGGCTTGGTACTTTGTAACATACTTTTCGACCTATGCTCTAAGTCAATGTCACGCAGATGTAACTACTTCTCGGAACGCATCCTGACAACACAGTTGTCTGCAGGAGCTACAATTGAGGAGACCGGACCTTCTGGAAGCGGTGGTGGTGTAGGACCCGTGGCAAGTGTTAAAGGATATGCAGTGATGAATGTGAGATGATTATCAGTGATTTAGATATGATCAAAATCACGCTAGTTTAGAAATTTTCTCGCGAAGTGGGCCAACGATTGAAATTTATGTGGGGAAATTTATCTGTGTACAAAGAAGCACAAGTAGAAATGGACCTTTTAATAATGAAAAGGGAGCGATAAATGATAACGATGACTATTGACAATGACTATTATAATCTATATAAAATAAATGAGAGGAGTCAAATGAAGAATAGTTTAGAGAAAGTCGATATTTGTATAGAAAACAGAATGTGTTATTTGATGCAATTTGGAGCGAATACTTCTGATAGAGAATGAATGGAAAATATCTGTAAGAGAGTGAACAGCAGTGTCTGTTCGTATTTGCCGTATAATGCTTTTGGGAATCAAAGTTTGTAAATTTGAAGTAAATTGTAATAAATGGCGGAAAATGACACTAGTGAATGAATTCAAATTGCAGCGTTGGATGGGCGGAGAGACTTCGGAGGACGTGTTGGAGTCGTCTGAACTAGGATTGGACTGGAGTTGTGAAGAAGACGAACAACAACTACATTCGATCAAGGTGCAGGACGGTACGATGTGAGTATGATAGTGAGGTTGCGGTAGATAGTACAGGGCGACGTTTACACAAACTTACCTGGACTGACATTCAAAAAAAAAGATGAACGATATGTGCGATGAGCTATGCAAATACTTTTATTGTTAGGGGGTCTTTATATAACCATTGTGGTCTGCTTTGCGCAGTTTTCTTACCTTTAAAAATAATTCGTGAACACTTTTGATGTTTTCTTGAGTTGTTGATATATACCACTATATATCATATCGCGTTTACAGTATCGCGGAAGCGGAACATCCTCCTGAAGCGGCCGAGCTCTATCGATCGATTGTACTCAAGTTCATTGAAGAAGTCTCCGAGCAGGTTGATTTCCTGTTTCGATCATACATTTGATTCTGACTGTTTTCTGTGACGCCGATATTATTTTAGATTTCATAAAACAATGGGTGGAAAAGCACGTTGCAATCCACGAAAAATGGCTGCATTTTGCGATTTTTTTACTTGAAAACCTTGTCGGATTGTTTAGAAAACGTTGCTGTATTTTATGATTTTTTTTTTCAAAAAAAAACCTGGCTGCATTTCATAGGTGGGCACGCTGGGGGAAGGCTTTGCGCAAACCGGGGAATTTTAAGGCAAGTCTATGCGCATGGCCATTTTTAGCAGATTTGCTCGCAATTTTCCAATTTTTTGCGAGGCAAAGCTATGCGCCAATGCTGTATTTTGAAGATCAGTAACGAACATAGCTATTATAGAATTGAAACTGTCCGAACAATACAAATTCCGCTATTTGCCGCGCAATACTCAGACTCCGCCCACTTCTTCGCGCGACATACCATTTTCTCTTATTTCATCGATTTTTATGGCGTCTTCTCGTTATTTAATTGGGCTTTCAGCAAAAATAAAATTATATGCATTTACAAAACGTTCGGAAAACCCTCCCGAAATTAGGCGAAAAATTTGGAGTGCGTTTTTCTCAACGGTGGAGAAGTTTACTATATTCGGCATTTGCGCGATGTATGCAAAACTTTTGTAATTCTATAATATTCATCCTATGCATACGACTGATCAGATTTTTAAAAATTTTTTAAATGGTCAGATGAACATTGTCGGGGTTCGAAAATGTATGTGAGCGGTACGTCTCTCGTTCATCTCTTCTTCTCTCAACGAAACAAAATCAACGGATCCAATCCTAGAAGACATTAGGCAAGTCAGGAGTGGTACGCCTTCAATTTCAACTGTTAAACACTTTATCAAGATTAATTAATAATCGAATCTGAAGTGTCATTAAAGGGGATCTTATTTCTTTAATTCTCATTCTTTCTTCTCCTTATGATGGCCTATTAATGTGTTGTTGATTCGGTGAGAGAAGAAGAGACGAACCGCTCACAACCGAGACAAACGCAAAGAGAGACGCCTTTAATAAAAGCCACTAAAGACGATGTTTGAACGAGGTCTTCGTGGTTTCGAAAAGGATCAAAGTGTAGCGGCTCTGCGATTAAAGAAGATCAAATGATAATGAAGAAATTACAGAAGCATTAATACAGAATAGGGTTGTCCGTTCGGAAGACGAAACGCCATTCGAAAGTCACGTATTCTCACTCTCGTTCCGGAACGACGTGACTTTTGATACGGAATCAATTCGGAAGAGTAATTATTTGCCTCTCGTTCCGGAAGAGATGCAAATCGGCTCCTTTGTTCCGAAGAGGGGAAGGGAAAGGGGGAGAAAAGAAGGGGATGAGTGTGGAACATATTTGAGATATCAGAATTGGAGAGAGAACTTTGACAATACACCGATCAGTTTTGTCCGTGATCGAACAATGAAATTGATACGGAAGGGATACGGAACGCTATCAAATCACTCTCATTCCAGAAGAATCTCATTTCTCTCTCTCGTTCCGGAATAAATGCAAATCTTCCCTTCCAAACGAAACTTCGAATTCCGTTTTCGTTTCGTTAACCCTAATACAGAATGAAAATCCCGGGTTATCACACTCCTGATCCAGCGATTTAACGGTTTAGCTGATCTTGATAAAACGTGCTAAAATCTAAATCTAAAAATTAAAAATTGTAATGTATTAAATAATTAATCCGTTCAGGATATTCTCGAACCACCGGAAGAATGGTTCGCACCCTGCTCCTCCTCTGCTTCTGACGATTCAGCTAAGAACGACCTGAGACCTACATCGCTTCGTCTGAATCCATCCACACAGTGGGGCTCACTCGTCCCTTTCGTCGGCGAGATTCGTTTAGTGCACGATACGGTACGGTATTCGTGGTTTTACTTTTTTTTAATGAGAAACGTCGTCTTACATCACGTCACTGAATCGGATTTGGTTCGTCGTTAAAATTGAAATAAAAAGATTAAATGCACATTCCTAGTTTTGTTAAGTGTGATAGTAATTATTCTATCCGAATTGTATCCAGGTAAACGAGCTGGCCAGGCACTTTTGGACGTGCTTCCCTCCCGTGACACCCGAACTGGAGTCTAAGGTACGGCAATTGAATCGATCGATAATATAAACTCGGCCCTGAGTACTAGATTACAGTTGCACAGAAATTACTGTAGGGAGGGAGCACTACGGTATCAATTCTGCACGATTGATAATGTGAGAAGAATTGCAACATTAAAATTATATATAATACATTACAAAAATATTCGGAAAAAACCAAATATTTGGAGTGCGTTTTGACTGGAGTTTTTTTCAAGGTGGTGTGTTTTATAATTTTCGTAATTTGTCATGGTGTATGAAAAACGTCTGTATTTCTATTATAGTTGTCTTACTGTAAAATGGCGTAGAATATATTATCTACATTCATACTCTTCCAATTTGGAACAATTCGATATATGATAAATCGATATTGCCTGCAGCTTGATCGAATGGAGGAGACGTTGAAGAGGTACGAGTCAACGATGTTACTCGAAGTGGAACATCGATTCGGATCGGATACGGTGAGATTCCATCGTTATATGCAGACCGTTCATGAAAGTGATGAAGAATATACATTTTTGGCGCTTTTTATAGTGGATCTATTCAGAACAATCGATATTTTTCGATTAAATTGTAAATCGTATATTCCAATTTCCCATATATTCCATCCTTGTTGTGCGTACCGAGGTGGTCGGAAAACCCGAAAAATTGTCCGAAAAAACCCTGTATTCAACACGTTCAATATGTTAACTCGTAAGCACTGAAATATTGAATGATTTAATCAATATTTTCCAGTTTCTCCACTGTCGTGACATGATTTCGCGTGCTCACAACCGTTATGCACGAGACCTCAAATACCGAAGGAAGAAGTAATCGATATCGGTTCCTGAATGAAGGGTCTTGTTCTAATTTAAATATCACCTCCTGTAATGCTCACAGACTAGGTTTGAATTTTGATTTGTTATTATTGATTTCCTGTCATTTTCGTTTTTTACTTCCCCTTGTGTACAAACTGTATCTAGTTGTGATTAACAATTTTTCGATCAATTGTTCCATTTTAATTAGATTATGTGAATACTACACTCGAATATCGTGTACTTATTTTTAAAAAAACATAATTTAGTGAATATGTATTTTCTGACAGACTCAGACACCATTTCGTCTTTCACCTCATTACTGTATTCGTTATCATTGTCATATACCTTTTCATTTTATCACCGCGCGGTACATTGTTATTTGATGAATATGTATAAATAATAATAATAATTTTGTTCTCTTTAAATAGGTGAGAGTTGTTTACATACAATGATTGAATGAATGCAGAAGCGAGTGATCAATCTCACAAATATGCCATGATGGAGGAAGGTAATGGGGGAGAACTGCAAAATACATTCTACTAAGTGTTTGTGCCTCGTGGTTTTTACTATAAAGCATTTTGACACAGTTGCAGATGATACACCATTGATTTTTTCCCTGTTCTCGACGTAGTATACTACTCACAGTATTCTGGTCCAAGCCATTTTTCTTCCAAAGCAAGACAAGGAGAGACCATTGTATTCGAGAGAGTTTGTATGTTGAGCGGTCGTTCTTGCTTTGAAAGTCATGAGAACGCTGTGTACTCTATAGTCGTGGTCATTAGTGGAATTAGTTTATCATGTCTTCAAGAATTTGGTCTACAGATGGCTTAGAAAAACGCCGACCCGTGCAAAAAGACTCATCCGCAGGAGAGAGAGGAAGGAATGAATTTCAAGGGAATGCATGACCGAGTGAGATACGAGACGCTCATTTGAGGCCATAGAAACGGATAATGATGATTGTCTCGCCACCCTATTGTCTTGGTATAAGTACCAATGTCTCCTTCATACCAAGTGACCGTATATAAAGCTACACACAGAGAAAAAAGTGTTAAATGAAAATCCCCGTGTGACCGCGCGCTCAATTGAGACCTGTGGTGTGTTATATATAACACCAAAAAGTGTTAAATATTAAACTTTTTTGTATGTTCTCCCGTTACATACCTAAAAAACACTATCTGAGAGAATTCAACAACTGGAATATTTCTTGGTATCGATGAAAAATGATTTTTTCTGTCTTATGTGTGATAATTACAGGCTCCATGAGTGTAGTTCACTGGTACTTGGAAATTGCTTCCAATTGAAAATTCGCTTCAGGGGGTGACCACACAACGATTTGGCGCCTTTTCCTAAAAAGTTTATTTCGAATCCAATCGATTCGGGAGTGGATGCAATCGACTCCTTGCCTAATTCTAAGAAACTATTGTCGAGGAGAGTTTTTTGATCAACGGTCAACGAAGGCTGGAATCAGCAAATTTCGAAAAAAAAAATCACATTAAATTAATTCTCACTATTTTCCCATGGAGAAAGTAAATTTTTTATTTGCTCAATCGCTTCTACATATCATAACACATCTTCAGTTCAAAAAGTGTAATTTATAAAAAATGGGAAATTTATGCGCGAATCAATTTTGTTCGTTGAACTTAATTGTGGTGAGGATTGGCGACTTTTCATAAAAAGTTTATTTCGAATCTAATCGATTCGGGAGTGGGCGCATTCGAATCCTTGACTAATTCTAAAAAACTATTGCTGAGGAGAGTTTTTCGATCAACGGTCAACGAACGCTGGAATTGGTAATTTTCGAAAAAAAATGTTTACATTAAATTAATTCTCACTATTTTCCCATGGCGAATGTAAACTTTTTATTTGCTCAATCGCTGCTACATATCATAAGCGCGTATACGAATAAGTAAATAGAATAAAAATTACATCACAATGATGATTAGAATAGTGAACAACACTGCCCAACTACAGCTACACTCCGAACCACCGGATGAACAGTCAAATACTCGTGTCATTGCGTTGAAATACGCACGAAACAAGCAGAAAAGCGACAAAAAATCGATTAGGAAATCTCGCCTTCTTGCCCTTACCGTAATTCCTCACCATAATTCATACAACAACGACAAAATTGATTCGAACACAAATTTATATTTTTTTATAAATTACACTTTTTTAACTGAAGATGTGTTATGATATGTAGCAGCGATTGAGCAGATAAAAAGTTTACATTCGCCATGGGAAAATTGTGAGAATTAATTTAATGTAAACATTTTTTTTCGAAAATTACCAATTCCAGCGTTCGTTGACCGTTGATCGAAAAACTCTCCTCAGCAATAGTTTCTTAGAATTAGTCAAGGATTCGAATGCGCCCACTCCCGAATCGATTAGATTCGAAATAAACTTTTTATGAAAAGTCGCCAATCCTCACCACAATTAAGTTCAACGAACAAAATTGATTCGCGCATAAATTTCCCATTTTTTATAAATTACACTTTTTAAACTGAAGATGTGTTATGATATGTAGAAGCGATTGAGCAAATAAAAAATTTACTTTCTCCATGGGAAAATAGTGAGAATTAATTTAATGTGAATTTTTTTTCGAAATTTCCTGATTCCAGCCTTCGTTGACCGTTGATCAAAAAACTCTCCTCGACAATAGTTTCTTAGAATTAGGCAAGGAGTCGATTGCATCCACTCCCGAATCGATTGGATTCGAAATAAACTTTTTAGGAAAAGGCGCCAAATCGTTGTGTGGTCACCCCCTGAAGCGAATTTTCAATTGGAAGCAATTTCCAAGTACCAGTGAACTACACTCATTGAGCCTGTAATTATCATACATAAAACAGAAAAATCTATTTTTCGTCGATACCGCACCTATGTCGATTTTCTAAGATAGCGTGTTCTAAGGTGTTATTTTGAACTCACTTTACGATAAAAAGTGTTATGCGTTCTTCAGTTTGTAATATACTGTATTAATTTCATTCTCGCAGTGGCGGAGGAAATTTGTTTAAGTTTTAATCGTTTTAGTTATTTCATGTCGATTTATGTTTATATTTATTGTTATTTTTAAAGTATTCTCTATCAGGTGACGCAACACCTGCGTGTGCAATTGGTGGAAGGAGCACGGATAACACGAGTACGTCGTATTTTGTTATTTCCTCTATCTAAATTTTGTTCTCCTTGATTCTTTGGTGTTGAAATCCATGCATGATCAGGGATAGAAGTATACTCATGCATGATTCGAAATTCCCTGCATCATGCATGGAGTATTCGTGATTCGTGATCATGCATGGATCTTCCGTGATCATGCTCGAATTTTCAGCGATCTTGCATGAAATCGCAGAATCCATGCATGATCACTGCTATTCTATGCATGATTCGAATATATTCCATGCATGATCATGTCATGCACAAAATATCCGTGATCATGTATGGATTCAAGCACGAGTTATTATCTCCTTGATTCGAGTTCATTTTTCGACTTCTAGATATGTGTTTTGCATTAAAAGCTATTTTCGTCTAATATAGAATCTATGTTAGCCGTAACCAATATTTATTACCATTTCGTTCCAGATCAATCGTTTACCGATTTGACTATGGCCTGCCGGAATTGACACAGGAAGTAACAGCAGCGAGTACATGTATAAATTAGATAGGTTTCGCTATATTATTTTTCTTAATCCATTGAATTTATTATGATTTCGCAGTTATTTATTATGATTTCGCAGTTATTTATTATGATTTCGTAGTTCTTTTTTTATTTGAAGCTTTGTGGTAAAATTGCAGTTTCTTTGCGGCGATCGGTCGAGCGAAAGCTGGAGCCAGTCGAGAATGAGAAGATTCGAGAATCGGCTAAGAAGGAAGGGAATGAACAAATAAGAGTAAGAATATTGATTAGAATTGAATTATCGATTGATTCGCGCAATGTATAGAAACCTCTCCCTATGGAGAGAATAGAAGACATACATTTTCGATACCCTCTCCGTTATTTTTAAATAGTGCTTCGATTTTGAAAAAGTTTTTTTTGCTTAAAAATCGCCATTTTTAGCTTATTTTCGCATCAAGTTTCTGAAAATGAGCCAGTTATGATGGGCCAATCTTCGCATTGTGAGGCTATGAAAATGCATGATAGAAGACATACTCGCAGAGAAAATTCTCGTACGAGATGTTCTATTCTAAGAAATTGACTGCTCACATGGGAATGGTGTGAACTCACATTTCCCGATTTTCACGAAAATTGCAGGGTTTACTAAATCATACATTTTCGGTACCCTCGCCGTCTATTTTTATATAGTGGGTCAATTCTCGAAATAGGGTGGGTTCATACATAAAATTCGTTATTTTCGCTTAAAAATCGTCATTTTTAGCTTCCTTTTGTATCAAGTGGCCTAAAATGGGCCTTATATAGTGGGCCAATCCTCGCACTGCGAGGGTATGGCAATGTATGTTACTAAATCGACTACGCTGATTCCAAATCTGCAATAAAAACCTGCGAAATGTTTTTCTGAAGCGAGTTATAGCCCGGCAAAATGGATTTTTTTGATTTTTCAAGCCATTGTTCAGCTGATTTCCCCACGCAATAT
Organism: Parapristionchus giblindavisi; assembly: GCA_943737045.1. Taxonomy (NCBI): domain Eukaryota; kingdom Metazoa; phylum Nematoda; class Chromadorea; order Rhabditida; family Diplogasteridae; genus Parapristionchus; species Parapristionchus giblindavisi. The sequence continues at coordinate 161,236 of CALSFV010000090.1, read as the reverse complement.
GAATTTTATCGCTCTTCTCTTATATTCTCACTCAAATCCTAACTGCAGTATTTTAAAGTGGTATGATGTTTTGTGGTATTCCGGAAGAGGCTGGATCGATTCCCCGGCAGTGAACTTCTTTTACTGATTTATGGATGATAATTTTTTTTAAATCACAAAAGATCCCTCCGGAACACCAACCAAACATCGTAACACTTGACCACGCGGCAGCGGGAAGGAAAGGCTGTGCGCAAAAAGAATTCGTTTTCACGCGCCCACCTATGGTGATGAAGAAGGTACGATAGTTTGTGTTGTCAGAGTACTGTAGGATACGGTAGATATTGATGAAGAAGATACGGTAGTTTACATTGAGTACCGTAGGATAAGGTTAATTATTGTTGTCATACATTTTCGGTAACCTCGCCGTCTATTTTTATATAGTGGGTCAATTCTCGAAATAGGGTGGGTTGTGAATCACAAAATTCGTTATTTTCGCATAAAAATCATCATTTTTAGCTTCATTTTTTATCAAGTGGCCTAAAATGGGGCTTATACCGTCAAAACGAAAAAAAGTGAAACATTTGTCAAATAATTTGACAAAATTTGACAAAAGTTCACAAGATTTTGAAAATTTTGAATCATGATATCTAAACGCGGTTGTTATTTTTTAAATAGACAATAGGGTATTTGAGCATCACTGGGCTTGCCTATTTGACCTATGAACAAAAAAATTAAATGAATCACTGTGAACGCTGTTTTGTGAAACTGGTATACGGTAGGATTTTCTACAGTATACCACTTTTGCAGTCTGATCTACGACATGATCCAAACAGTGCACATTCGCTATAGGAAGTCAGGTAATGCTATTTATATCCATGATTAGACGAAAAAAGAGCGATGGAAGCTGTTTTACAGTAAGATTCTACAGTATGCTACAGTATACCAATTCTGCTCCGCAACGCTCCTGATTAATTTTTTCACTTTTGTCGTGCATATCTGGATTGGGCAAACACATCTACAAAGCAAAATCTGAGATAAAACATCATCAAGATCATGAAAAATGCTAAAAATGGGAATCTTGTGAACTTTTGTCAAATTTTGTCAAATTATTTGACAAATGTTTCACTTTTTTTTCGTTTTGACGGTATAGTGGGTCAATCCTCGCACTGCGAGGGTATGGCAATGTATGATTGTTGTAAGGGTATTGTAGGCTAATTTATAGTATTATTATTATTATTATTGCAGAATTGGAAGAAGATTAATAATTGGAAGAAGATTAATAAATTGATTAATAATTTCATGGAGACATTTTATATTATGATATGACAGGTACGATAATAATTAATGCTCTTTATCATTTCAGAGTCATTGCTACTCTATTATTGATTAATTGATTGAATATATGTTTCTCCTTGATTTATGGATTATATACGGGATGAGGTACGATTAATTTTTACTATTTTGTGATTCATAGGTTTTCTTATGTATGGTTTTATTTTTTTTTAATGGAAGGATAAATCAAACAATTAATTAAAGGGTTCTTTCTTATTAATTTCTTGCTTATTTTCAGTTACGAAGTGGAACAATTCTTACGCAAGCAATCACACGTTCTTCATCCGGCATTATTTTCAATTGGATTCACTATTCGTTGTTGATTGATATGCTTGTTCTTATTTATTTTCAACTGTTTCATAAACCGTGTTATTTATAAATACAATATATTGTTCTTTGTTTGCAACAGCCAATACCCGCATGAAATAATGTAAAGGATGAGCTATCAAGAGCCGGGGGGTGGGGGGGGGGGGGAGGCTGGAATGAACCTGACCTGAAAGTGTCATATTTAACACTTTTTTGCTGTTGTTTTTAACACCTCCAAGGTCTTACGGGAATACACACCACATAGGTGTTAAATTATGCACCCCTCAGGTCTTGTGCTCCATGAATAACAGCTCTTTTGGTCTGTGTTTTAACACTTTTTTCTCTGTGTGTAGAAGCAAAGCATTTTTGGTCTAATGTATTAGAATTTTATTGTATTGTATTGTCCACTGAACATGTATGAACATTACAAAGCTTTAACGCGTTATAAATTATAAATCGATAAATGCATATCTCGAACAATTTGATATATAAATTTCCAAAAAAATGTGGCGACTAGAAATGACATCATACATTTTATCTCCCTCACTTAGTGAGGGTGACCCACTATATATTTTGCTAAATTTCAGGTCACCCAATACGAAAAGACGGCTCAGTGCGGCGATGGGCCCAACTCGTGCGAAAGAATGTTATATTGACCATTGTTAATAAAGATTATGACTGAATTGAACTATCGTTGTTGTGTAAATACATGGAATACTGTGAATTGAAGTATATATAAATGAATTCGAAGAATAAATTAAAGCATAATATGAAATGAACACATGAGAGAAGCGAGAGCAGTAGAGGAAGAAACAGAAATGTCAAAGATGTTACGGTAGTTGTATATGTCGTATCATTTGAGCGTACGTATGATTTCTTATAATTATTTAAATGATGTGATGTTGATAGACGTTAAACGGATACATTTTCTTTGTTCGCCCCTGATCCTAGACTCAATTAAAGTTGACTCTAAAAATATTACTTCATTTAATTAAGTATTCATGGCGAAAACTGGGTTCTCACCGAAAGTGACGAAACCTCACCGACAGTGGCGTTACGGTGAGGATTACGTTAAACCCAGTTTACTCCCTCAATTCTTAATAATTTTTGATTTCCTTTTTGTGGCTGATGAGGCTCTCGATACAGAATAGGGGCGACACTAAGAAATGTCGCGGAAAGGCTCATGCCGATTGCACGGCTTCGATTAGTGTCAAAGTTATCCATGGAGCGCACATGTGATTTCTCGATTCAACTGTATTACGTTAAACCCAGTTTACTCGCTCAATTCTGAATATTTTTTGATTTCCTTTTTGTGGCAGGTGAGATACTCGATAAAGAATAGGGGCGACACAAAGAAATGGCGATGAAAGGTTCATGCCGATTGCACAGCTTCGATTAGTGTCAATGTTATCAATGGAGCGCACATGTGATTGCTCGTTCTGACTATATTTCTTTGGACCCAGTTTGCTTTATCAATTCTGCATATTTTTTGATTTCCTTTTTTTTGGCTGTCGAGGAACTCGATAAAGAATAGGGGCTGCACAGTAACAGCTTATTACTCTAAGTTTAAATAGCCCTCCTGTCTATATAAGGAAAAAAAGTTCATTTAAAAAAAAAAGTTTTTTTAAGACCAAGTTTTCTGTACGAATCAGAACATTTGGAGTCTAACAATGATGATCAAAAAATATGTCAAAATTTTTTTATAACATGAACTTGTGGGTTGATCTTTCTTCCGTGGTCTTTGATCTTTGCCTTCATTATCTCTTTCTATCGTACATCAATTGGAATAATTTGTTCTATTATTTATTTCTTATTCCTTTAAACACATTTATCAAGTATAATAATAAATGGCATACAATTCATTCAATCAATCGTTTCTATGAACATGCCGAGTCACTGTAGAATGTAAGGGTTTTTTTGGATTCTTTTTGGATTCTTAAAGAATCTTGCCAGGATTTCTTCAAGATCCGATTCCTCGGCATCTTCGTAGTCATGAGAGGGTTCATTAGCCATCGATCGTCCATTGGAATAACCCAGATCACTTCCGTCGAATTCATCAGTTGATTGATGGTTTGCCAACCATCGACGCTCGAATGCAGGCGTTGAAATCCTTAAAAATATGATTTATTTCTCACAGTAATCTAATTGTAACATTGATTTCCTCAATGAAATTTTTGATACAGCTATCGATATAATTACAGTAGTACTACCGTAACCTTTCGTAGCCATGGGACAATTTGACGCATTCAGGGTGTCAACTGATTTGTGCTCTAATTGTATTTCAGTTTTTTGAGTCGTTCTCATATCTGCTCTCACACCATATGAGTGATCTTTGATCTTTCTCTTATCAAACTATATCAGCTCAATCCTGATAAGTTAGTAGTTTGTTTGTCCATACTTTTCATGTTGTGATCAATAAAATTTATACTATGAATTTTAATAGAATAACGAATGCTTAAGAGCAAAGAAATTAAATTAAAAATTTATTCAGAAGATAAAGCCGGGACAGGTAAATAAATATGTACAAATACAAATCAAAGAAAGCAATACTGCCGCACCACCATAACATCCGATCGTGAAGTGATCTGAAAATTTTATCAAATTTACTTGTTTAAATGCTCCATTTTTTGCCCCGCCCCCCCCCCCCCCTCCCGATTTTCTTTTCCAGCGAAAATGCAAGCCCACAAATGCCAACTATTATCATAGAACTGACGCGCATGTATCGTAGAATTAGTTTATGATCGGTTAAAAGCGAAAAAAATACAATGGAAGCGAAAAATTACGATTTTTCGAAAGTGACCCACTATATTTTTGAAAAGTGACCCACTATATAAAAATAAAACGGTGAGGAGGTCGAAAATGTATGAATGACATGATACATCGATATGTACAAAATTAGAAGCGAGAGAAAGAAGTGAAGGAAGGCATGTCATGATATTACAGTATTCAATAACAGTATACCCATGGAGACTACGGTAGATGATATTACAGAATACATATATACCAGATCCTACAGAACAGTACGGTAGTGTGAGTTAGAAAGGTACTGTAGAAGTGGATGGTTGAGATGGATCTATGGATGAATTGTCAATGGGTTCGTATGATGGCAGATTAAGCGAAGAACCGATGAAGGCGTATGTCTGAAAAAAAGGAGATGTTAAAAAAACGTTAGAATCGATGAATAATAGCAATCCGAATTACTCCATTTTGGAACTTTCACTTTAAATGTTACAAAGTACCGCATCTTGAGCCAAAATTTCGCAAAAATCGAAAAACCGTATTTTGAAAACCGATAACCTAGCTATTCGACCTATGGGTACAATATCCATTAGTAATTGTGAAAAGATAACGATCCAAAATGGATGTTACAAAATGGGTAGCCTCTCTTTATATCTCTTTACCGTAACCCAATGATTGATCAAAAAGAAATATACGATACTTACCGTAAGCTGTAGCCGCTGTTGGAATTCTCGTTTGAAGTGTTTGAGCGTCTCATAGCCATCAAGGATGGTCGATGAGAGCACGCAGAGGGCATCTAGTTCCTCATAAAGAACGTAGTCAAGGTATGAGGCCTAGAAGTGATTACTGTATTCATCGTTAGTTTATCGATTCAATAGATCATTGGCTAACAAATATGACACATCAATGCCCATTTCAAAGAATCTTAATTATCGAAAGATAGGAGGCCTGCAAGATTCATGTCTCACTCTGTTCCTTTAAAGGGAACATTTTTTGAAAATAAACATAGAATTGGCATGAATTTTTCTACGCTGACTTTACATGAGAAAGGAGAATTCCAAGTATTGGCACTTTTATGCATCACTCACTCAACAACTACAGACTGTCTACAGTTAGGATTTCAGCGATGGAAAGTGTGAATGACAATTGAGCGCCACCACAACCCCCCCCCCCCCCCCCATGATGTATCGTTCGCTAGATAACGCAATCAATAAGCACACACTCACATCGGCTCCAAACACGAAGGGACTATCGCGGGGTCTTGAGCGCAGAAGATCTTCGAGAGCAGTGAGCAGAGGAGGAAGACGAGTGGAGAGGAAGGAATCACAACTACGTGTGTCTCCTGTCTGGAATATCGATTGATAATTGTAAGAAGGTGAGCTTAATAATCAAGAATATAAAACAATTTGTCAAGATAATCATCAATTTTAACGCGATTGACATTACTCAGGCAAACAGTCGAATGCAATTTGCAGTTAAGCGGAGGCAAAATGGCACGAAAAAAGGTTCCAAAAATGCATGTTACAGCCACAGCTTCGAAACAGTTTGAAAGAGTTATTGAATTGCTATAGAATTGCTACTAAAAAAATGAAGGCTACAGTCGCAAATAAATAGATTCGATAGTCATTATTGCTTGGTTATGAGACAGATACTTAATAGGAAAGATTTTAAAAATAAATATATCGATCTCCTACCCAATTAATCAATAAACGTACACATCCATTCCTCGGTCGTTTCTCTCGAGGGGCAATGGCCAATTGCTTGAGTAGATCAGACAGACTGGTGGCGAGAATAGAGTCCGTCTCGAGAAGGGGACCTGAACGATCGATTATCGAATAGTATAAGAAGCATCATCGTTATTTGCGTAGTGGCACCGCTACAAGATCATCGTATAAGAAAATATCATGCACGATAGTGCCCTTGAAACATGAAAGACACGACGTGTGGGATGGAACAGCATTATAGAAGCCAAAGGAAAATTAGATATCGATTACCGAATATTATTATTATTATTATTATTGCTATTTCTGTCACCTTATATGTTTTGGGCATAGGACTCATTCTGCATTATAATTTGTCAAATTGTGTGAAAAAATATAAAACTGCACAAGATTTAAATACACCTCTAAAATTATTTTTAAACTATGTGATATCGGTGATATTTGCTTGTCGTCTATCGATCTTCGAAGAAATTTTTTTTTAATATAAATAAATATTCAATAAATGAATAATCTCACTCTTCTCTCCCAATTGCATTCGAATGACTTGCAGTCGTTCTTCCATTGCATCTCGATGGGACAGAAACGTTGTCCACTCCTCCTTCCGCCCCGCTCGCTTCTCACGCATACGTGCACGATTCTTCTCCAGTCTCAAATAATGTCATAGATTACGGTAAGTTTTAAGAGTTACTGTACTCCATATGGGTCATCTGGGACACTAATACGGTATTACATTGGTGAAACGGGAGAACGCCATCTTCCCGTCGCGTGAGACGGACGCGTCCACGTTTATTTTGCAGTGTGTGAACTACGAATGGAATTTTGAGATAAATGCAATGGAATATGTTCCAATTCAGTGAACTGAGTGTAAATGAACGTTATTCTGAAGTTTCATGTCTTTTGCATGTGAGAGAGATCGCAAAATCAACCATGAACTTATCCACACGGGGAGACGGCGTGCGCACGTCACACAAATGTAACACCGCATAAGTAACAAAAATCAAAGTCTAGAAATAATATTGAAAAACTAAAACGTTTAATTCGGATTAATCAATCAATAAATCAATATATAAATGGAAAAGCTACCGTACCTCCGCTCCCGCTGCTCAGGCGTCTCCCGCATGCGCTTCGACGCCGCATACATACGAGCAGTTTCGAGTCTGAAAAAAAACGTTTCGTATTTTGCTGGGTGTGTTATAACATAACTGAGGGAGTGTAATGCAAAAGCAATGCTCCACAGCTTTTAGCTATGAAAATACACCACAAGAGTAGTCGATATGCCGGCGTACAAAACAAATTAAACAAGAATAAAGGATTAAATTTTAAATACCTAAATAAAGTATTACTGTAGCCTCTTGATCTATTGTCCTCTCTATTTATCATATATCTCACAAAAATATACCAAGCCTCTCTTCTATCACTGTGTCAACAACTATTTTATGCTTACAGCCTAACAGAAAGAATGAGAAACATGTTACACGATCAATCATCCCGTTTTCATGATATGATCGAATAAAGAATAAGAATAAAAATAATCGCACCTCTTTTGTTTATCATCTTGCGTCTCCTTCAGTAGATTCAGCTCATCTTCAACACTCGAATTGACAAACGATCGAAGGGACTCCTCGAACGTCTTTTGCTGAATTAAATAAATGAAGAACTTAATTTATCTGCAAAAATATCTACAGAAATGAATGGTTAACGTCCTTTACTGTCATTCAATGGAAAAGATAAAAAGGAGGTCTTGACTACCATAACCCTGGACTACCGTAACCCTATATCACAGTAAGCCATCATACCGCCATGATCTTTCCTCTCCTGATATTCGTCCGCACTCGATTCAATTCCTTTCGCCGCTCGCGCTCGTCTTCCGTCTCGCACAGAAGACGTTGTCTGCAATGGTTACCATATCAAATGATATAGTCTAGATCAAATGTTGGATTTATAGAAAAGGAGCAGAATTTGTCACAGAATAAAACAAATAGTGTCAAGAGCTTGATTGTATGAGAGGAGTATTGTTTTCAAATCAGTTGTATCCAAAACAATAATCAATCAATAAACGATCCAACTACAGTACCTCGCATACATCTTCGCCCTCGTCAGTCGTAGTTGTCTCTCGTCTTCCGACTCTCGCGCACGCTTCTCAGCCATCCGGATTCTGGAACATACAAGGGATAAGTTGATCGTTGATCTTTAATCGCTGATCTTTTATCTGCTGTTCCACCAGTGGATATATAATCCCACCCCCAACATTTCACCGATTCGCCTTGGCGACGGACATCCTTCACAAGACTATCTAACAGATATTCCCAATCCCATCCCCGACGCGTTCATTTGAAGGAATAAAATATTATTAATATTATTATTAAAAATAAAATAATGATAGCGGTCAACATGTTGTCGGGAGGGGTCTCGTAATTCCTTGAGACCAGTAAAAGGATGCCGAAGTGTTTTAAAAAATTGTGTTAAAATACCACTCTCCTGCATTGTTTTTGCCATTTCAAAGTTCCAGTAAAATTCTATAGTCAGGGTTAAAGAGTAACCACATTTTCATCACCAATCCATCTATACCCTGGAGCAGGCACCCATATAAGGCACATCCTGCACATCAATAGCAAACATTTCACTTTTACGCCATAAATATACCAAAAAGTCACTTTTTCGCTTCTGCAGCCAATATTATTCGAAGTTTCGCAGCTTTATCCGAATATTGCACAGATATCCGCTATTCCATCGCTTTTATGGAAGTCCATAATGGAACAAGGCGAATGAACGTATCGTCATTATTAAAAGTGGGAGCAATTACAGTAGAGTACGGGTTGGACTGTGCAGCTGATAGTGAGCCACAGGGTTAGCCTCCAATCTATTAGCACAGAGCGCCTATCTTGGGGACCAGTGGCCTTTGCCGGTAATTATACTGATGATAATTACTATCACATTATAATTTTTTTATTATAATTCGTTCTCTGTTTTTTGTTTTATTAAAACCGATGCATAAATAAGAAAAATAATAACAAATAAATAAATATTAGAATATAAAAATAAATGAGAAACCTATTCTTCTCCATCCTCCTGCATCTCTCCTCACTCGTTTCCATTACCATTCGATCACTCCATAATCTACAATGTCGATAAAGTGTTGTTTGAAATCATACATGGGCGCCGACATAGGGGTGCCCCGCTGTAAAATTAGGAATTTTCGAAAAATTGCGGAATGCCCCCTGTAAAAATGATGTTTAGGCGATTTTTTTGAAAAAAATAAGTTAAGGCCCCCTGTAAAATTAACCATATTTCGTTCGGATGCCCCCTGTAGAACCGAGCTCCAGGTACCTCGCCCATGTATGTTTGAAATGTAAATAATGCGTGTTATGGTGTTTCGGTCGCAACGCAATACAAATAAAAGCAATAATGTATTTATTTAATATAATGGTACGAACCTTCCACTATTCCTTCTCCTTCTCTTCTTCCTATCCTTATCTTCTCCTTCGTCCTCTCGTACCGCATTGCCATCACTCTTCAGCGATCCCTCCATCCAGTCAAAGTCCTGCAACTATCAAGATGGGATACGGTAATATAATCGTTCAGTCAATGAGTTTGACCAATACATAGAATACTGTAGTAAAATCAATATCGATTATTGACGCCAACGAATCAATATTTCATTCCAAATGAATATACACTAAAATTGGAGCAAAACAGAGAAGATTAACATGGACCCTGACAATAAGCAAGGATGATACGCAAACTTAGCGTTCTAATTTTGACGCCACTCTATAGAAACGCCCAGTAAGAAATCAACCATTTTCTACATTAATAGATGATTATATTTTCAGGCCTGCTAAACTATAAACCAATATCGATAATCTTCTTCTTCTGTACAATATTTGAGCGCCTATTACGTAAATAATTGCTCATTATTGTGAATCGTTAAAAGTATTCCCAGATGACCAATATACAGTGGTGGCCAGAAAGAAAACATATTTTGGTTTTTTGAGAATAACTTTTCTTGTAGTTAACCGATCACCTTGGAATTTTTATATGAGGCCGTTTTCGTAAGAGTCGACTAAAATATTTGAAATCTGGCACAGTCAAAAAATTAAATTTTGGGGATCGGGGTTCGTAAGGGTGTAGATGACGATGGTCGTGTTCATTTTTCACCAAAACCCACCGTTGAGGCCAGACGACGTCGCGTTGAAATCGCGTTTTCAGTTTTTTCTCCTCAACCGATTGCACAAAAATTTGCATACGATGCCACCAGGGGCAGAATTTGATGACGATCACGCCTGTCTAATTCATTTTTCATGAAAAGGAATTCGAAATTTAAAAAAAATTAAATTTCTCTCAAAGGCAATTGCATTTTTAGCGAGATACATAGATCGGACCGTAATGGCTTCAGGATTTCACGGAAATTTTTTTTAGCCAATTTGTGGTAGGTACTTTCGAGAAAATTAACTTTTAGTGTAGTCATTTAGCCGTTGGAGTGGAGGCAAGAGGCGAGAGAGTGTGGTGGTACGAGAGAGCAGAGAGGCAGGTGAGGCGACCGACATAGGAAGGAAGGGAAGTGGACGAGAGAGTGTCTCTCTGCTCTCTCGCATCACCACACTCTCTCGCCTCTTGCCTCCACTCCAACGGCAAAATGACTACACTAAAAGTTGATTTTCTAGAAAGTACCTACCACAAATTGGCTAAAAAATTTTCCATGAAATCCTGAAGCCATTACGGTCCGACCTATGTATCTCGCTAAAAATGCAATCGCCTTTGAGAGAAATTCAAATTTTTAAAATTTCTAATACCTTTTCATGAAAAATGAATTAGACAGGCGTGATCGTCATCAAATTCTGCCCCTGGTTGCATCGAATGCAAATTTTAGTGCAATCGGTTGAGGAGAAAAAACTGAAAACGCGATTTCAACGCGACGTCGTCTGGCCTCAACGGTGGGTTTTGGTGAAAAATGAACACGGCCATCGTCATCTACACCCTTAAGAACCCCGATCCCCAAAATTTAATTTTTTGACTGTGCCGGCACTTGGTCGTTTCTTACACAAACGGCCTCATATAGTGTGCTCACAAGGGAAGTGTAAGAAATATCTTTTAGACCTATGGCTGGGAGTATTTTTCCTCGATAGCTATAGGCAATATAAGGTCGGAACCAAAAAAATCAGAACCTGGCATGCACTTTCCGATTTTATATAAATAATTATATTTTGCACATTCGAACGCGTTGTTTAGGCGGTGAAATAAGACTCCCATGATAGAGCACTTGAACGATCACAAAGAACATGGCAGCGTGGTTTAGTGGTAGAGTGTTCTCCTCTTGATCACTATGTAGGTGTTTCGAATGCACCTATGGTGATTTTTCTTTTGCTGATTTTTAAACGTTTCGAACTTGTAATTTTTATCAGAAAAAAATTAAAATCTTTTAGAAACTTTTTATATAGCTGTTGAACTTGAATTTTATCATTTCGAAATGCAGATCATACGACAAGTTATCAAAATCTTATTCTTCCATAGCCGTTTGGTACAGATGAACCATCCCAAAATTAAATGATCACTATGCAATTAAACAAAATGTTGCTTTATTTTTTGATAAAGATTTAAATTTTTTTCTGATAACAATTACAAGTTCGAAACGTTTAAAAATCAGCAAAAGAAAAATCACGATATTTCGAATCCAATCGATTCGGGAGTGGGTGCAGTGGACTCCTTGGCTAATTCTAAGAAACTATTGTCAAAGGGAGTTTTTTGAACAAAGGTCAACGAAGGCTGGAAATTGGGAATTTTCGAAAAAAAATTTACATTAAATTAATTCTCACTATTTTCCCATAGCCCAGGTAAATTTTTTATTTGCTCAATGTCTTCTACATATTATATAACACCTTCAATTTAATATTGATAATTTTTAAATCAAGGCAAGTTTGTTAACGAATCAATTTTGTTTGCTGTATTCTATTGTGGTGAGGATTGGCGACGTTCTCTAAAAAGTTTATTTCTAATCTAATCAATTCGGGACTGGGCGCATTCGAATCCTTGTCTAATTCTAAGAAAATATTGCTTAGGAGAGTTTTTCGATCAACGGTCAACGAACGCTGGAATTGGAAATTTTCAAAAAAAATGTTTACATAAAATTAATTCTCACTATTTTCCATAATTCTCACTATGTAGAAGCGATTGAGCAAATAAAAAGTTTACATTCGTCATGGAAAATAGTGAGAATTAATTTTATGTAAACATTTTTTTCGAAAATTCCCAATTCCAGCGTTTGGTGACCGTTGATCGAAAAACTCTCCTAAGCAATAGTTTCTTAGAATTAGACAAGGATTCGAATGCGCACAGTCCCGAATCGATTAGATTAGAAATAAACTTTTTAGAGAACGTCGCCAATCCTCACCACAATAGAATACAGCAAACAAAATTGATTCGTTAACAAACTTGCCTTGATTTGAAAATTATCAATATTAAATTGAAGGAGTAATATAATACATATGTAGAAGACATTGAGCAAATAAAAAATTTACCTGGGCTATGGGAAAATAGTGAGAATTAATTTAATGTAAATTTTTTTTCGAATATTCCCAATTTCCAGCCTTCGTTGACCTTTGATCAAAAAACTCCCCTTGACAATAGTTTCTTAGAATTAGCCATGGAGTCCGCTGCACCCACTCCCGAATCGATTGGATTCGAAATAAAATTTTTAGGAAAAGTCGCCAAATCGTTGTGTGGTCACCTCCTGAAGCGAATTTTCAATTGGAAGGAATTTACCAGCGAACTACACTCATGGAGCCTGTAATTATCATACATAAAACAGAAAAATCCATTTTCCGTCGATACCACACATATGTCGACTTTCTCAGATAGCGTGTTATAAAAATTTCAAGATGATCGGCTAACTACAAGAAAAGTTATTCTCAAAAAACCAAAATATGTTTTCCTTCTGGCCACCACTGTAGTAAAAAAATGGCGTAAAAATAAATGTTAGACATCCTCTTTAGCGAAAACAAACCAGTTGATGTATTATATTTTTGGGCCTCATCCACCCTAATATGGCCTCATCCACCCTAATATAGATCTATCCCATAATGATCTTTGAACACAGAAGCGACTATACACAGTGAGCTCCTTCCCTCCCTCTCTTCGCCCCTCGATTCGACCCATTATAATTCACGCTATTTATTTATCACTTGCTGTCACATTTATTTAATGTACGATAAATTAAATTAAATAAACTTTACAAAAGCATTTGATAGAGTTTCTCATTCCAAATTTAAAATGAAACTTTCGAACTGTTGGATAGGCGAATAACAATTGGATTTCTTTTTTTCTTCATTAATACTAGCCATAATGGTCTAAATTCAATAACCCAGGGCTTTTGTAGTTTATGAATACAATACTGTAATCGCAAATCAATCAATATAGACAACCAGCCAATAAAGACTACTGTAGTCCAATCAATCAATACCAACAACCGTATACCTTATAGGGTGAGAAGAGCAGGGTGGGCGATTGATTTGAGAGGAAGAACGATGAGGATGATGCCACTGAATGTGACGAGTCGTTGCCAAAGTGGGAGTACACTAAATATCGAAAGCTTGGTAATAACAATTATTATTACTCTGTTGAGTAATTGATCTTTTTTTGTAATGTTCTGTGCTGTTCATAAGTTGCTAAAAAAACAGACCAAGTTTCAAACTCTTGACTCTTTTTCTTTTCTTTCCACTTTTGCAGTGCACTTTCAAGTCACTGGGCGCATTACAATATATGATAGAGAACATCATCATAAATAGTACACATTGATTTATGTAGTCTACCAGTATCCACCGTACATTCAATATGAATCAACACTTACACATTGTCCTCGAGTCATGCAATGAGTCATCTATCGTCGTCAGTCCATCCAGATACGACAGACTACTCGCGTCTGGATCGTCCATCTACTCTAATCAATAATCAATCGATAACTCATGACTACAATTGATCAATCAATCGAAAACAATGACCAGCCAATAAGTATTCTCCCCCGTGACTTCTGTATGCATTGCGCGATATGATTATGGCAATGGAACCAATCGATACTAATCGATAACTTAATCGACAGCTATACTTTATCACAATACAATGATAGAGTGAACTTGGATAAATCGAACGAAAATACGGCTAAATTATTGGTTTATTTATTTATTAAGAAAAAAATATATACTATCAAGGAGCATCAGCGACGAAAATAAAGTGAGAGAAAGGCAACAATCAATCCGAAATCAATATATTCCGGGAATAACAAGCAATCAATAACATCGGGTGGCATTATCGATCGAACGGTACAAATAGCAATAATAAGATCCGGATGGAAAGTATAGAGAGTCAGAGATACCATGGTGGAATTGATTCAGCAAAGGATACTATGAAAAAATCAATAATCGACCGGTAATCGATAGTTATTGCTTTCTCTCAATCGACTTCACGAGGATGTAGGCGTTGTCGGGCTCGATTCGCTTGTAGTAGTGCTCAGCCACACCCTGCATTTATCATATGTAATAATAATAACAATAATAACAATAATAATAATAATAATCTGTTAACTGTACTCAGTGGGTTTGGTGTCGGTTAATAGGATAATAATGATGTAATAGAAACAACAAAGTGACCATCAATCGATCAAACTCCACCCGTTGACTCACAGTTTCAACTCAACTACAAGAACGGACTGATTACCTATCAAACTGATCAGTCCCAGAGTTAATCATCGAATATTATCTATCCAATTAAATTCACAATAACCAGAGTTTGAATAAATATTAAACACATGTATTCCAGATAACTTGCAACATACGTGGGCACCACTGCCGCTAACGGTAATACACCCCCGATTTTTGGCACCCGACACCCCGATTTTCCAAAAAAAATTAATCAAAAATGACGTAAAAATGCTCCATTTCGACCCCCCCCCCCCCGATTTTCATTTCCGGCGGCAATGCCCGCCCACGTATGACTTGCAAGTCCCCAATCTCTAGTTTAGCTCCCTAATTCTTTGTTTGCCTCGAAAATCCACCACAGTCTAGTGCCAAGGGAGACCAGAGCGAAAAGGGAAAAAAGACAAAAGAAGATTAAACTAAACGTAGGTGCAACTATGGAAACAGAGTAAAGCGAAGATTCTTGTCAGCGAAATATCATCTCAAGTCAGCCACACATAACGTAGGTAAAGGAAAATTACGCCCCCTTAAAGAGTACCGAATGACTAGTTCAACAAACCAACACGCATCCACAAAATCGTTAAAGGATAATTATTATTATTAAAATAATTATTATAATTAAAAAATAAAATGTACCATCGACTCGAATCCGTGTTTCTGATAGAATTGTAGGGCAGTCTCATTTGATATCTGCAATTTCACTTATGAATACATAAATATTCGATCAAGTTTAAAGTATTTATTAAAAATGTGCATATCTAAAAATGATCAATAAAACATCTTGCACTATAAAAAGATACCGAACAGGGCTGAGATTTTACGTCTACGGATTTTACTGATTTTAAGGAATTTTACGGATTTCGAAACCGTAAGTTTCACTTTTTTACAGATCCGTAAAATTTTTACTTTATGCCAAGTACTGATACCAAATGGATGGTTTTGGTCTATAATAATACTCCATCAGAGCATACCTGAACATGTAGGAAGACTTTGCAGATGCTGTGATCCTTCTCACACAGATCAAACACGTGCTGCAGCAACAACTTCCCTACGCCCAATCTCAAATATTTTTTAACATAAACGGAATAATGTAACTGAACAAAAAAGATCAAACGATAATAATAATAATAATAATAAATCAAGAATTATTCAAAATAGTATGTCAAGTGCCTCATTACTTAAGAAGACAAAACAAGGCGGTTTCATCTTTCAACTGTAAGACTGAAATAAATCGACAGTCAAGTATGACCAACCTTCGGTAGGGCGCGAGTGTTCCGAGAGTCATTATGTAGAGTGCCTTCTGTCCCTCGTACGTGTCATATCTAGCAAAATAACATTATTAATATTATTATAAATCGCCATAACATGGAGTTTAGTACAATGAAGATGAGGTCAGCAGTGATATATGACAAAAAAAGCAAATTAACCGTACATTTTCATTTCCTCGCAATGCGATCATTGACCTACTATATATGGCTCATTTTCAGGTCACTTGATGCGAAACAAAGCTAAAAATAACGATTTTTAAGCTAAAAACCCGAATTTTCTAAATCAACCGACTATATTTAAAACAATGGCGAGGGGACCGAAAATGTATGAAATTAACGAGATTAAAATAAATATTAGCCTATGCAATGCCATTCAGTACTGTCCCTTATGTTTGATGGATAGTTACATAAATAAATAGACAAATAACCTGCAGCACACAGCACCGACGACAATGTCATTGAAGTAGAGCAGACGGGCGAGATCTCCGGCAGTGACAACCTAAATGGTCATAGATTACTAGGTCAATCAAATGACAAATCAAGATAATCAAAATTCATCATGGCAAATCAAATCACAAATGTATTTGCGACGAAACAAATGGTAAATGAAACTGAACACGAGTTTTACTTCTTTAAGGAGAATAACCAATCAACTGATGACAAAACGATGGAATAGGTTAAAATGACAAATGACAAACCTCCTTGTAGAACTTGTCATTGTAACTGACTGGGAAGACGCACTGATTGAGCTTCTTCAATTGCTGTAAGAGGATCTTCATTAGGGGTAACATACTCTTTCACAACGGCATGTTATCTGACAATGTGCGCAACAAAATATAGAAATAAGTCCAAAGCTTTCACCCGACGCTAGATCGGCGACCAACGGAGCGAAGGCGAGTGCAAATTACTTATTCTTTTCATCAAGAATTCAAAATATGCAAAGTGGTTTTCTGTATCGTCAATTTCTTCGATGCAGAGTGAGCTGTATAATAATTAGACCATCAGAAATTACGCACTTTCTCGTAAACAATTAACCATATTGTAATGAGAGAAAGATAACTGTATATCTAAATAAGTATAAAACAAATATTGCTAACATACGAGAACATTGTGATGAGTGACTTCTCCCAACTGCATATCACACCTTCCAATGATGGTCTTGCCGTTCGAGTCACCTCCGTTGATCTGGAGCTTGTCAATACCCGCGTTCAGTGCGTTGTCTCCCGCCGGGGCCATACCCTCAAGAACCAGTCACTTAATCAGGTTATTATAAATCAAGATATTTGATAAAAATGATCGAAATGACGAAAATGACGAGTACGTCTCATATGTAAAACAACAGTGTAACGATGAAAATAAATTATAATTACAGAGCTTCCGATCATCGCTTATTTCTAGTTCGGACCTCGCAGCTTCCGAAATACCATAGATGACAAGAAAAATATTGACATAACAGCGCAAATGAACAAGAGCTGGAAATGCAAATTATGTTACGAAGCTAAAATCACGTATAGATTTTCAGTATTGTTAGACCGGACATGTAGCTCTCTCAGGCGAGACTGAACAGCTTCAAAGACAGAGTAAAAATTAAGTTTTTTGTTGAAGAACAAAATTACAAAGAATGTAAAATTACGCGCAGAACGATTCTTACCTTTGTGTATTATGCCCCGCGTCTACTGTAGCACACATACAATGCTATCGCGAACTGAACAAATCTCAAATTGTAGATGTTTCAGGGCAAGCTGTAAACTGTTATTTCAATTTGTTTTTATCTTTAAAAATATTTAGAAAATACTCAGTTAAGAAAAAAATGTCTAGTTGTATCACTACTGAATATCGAGTATCATTAAACTTTGATTAAAGTTTTTTTTTCTTTTTTTTCATATTTTTCTTTCTTCATTGATTCTTCTGTCATTTTCTCATAATCAGTTATTATTGATTTTCTTCAGCATCAGTGCAAATATATTTCTCAACCACTATTAATTATTTAAAAGGGGCCGCAAAATGGGGATCACTTCAGATTTACTAGTCACTCTCTATGACTAGGACTCTCAAGGAAAGAGAGATGATCCGACTCAATTGAGCACTCCAAATCTCGTTTGATTACTCTGGAAGAAAAATTTTCTCTCTCCTTCTCCTTCTCCCTCGCCTTGTCCCTCTCCCTCTCCCTCCTCATCTCATCTTCCTCCCTATTCCTTCAAAAATGCAGTCATTCCCTCCTAAACCACCACCATTATCCATAAAAGTATGTAATTTTCTTATGTCATCTTAAGAAATTTTATCTTTCCATCAGAATAGTAGTAGACTTGTAAACCTACACATCATCAATCCTTTCAATTTTGTGATATATCACAAGAACCAAAAGAACAGATACATCCCGTGCCCGTTGTGTTTGATTGAAGGAATTATTTATTTATTTTTCTTTTTACGTACTGTCTTATTCGTAAACGCATTATTACCTTTTATTATCCAAAGTTCTAAAATTTTGGTATCAAAATCGATAAATCGATAAATCAATAAATCGATATTTGAGATAGTAACCCCTCTACCATCACCATCTCTTCCTCGATCGAAAGGATCTACTCTCACTCCCACTTATTCGAGGATATCAAAGTCTACATTAGGACATAGTCCGAGAAGGTTCGTTTTGGATAATTTATAGATATTTTTTATAAAACGATTTTACTAGATAAATTTTTTTGAAAATGATAGGTATCCAGTCATTGAATTACGTAAAGTTTTTTCCCCCAAAAATGTTTGATACTGTCAGCTTATTATAGGAATTTTCTCTGTTCATTTTTTTGTCAAATATCTGATGTCCAGTGATTTCGAGCAAGTGTCTTTTTTAAATTGAACTTTTATATAGGTCTTCATTTCAGATTCTACCACCATCCACTCTATCCCTCTCCCTATATCCCCTCTCATCTTCCGCCCATCATCACTCATCAGTCAATAAATTCACCGATCAATATTCTCCACTTTCTCTTGTCCATCCTCGTCTTCACACTGCTCTGCATATGTTACATCGTTTTCTTCCTGGTGTAAACAACAGTAATCCCTTTCTGTCATTTCCCAAGTACACCACAAACAATTTTTTCAAGATGATTACTTTATCGTACGTATCGAATCTGTTGAGATAGGAGAGAGAGCATACTGAGAGGTGAGAGACAGAGTTAATGGGAATGAATTATGGTGTGCTTATTGGGGGAAAAGTATGAAAAGGGGCGTAGCTAAAAAAGGGGCGTGGCTTATTTCATCAGTGATGGATAATAGTAAGAGACCTTGTCGAGTTAAGATTAGAGGATATAGCAAGATTGAGGATAGAGGTATACCATTCTGTATTTGTGTGAATGAGGTAAGGAACGGTTGTATAGTTGACAAATCAATCGATAAAGGGGCGGAGCCTACGAACAAAACTAGAAAGCGATGAGTAAACATAAGAGAACAGTCGACAATTATTTGAGCCGAAAGGTGCGAGTACAAGTTCATAGAACAAATTAATAATGGATACGGTAGTTATGGATATACGGTAACGTTTACGGTACAGTAAGGATACGGTAGGTTACGGTGAATGTCAATCAATATTTGGACGTGTTTTATATACAACGTAGGCGACTAAGAGCGAGTAAGAGGTATATTAATGATGAATATCGAATACAGTACATGAATGTTGAATCAATCGATAAGATGTCGAATACGGTAGTTACATATGATTATTAGACTAATCGATACTTATCATGAGTTAGATAGTGGCTATGGAGCAATAAGGAATATGAGTAGAGAGATTGAGAAGGTTGAATATATTGATTGATTGAATCAAGAGAAAAAAGGTTACAAGTAAAACATCAATAAGAGGTCAAATAAGTGGTTGTGTAAGTTGACAATATGTCTGAGGTGTGTAGTGTATTTTGTAGTGTGTGCGGTAGACAACGGCGACGAATACTAAACGATATATGGTGTGTGTGCGAATGGAGAGATACGGTAGCTACGATGACATACATGCCCTGAGGGTTTAATGGCTGAGAGCGAATAGGATTGAGGTGAGTGTGGAAGGCAAACCGTAAGTGAAATGGTGAAATGAGGAACGACGAACAACATATTATTGATTGATTGATTGATTAAATTAGACATGGGCAGACAACACGCTTGGGGTCTATATAACTGAGTACGATAGTTATAACATGAATTATTGATTACTTGAGACATTAGAAGGGTGTTACCAAATAAGAAAAAAGTGGGGACTGAGGTCTGGTACATGGAAGGAATGAATCGAACAGAAAACAAGACTGAGGTAATCGGAAACAAAAATGATTAAAATAAACAAAAAAATGATTATAATTACAGTACAATTCTACAGTAACTACTAAGAAAAACGAAATTCGTTACATAATGTGCGATGTGCGAAACTCGAAAAAAGCAGACTTAGAGACACACTGTTCCATCACTCGGAACAGGAAAATATTTCAATTCACGCCGCCGCTAAATAGCATAAGTCGTTAAACATCGTAAGTCTTCTTTTCTCGAGTTTTGCACGGCGCACTTAAGCGAATTGGCCCATCCACAGGACGAAGCGAAAGCCCATCTTAAACGGTCATTGAGACAAATTCTATAAAAAAATCGATACATGTGGGCAGAGTCTAAGATAATTACGGTATAAATGGACAGAGTTTAAGACGGATGGGGTTGTTGCAGAAGATGTATGTTGAAGGAGAGCGACGAGCCAGTCTGGACTCCGCAACGACTACAGTTGAAGGCGTTGTCGTATCCGTGATAGCCCATGTGAATCTGATGGAGAGTCTCATCTTGGAAGCCAAGATGACAGTGTTGACACTCGAATCTGAAAGTAATCAATCGATAATTTATTGATTTCGAGATGATGCAAAAAGAAGGCCAAGGAACGACAGACTAACTAAACATATTTGGAAAATGGAGCGTTTTGGTGTATGTGTGTAAGGTCGAACATCAAAGATCAAGTATAAACTAACCTGAAGAGTTGCGACTGTGGCTGTTGTTGCTGTTGTTGCTGCATGAGCTGATTCAGATTGAGATACTGCTGCAGGGACGTGCCGAAGGACATAGCGGGAGTGGGCGTGGTCTCCACTGGAGTGGGCGGAGTCTCGTCCATAGCTGTCGGAATCACTAGTGTGTCCGTCGAGAGAATGGTCGCCGTAGCTGCTGCTGGCTCATCCGTCTCCATAGCCTGAATCAAATAAATCAATATTCTGATTTTATTAAACTACAGTAATTAGTTATGATTGAATTACCGTAATCTGTAATGACCCGCTTGAACTACAGTAACCCATATCTCCGTACCTTGTCCTTCTCCTGTTCTTCGATCGTATCTGGCGATGCCTTGTCTCTCAGTCGCTGTCCGATCTCATCGATGCGCGATGGCTTGCTCTTTCTTCTGCAATCATCAATTTGAACCATTGAACTACAGTAATCTGACTCATTGAACTAATCTAACCCAATCGGACACGATTGAAATAGAAGTAGTCTGACCCAATAGAATTACCGTAATTTGATGGAAATATAACTACCGTAATCTGACCCGATTGAACTACCGTACCTAGTGTGTCCGCTTCCTTCGGCTTCATCACCACTTCCTCGTCCACTTCCAATAGGCGATCCGGTCGATCCATTAGAATGAGAAACAGCATCATCACCCGGTGGTGATCCCGTCGTATCATCGTCTTCGGTTGAACGATCCTTTAAAGAGTCATAATTAGGCTCCGCCCACTTTCACTTTCACTTTCACGCCTACTTACAGCAATACTCAGACTGGCTTGCACGCCGAGACCGTAGAGGCCACTGCTCTGCAGGAAGTGGTTGACATTGTGACGTACCATCTCCTCGTTGTTTCTGAAAGCAGATTAAAATTAGGCTCTGCTCACTTTTTCGTTTAACAAGGTGCTACTAAAGTCTGAGCGTACCTGCACGCGAACGGACACATGGTACACTTGATCTCCGGCTGCATCGACATGCCCATCATCTGTTCAAGCTACAATTATTGATTGGTTGAAGAGATCTAAGATCAAAGATCAAAGATCAATCTACTGTACCTGATGCTGTCTCATGAGCATTTGTGTAGCGTAGTTGAGACTCTGCGAGGTCGCGATCGTATTCAACGTCAGTGGGAAAGATGGCACTGGAATTATTTGATTTTTTATCGATCGATATCGGACGAAATATTTATTTCCATGATTTTTAAGTGCCAGCATACAACCATTTTCGTGGTATATTATTTTTTCGGTAACTACTCATTTAGTCGTACTCAAAAATTGGAACGTTCTTGCTTTATCGAATCAGTCAAATGGAATAAGTTTCATTGATCCATCAAAACACTATGTGGCTGTGAACTGTAGTTTTTTCTCTGACTACTTTATTCATTTAAACATTTATTAATATATAGATCAAATATCAAAGATCAAAGTACTCACTTGGCGTAGCTAGCGGCGTTGTTGGCTCCTCCTTCTTTATCGATCCGAACGGAGTGAACGGACCCGAGAGCGACGAGCATATCGATGCGGTCGAGTCTTTTCTCAACTGGAATAGGCTACCGTAAACCTCCTAAAGTGGAAAACTACCGTAATCAATGGTACGGTCAATGTACAGTACCTGAGGTGGCGAAGATTCGGCGGAGAGCGACTGGAGGTCACTGGGGTCTAGTCCTTCCATCTTTCGACGATGAGTGTACTTCTTCAGATGGAGTTTGAGAGAGTGGCAGTACTTCGTAGCATACGCGCAGTCCGCACAACGGAACTGGTAGATCTAAATAAAGATCAAAGATCAAAAGATCAAAGATCAAAGACCAAACTCACATTAGTGTGACTCTTCATGTGCGAGTTGAGCATGCTCTTATTCACGCAAGTGTACGAGCACTTCTTGCACTGGAACGGCTTCATGCCTTGATGGTTACGCATGTGGTATTCCTGAAAAGATTGACCCGGTTGGACTACCGTAATCATGAGATTTGACCCAATTGAACTACAGTAACCTTTATATCAGGTGAAGTGAATATGCACTTACCAGATGATGTTTATACTCGGTGACGAAGTTACACTGTGTGCATGATAGTTGTTTATCGGATGGGATATGTCCTCGGGCGTGATCCCATTGCTCCTCCTTCGATGTCGAGATGTGAGGACACTGCTTGCACTTGTACTGCTTCGCCTTAACAATGACTTGCTAAGTATTAAGTTAAGTGATCTTAAGCACTTAATTAAGCAACTTGGTATCGTACCTTTCCTCTCCGTTCGCCCTCCCGTTTGGCAGATCCCATAAGCGAATTCGGAGTAAGTCCGTTGAGGGGGTTGCCCATCAGTAACAAACCGCCGGTGCTGCCTGGAACATCAATAAAACCTCATAACTAAGAAAACTAGTAGCGCATTTAGCTAGCAAAGAACTATTAGTGGTTTATCTAGTTAAACTATTAGTTACCTTCAGTGAGCAGTGGCTTCTCCGTGATGGCTCTCAGATAGTCCAACGAGGTAATACCATTCTGGCCGTTCATGATTCCCTGCAGTGCAGCCGAGAGTGTGGTCGGTGACGGCGCACGCGGTGGCATATCCATGGACGCCATTGGTTCATCTCCAACCTCCTCCTTGGTTGGAGTTGTTCCATTAACAGCGGGTGTGTGAGGAGCCGACGCTGAGGGGGGACTCAGCTCCAATCCTACCGCCAGCTGTTCCTCCACTGTGTGCGACTCGCGCATGTGCTTTTTCAGGCGACCTTCGGTCCTGGAATTGGTTAAATTTAAAATTGCACATGGTTAATGGTTAACCAGTTATTGGTTAACCAGTTTACCTCGAGGTATAGTCACACATCGTGCACTGATGATCTCCGTGAGTGTTCATATGGGAGTTATAATGGAATTTGGAGGCACAAGAGAAACCGCACACCGTGCATACATAGGTGCTGACATTGCCAGAAGTTGGAGTCTGTAAATGGTTAAACGTTAGTTACCCATTTCCCGGTACCGGTTCCGTTCCCTGTTTCCGGTTCCCACTTACCGACGGTGGTGGCCCGTGCCCGGGTGGTCGTGTGTAGCATCCCTTGGATACCGAAGCGGCGGGTGGTGTGGCTTCGTTTGTAGAGGATGACGGACCAGGGATGGTCTCGGCGGGAAAAGTGAACGGCGACGGGATTACGGTAGCCGAGGGTACGGTAGTATCGATTGACCGAGAGGTATCCATCATTATCAACGAGCTGCAAATATTTTTTTTGTAATTTTAAACTATTTTTTTAAAATATTTTGTTCTGATTATTTCTTACTTCATAGAACGATTAGAGGCACTTAAATTGCATCATTCCCTATATTTAGGAGCTTCGTAAACAATTTGATTTGATTTAGCGTAAATAAAATTGCTTTAAGGTCCTCAGAATTCCGTCTCGACTTCTTCTTCTTCCCTTCTCCGAACACAAAGTCCGTTTTTTCGCTCTTTCTTCTTCTCATAGTGCAACAACGTAGACGGGAAAATATGCAGAGGGGCAAGGGTTGTTTTTCTGTCTGGAATTGTGTGAGAGGGCAGAGGGAGACGGAAGGGGGGAGACGAAAAGGGAGAGGGAGAGACTGGTCGAGATTTCTTAAGAGGTACGTGGAACTCACTCATGCCCGTTGACTGGTTCAGGACGCATTGGTTGAGGTCTGAGAAGAGTACTGCTTTCTAAAATATATTGATAATTATGCGATTTATTTGAAAATAACGACAAATTACAACATGAACATGAAATTGCCCAAGTCTACCGTAATCGCCATCTACCGTACCTTCCTCTTTCTTCTCGGGAGGCGCGAACGCTGATGTATTGATGACATCGATCGGTGATTCCTCTCTGGTTCTAGGCGACATCGACTGTACTACGTCCACTTCTACAGATTCGACCTAAAAATCGATAAATCAATAATGTTTTAATCTTGTTTACCACAATTCTAAGAAAGAACGCAGATTTCTACAATGAAGTCTACTCGGAAAAGAGTGAAATAGAAATAGAAATAGAGTACGTGAGAGCACAAAAAAGTCATTAGCAAAGCCAATCAGATTTGTCCATGAGACAATTTCAAGCGGAAAAAATGGTAGACTCGATTAAAAAATTAATATTAAAAAATCAATAAATCGATTTTAAAAAATGAACCTTTTGTGGTTGGGGTCTAGCTATGCCCTGAGGGGGTGTTTCCCATGATGGCAGAGCAGACTCTGGCGTCGAGGAAACTGTCCACTCTGTGCTGGCGGACGAGGCCGGCGTCCAGTCTAGTATCTGGAAGAGGGTTACGGTAAGTCTAATCGGGTCACATTCATGAGCTACCGTACCTTCTTCTCATAATCTACAGTAGGACGTGCGGCGAACGTGCCCTCGGCTAGACTAGAGAAGAGTCCCTGAAGAAAAAATTGAATTATTGATTTACTGCATCGCTTTATTGATTTATTTTATCTATTCATTATTTACCTGTGCTTGGGTAGGGAAGACCCATTGCAGGGCGCCCGTGAGGACCGATTGATCGGCGCCATCACCACAACGTGTTGCCTGCACATCAAAAAGATTATTTAAATTCTACAGTAACCCGTCACTGTCCTATCACGAACGAATTTAAATTTACCTGAATGGGCGTGTGTGCCATATTTATCTCGTCCCATTTTGCGGAGTCAGTCATCTAGTATATAGGAATACGGTAGGGTGTGGACAAGGGTGGTGTGCGGAGCTACGAGGAGGATACGACGGATATCACAGATCGGAATGGGAGGGCTACTCTCGGAACGGCTTATTCACTCGTGGATCGCATTCTGGAAAAAAATGAGTAAATTAGTCAAAAATTTGTACCGGGAAGTGATTTATGGAATGGGTGATCACAAACAAATCGAGTCAATACACGTACTACGGTAGGATGTCACAGAAGGACAAAAATAGGAGGAACGGGTGAGTGTGCCTCTCCCTCTCCCTCTCCCTCTCCCTCTCCTTCTCCCTCTCTGCCTCTTGCAAGAGGTAGAGACACAGCATAAACATATTTTCGGAAAAAAGTGCTGAACTGCCGTGGAAGACCGAAAGTGCATCAAAAAGAGGAGGAGGAGGAGGGCAGATTGCAAGAAAACGAATCGACGAGGGTGAATAAACAAATCTTGAGGAGAAGAGATGGGATTACGGTATGATTTGATTATACGGTAGATTGCAATGTTTAGAATACGACAGATTACGAAGAGCTTGTGAGAATACGGTTGTATACGATAAGAGATGAAAGTACAATTGATTACGGTAATAGCGATAGATTACGATAAGAATTAATAATATGTAAGTTACGGTAGGAATTGAGAAGGTTACGGTCGGTTAGGTTAATGTAACCTCCGTGCTAGTCAGTGGAAGGCGCGTCATAGGACTTATTTTCCATTTGAGTCCTCGCACAGTCTTTTCCTAGTTGTACTTCTACTGCAGAAGCTTTGGAGAACGAGAAGAAGGAGAGGGAGGGATAGGGAAAGAGAGAGAGAGAGAGAGAGAGAGAAGGAAAGAGAGTGAAAGAGGGAGAGAGCATAAGCATTGGCAAGAAAAAGTGCCACTGTACTTGTGTAGACCTTTTTCGCATCCGAAGCTTCACATCTCTCCCTCTCCCTCCTCTTCTCTCCCTCTCTGTCTCCCTCTCCCTCTACCCTATCTGCACTCTATATATTGCCTACCGTGTGACTTGAGTCTACATATTCAGTCCTCTCCCTCTCCCTCTCCCTCTCCCTCTCCCTCTCCCTCTCCCTCTCCCTCTTCCTCTCCCTCAGATTCGAAAGGAAGAGGTAGAGAGTGACCGGCACAAGCTCAAGAGGGACGTGGACGCTAATTATCCAAAGTACATCGGACAAGAAACCAAATAGGAATTAACTTATTTTTGCAATATCAGGTCCAAACATGCAATGTAAAGTACGTTCGAGATTAAAGATACAATAATCATGTCTTTTTATGAATAGACTTGACGATTTCTGAACAATAAATATGGGTGAGAAGAGGGAAACATCGAACGTTCATGTAAATCTCCTTATATCTCGAATGTTCGAATGACGTGATTTTCTGTATGTTGCTGCATTTATCCTAATTAAAAAAGCGCATATTTCCAGTGTTCAAAATTCATGAAATTGAAATAAAAAGAGAGAAAAATGCAGATATTTCACTTAAAGGGAGTGTAACCTCTCTCAATGGTCACTTCGACGCGCAATGCTCTCTCGCTGTTAGAAAACAGAGAAATAGTGTGCGCAATGAAGAGGCCATTGACAGAGATAACGATTCCTTTAAGAACAGAGTACAATTAAACTTCTGTTTCTGAACTTTAAGCATGATTATAGTTAAAGGGATCGTAAATTATTTAGAACAGAATAGAGAAAAGAGAATGATGAGATATGCAAATGAATAATTTTTCAAATCGAGGAGATTTTCTCTGATTTTGTTTAATTCTCGTGACTTTTGAGCAAAGAATAAGCTAATAGACACTTACAAATATTAGATGAATAACAAACATAATCCATTCTCTTCATATGAAAAATCCAGGAAGCTCATTTCTTCAAAAGTTACGACTAACTTTTTTGTTTATTTCGTTTCTTTTCTTTTTTTTGAGTTTTAGTCATATTAGCGATCAAGATTCCATTTTGGACTGTTTTTACACCAAAAACCACAAAATCAGTGATAAAGCCAACATTTGAAGCGAAGCGAAAAAAGTTACAAAAATTCAAAATAGAAAAACGTGCTAAATTTGAAAATGACAATGCGAAGAGTAAGAAAATTGAAATGAGAGAGAGAGGAGAAGAGGAAGAACCTTTTGCCCTTGAAAGTATAGACATAGAGGGAGAGGGAGAGAATAAGGAGAGGGAGAGAAAAAGGAGAGGGAGAGGGAGAGAATAAGGAGAGGGAGAGGGAGAGAATAAGGAGAGGGAGAGAAACGGTTCGATGTCACCACTGAAAAATCGACTTGAACCTCCCTCTTCACTCTCCTTGAAACACAGACCAGATGTTTCCTTTTTATGATCGCGCTCCAGGGAGCAATTTGAGAAATACTGAAGATGGGGAGGGAGAGAGAAATAGAGGGGGGAGAGAAGGAGAGAGAGAGAGAGAGAGAGAGAGAGAGAGAGAGAGAGAGAGTGAGAGCGAGGAAGAGAAACGTTCATAGATAGCTTGCGTGCTATGCAAATGAGCCTTAAAAGAGGGACGAGGAATCTATCTAGATGAAAAAGAAGAATAGAGAAGACTGAAGAAGAAAGATGGGTTTGTGAACCCATCTCTCCCTCTCCCTCTCTTTCTCCCTCTCTCTCCCCCTCTCCTTTCTCTCTCCCCTACCATTTCAGAATAAACGACTTCTTTCTCCCCACTAAAAAGTGCCGAACTCGCAACAAAACTGTGAGCGCCTGTTCGCAAGAGATGATCTGTTTTGAAGTTCTCTCTCCCTCTCCTACTCCCTCCTTCCTTTCTCTCCCTCTCATTCTCCCTCTCCCTCTCCATCTTGGATCTCTCCCTCTCCCTCTCCCTCTCCCTCTCCCTTTCCCTTTCCCTCTCCCTCTCCCTCTCCCTCTCCCTCTCCCTCTCCCTCTCCCTCTCCCTTTCCCTTTCCCTCTCCCTCTCCCTCTCCCTCTCCCTTTCCCTTTCCCTCTCCCTCTCCCTTTCCCTCTCCCTCTCCCTCTCCCTCTCCCTCTCCCTCTCCCTCTCCCTCTGCCAATAGATACCATGCTATCCTTATATCACAATGCTTCAATCTATCACGCTGCGAAAGACAATATTAACACACAAAAAACGCGAATTGTTGTTGCTGATAAGAGAGCGGGTCAAAGTGTGTACAATATCGATCGATTATGGTAGATCACATGATCAAACGGATACGGTATTGATTACCTCAAAGTAGATACTGTAGGTCAAATCCATAATCAACACCTCAAGAAAAATCAATAATTGACAGATTACAAAAAGAAATTAGGATTACGGTAGATTAAAGATATAGATCAGAGATAAGAGACAGATTACGGTAGCGTTCAAAACAAGATTGTAAATAAGTGATAACTTGATTACGGTATACGGTAGTCTCTAAAATATTGAGTAGAAGATGCAAAAAAAACAATGTTTAGGATAAGAAAATGCAAGCAATTCCCCATGTCCCTGGCTTATTCTTCTGCGCTGCGAAATAATGTATTTGGTATACGGTATACGGTATATGGTATACGGTAAGGAACGGAGGGAAATGGAGAAGTGGTTTGGAATGAAAGATGGTCTACAGTCAAAGGTTCAATGGAACATGGGGATGAAAAAACGCGCGAAACGTCCGGACAGAGAGAAAGAGGTTCGTAGTGAGAAATTGTTAGGGGTTTGCAGAAGAACGGATGAAGGATAGATGGAGAGGGAGAGGGAGAGAAGGAGAGGGAGAGGGAGAGGGAGAAGGAGAGGGAGACGGAGAGAAGGAGAGGGAACTTGGGTGGCGCGTTGCAGTAAACAAGTGCAGAAAGGGTTCGAGAGGGAGAGAGTCCCCCCTCAGGGGCGGAAGAGAGAATGGACGGGGTCATCGAAAGAGGGAGAATGAGAGATAAGGAGAGGGAGAGAGACACAGAGAAAGAGAGTAGTGGTCACTTGCGAACAACAACCACGTCGCGCACTCTCCAACCAGCCGGCACCCTCCCTCTCCCTCTCCCTCTCCCTCTCCCTCTCTCTCTCCCTCTCCCTCTCCCTCTCCCTCTCCCTCTCCCTCTCCCTCTCCCTCTCGGTCATTCCTCATTCTAAAATGGTCTTTCGTTCATAATCAAAAGTCGGGCTAAAATATGCGAAACCCTTGGAAACAATAGGATATAAGACTTTGAAGGTAGTACAAGCTACAGTAACCCAGCCTCCCTCTCCCTTTTCTTCTTCTTCTTAAAATGAGGTATGTGAGGCATGACAAAGTACAAAACCGGGACTTCTATCGCTTGCAAAAGACTGCTATTGAATTCAGTTGAGAAAGAGACAGAAGCAGAGGTAGAACTAAAGAGGGGATCTGAAAGAAAGGACTGATTGCAATATAAATATGCAAGTAAATACAAAACTTATATGCAATATAAACATAAGAAAAGAACGGAATTCGTGACTACTAAAAGTACTACCCCATTTTGGAACTCGGAAAGTTGCATTTTCCGTCTACTTTCCCGGTCCATTAAATTTAGCAAAAAGTCAAAACTAAGATAAAAAACCATCATCAAAAAAAGAAGTAGATTGTAATAAACATAAAAATGTATTCATAGAAATATTTATTAGTAAACCAAACTCATTTCTATAAACAATTAGCGATGTTTAATAAAACAAAGTTTAAGCTCTACAGGTTTCACTGCGATTCCCATGACAAATCACTTTAAAAACTTCTACATCTACCTTTCTCTCCCCTCCCTCTTCCTCTCCTTCTCTCCCTCTCCCTCTTCCCCCGCCCTCTCCCTCTCCTTATACCTCTCCTCCCTGCCCGTCTATCACTTTACCTTTGCTTGACATTGATATTTTTTATCAGCTCTTCTTAACCATTTAGGGGGGTGAAGGAAAGAGGGTAGGTTCATTTGATAACGTAGAGATGATAGGGTGAGGGAGATGGAGAGAGGAGCTGGGGGAGAGGGAGAGGTAGAGGTAGAAGGAGTGGGAGAGGGAGAGCAAGAGAGAAGCAAGAAAAATCGAGTGAACAGCACCTTTTGCGTATAAGAAACGACTAAACACTTAATTGCTCGAATACTCTTCAACGGAATGATTAGAGCGATGAAAAAGAGAGAGGGAGAGACTGGGGGAGAGGGAGAGGGAGAGATCCAAGAGGGAGAGGGGGAGATCCAAGGGGAGAGGTAGAGAGTGAAGTCATAGATTCGCAGAACAGAGAAAATTTGTGCAGAAAAGAGACAGAATAGTGGAGGAGGGGATAGAGGACAAAAAAAGAAGTGCAGTGCACAGAGAAAAACAAGTTGAGAGAGGAAGAGGAGGAGTGGGGGGAAAGGGGGCGGTCGTTCCCCCCAAATCTCTCCCTCTACCTTTTTCCTCCCTCTCCCTCTCACGTCCTCAATAGAACTACATATGAATTTGCATAGCTGGGGGCTAGAGAGTACAGGAATGCGAGAGAGTGCAGATGGTTAGAGACAAGGTTAGAGAAGGCAGAGGAAAATAAGTGAAAGGTGATAGATGAGAACAGTGTCCCCGAATAGTTTATCCCTCTCTCCCTCTAGGATCTCTCCCTCTCCCTCTAGGATCTCTCTCCCTCTCCTTTTTCGTTCTTGTTTATCTCCATTTTTCAAGTCCTGTAACCATTCTACAAGAGTGTCAGTTCCATAGTTTAATACAGACAGAAAGGGAGGAAGCCTTATTTTACACGATCTAACACTGCAAAACACGTAGCAGTAAGTACCGTTAAAGGACGAAATATACAAAAATAGTCGTTCTTGGAGATAGAAGAAAAGGGCAACCTGCCTCTCCCTCTCCTTCTACCTCTACCTCTCCCTCTCCCTCAGGGTGTGACATATGAACTAGTAATGGTTTGCACTATATTATTAGTGCGATTTTGCATAATGTAAGGATATAAATAAGGAAAGTATTATTAATATTATCACGCAACAACTCCATCCATCCTCTCTCCCTTTGCAGTAAAATGTTTATAAACATAAATTTGATGAAATAAACAAATAAATAGATAAATAAAATGTTTGAAGGTTCACACTAAACAAACTGCGTTTCAGAAAGAGTAAGAGAGAGGGAGACGGAGGAGGGAGAGGGAGAGGGAGAGGGGAGAGGGAGAGGGAGAGGGGAGGGGAGGGGAGGAAGGGGGAGAGTGGGAGCGAGAAAAAATGTTGGAACAAACACAAGAAAGAAGTAGTTCGTTGAAACATATTGCGAAAGGGAGTTAGAGTGAAGAAATGGAAGGGGATAAGAACCCTATGGGTAGAAGGGAGAGGGAGTGTGAGGGAGAGAAGGAGAGGGAGAGAGGGAGAGGGAATCAAAAAGTCGAATGGAAAACGGGGTCTCGAACGGGATTTGAACGCTTTATGAAGAAAGTTTGAGAGATGAGAGAAAGGGGGATAAGGAGAGATGAAATTGCACTTTTATGTGATAAAGAACTGTTTCAACCTTACCGAAGGACAAATCAATTATCGATTGATGATAGATCAAACCGGTGAAATTATTGATTCATCCTTACATTCATAGTTTCTATTTACGATTTCTTCATGCGCTGATTCATGAAACTTATAAAGATGATTCCCCGTTTTGCCTCGCAACAAGGCATAAATATATTGTAATGGTAGATCAACAGATCTATAGAGGGAGAGGGAGAGGGGAACAGCTTTTGCATCTTCTCTCTACTCTTTCTTCATTTCGATTGTCTCTTTCTTCACCGTGACAGCTGGCCAGAATAGGGCCCGAGAACGAGGATGCAAATTTAGTAGAAGAGAGAGAGGGAGAGATTCAAGAGGGAGAGGGAGAGAGGGAGAGGAAGGGAGAGAGTGAGCGATGGAGAGGGAGAGGGAGAGAGGGAGGAAAGCCTGGGGGTGGAAAGGGAGGCCTATCTCGAACATGCAATGTCTCTAGAAGAAATAGAAGAAAGGGGGACTCGATTCTAGATTTCCATTATCTAAATTACTATAACCATGAGCGTCCCTGACAATCAGGAAAGTGTGTATGATGATGTCATACTGTAATCAAGATTAAAAATCGATAAATCAATCGATAATCGATTGATTAAGGTCAGTGAAAAAAGATCGATGAGCAACACTCTCAAACAAAATGTTTTTGAGAAGGGGGAGGGATGGAGTTTGGGAAGAAGAAGAAGAGACGAACTAGCAAACGTTTCTCTCTCTCTCTACCCTCACGAACGAAACGACTAGGAGAGAGGGAGAGGGAGAGGGAGAGAAACATCGAATGCTCTCTCCGTCAAAAAAAGCTCCTCTCTTTCTATCTCACGTGAAATTTTTGCTAGTTTCTCCCTCTTTCTCTCTTCATCTGTTCAAACCTCATTCCCTATCTCTCCTCTTCCCTCTCTCTTCCCCTCCCTCTAGGATCTCTCCACCCCCAGGCCCCCTCCCTCTTCCTCCTCCCTCGGTCACGTTAAAAAAAGAATGAGAAACTGCGCTTTTTCCGATCGATTTCGTTTGAGACGGAGGAGGAGAGGAGGAGGGGACGGGGGAGGAAGAGAGGGAGAGGGAGAGGGAGTGGGGGGAGAGGGAGAGGGAGAGAGGCAAAAACGCCTTCATCCAGCCTAACGAAAGAGTTTCAGTGTTTCTTGAGAACGAGAAAAGAGAGAACTAGGGAAGAGATCTACAACCAAACATTCTATGTACAACACGTACAAGGAAGTTACTAATAATAAGATCAAAGATCAACAGGCTCGATCTTATCGTTACCAAATCGAAAATCGTTTAAAAGAGTCAATAAAGCATCCATTCCACACTCTAAAAGTGCATAGTCTCCCCCAGATCTTACCCCAACCAATCTCTCTCTACCTCTCTTTTTTCTCCCTCTCCCTCTCTCTCTCTCCGTCAACTTCGAAACTGGTTGGTATACGCATTTTTTCGGTCGATGTGACACAGAGATGAAGGAGAAAAAAGAAATAATAGAGAAGGAGAGGGAGATGTTGGGGGAAAGAAAGGTAGAGAGAGAAGGAGAGGAGGACGAAAGGATAATAGAGAAAATGTTTGGGTAGGAGTTATTGGTTACGAGAAAAAAGAGGAAGAAGTAGAGTTTCCAGGGTGAGGGAGGAAGAGGTAGAGGGAGAGATCCAAGAGGGGAAGGGAGAGATATAGCCACTGAAACAATAGAAAAGACGAAGAAGCATCAAAAGACATGACTCACAAATAGACTATATACGAAAACCAATATTCTTCATTCATTGATTGATTGTCAAAATATTTATTTTTTTAGTACTGAAGAGATTTTCTAAGGGAGTCGATCCGCCAGAGTTTTTTTTTTAAATTTCTAGCTTAAAAATAATTCTAAAAAAAGAGGAAGTAAGAAGAAAAAGTGAATTGGTTGATAGTATCAGGTTCGAGAGGTAGAGAGAGAAAACTAGGGGAGAGGGAGAGGGATAGATAGAGTATCAAAAAGTTCGAGAGTTGATTGAATGGAGAAAAAGTGAAGTAAAGTAGTCAAAAGATGTACTTCAAGGCCAGAGGGAGGGAGGGAGAGGGAGAGACTAGGGGAGGGAGAGGGACAGGAAGAGGGAGAGGGAGAGGGTAGTAGAAAAAGGAGAGGTAGAGTGACACCATCATTTTTGAACGGTTTTGTGGCGTTGGCTAAATCGAAGTAGGAGTAGTAAGAAAGAAAAGAAGAAGAAAGTTCTTCTTTCAGGGAGTTAAAAACTTTTCGAATTCAAAGAAGAGATGAAAAGATGTTATCAACCGATAAAAAGAGTCGACCACGCCCCCTACAGTAATCCCAATTAAATTCAATCATGAAAAACACATCAGCAAAACATGAACTTCATGTTTTGTGTTGTTTATAATCTGATCTTTGATCTTTGATCATAGGGAAAACTACAGTAACCAAAACTGATCTTATTATTAGTACGAGTACAAGATAAAGGGTCAGTGTGCTGGTGCCAGCCGACGGTCTCTTCTTCACCCAACGCTCTCTCGTCGACAGAGAAAGGACGAGATAGTGTGTGGAATGAAGAGAGTGCAGACAGTGTCTCTGACAGTAGGTCTCTCTGTTCAAATCTAATCTTCGTCTTCCATCTATCCTACCCTGTCTACGCCAAGGTTCAAAACTCCCTCCATAAATACAGTAGACTGTAGACTACAGTACCCTCGGCAGACTACAGTATCCTATGGCTATTAATATATTGATCTTTGATCTTTCGACTGCTATACACATGCTAAGAAATGTTGGTTACGGTATTGACCTTTGAACTTGAGAGAGGTCTCTTCATCGCTATCTTGTAGTCAGAACATTGATGAGATAGTGTGTGGAATGAAGAGAGCGTTGTCTAACCTCTGAGTCTACCCCACGAAGAACCGAATTGTCGTTTGTCATGTACTCCGTGTCGAGTCGCGAACGAAGAAAAAAACACTTCACTATAGACACAATCTGTTTTCGTTCTTTTCTACATTCATCAACAATTGCTAACAAGAAGGCAGTCGAGGATACGGTTTCTTCATCCTCTCATAGATAGAGAAAAAGAAATAGTGTGTGATATGAAGAGACAGAGGACAAAGGATATTTTCGATCAATTTATTCATATCAAGAATATTACTCGATAAAGGGAGGGCCGTTCTTCAGTTTCTCTTCTTGTATTGACCACCATTGTGCACTAATCCTCTTGATAACGTAATCCTCAATAAGGTAGATCATCTACTGTGACATCCATCTATCGATAGTCATCAGAATCATCCACTATGTAGACATAGCTACCGAAGCACTATCATGTATATTTCACACTATATCCTGATATTTTTCACATTTTAATATTACCATGCGTGTACAACGTTTAATTGTACATTCTATTTATTCTTAGTAACTTAGTTTTTTTCCAACCAAAAGTGATCAGTTCATGAAGAAATGCCAACAAAGAAAAGTTTGCTGTTGTGTCTTTTTGCTATTCTATCTTTCTCCCTGTCTACTAGTTCAGAAATTGATAGAAGGAGATGGAGAGAGAGAGAGAGAGATGGAGGGAGAGGAAGGGAGAGGGAGAGATGGAGGGAGAGGAAGGGAGAGGGAGAGAAAAAAGATGGGGGAATGATGAAAGTCACAGTGGTTTACACTTACAAAAAGTGAGAGAAGGTCACGTTATCGAGACAAAATGATTATAGCAACAAACGATTGGTTTTATATTGATTTGATTGATCTTTGATCTTTAAAACTTTTGATCAACTACAGGCTAAAGATTTCACATCGAAAATTTTTTTAAACATTATGTAGTCTTTTTGAAACTATGCGTTACTTACCGAGTACTAAGTGAGTACATAAGATAAATGAATATATGAAAATGTACTAGTATAGGATTGCATGCACATTTTAATGTATGAATTTTGAGATGCGAACTTTGAAGTAATAACAATTGTGCTTCATGAAGTTTCGGCCGCTACGTTTATAATATACTATGTGTCTTTGTTGGTTATCTGTTTCATTCTCTTCTTCTTCTTCTTTATATTCTGTTTGTCCGGAACGCCTATACGGATTTGTAAGGGCGAACGAATCAAAAGATGAGTGGAGATGGAGAGGGAGAGGGAGAGGGAGAGGGAGAAAGAAACCCTAGAGGGAGGTTATCCTACCCAAAACGAGAGAGTGGACACACATAAACAACCCATCGTGCCAGCCCGGAGGGTGGAACGGCGAGAGCGGCCAGACTACCAGACACTCATCAACAGTGCGAGACTCTCAACGGAGACTAATCGAGAGTGCGCATATATTGGCGGGCAGAGACGCAGAGGGCAAAAGAGAGAGAGAGTGAGAGTGTTCGTCGTTCTAGGGGAGGGTGGTACGGCCTGGTGCCTGTCCCTCCCTCTCCCCTCTCTCTCACTCTCGCCTAAGGGGACAAACCACACAACAAACGAATAAAGGCCGCGCCACCCCCTCAAAACAACCCGGGGACCGATCGCGTTTTCGGAAATTCAAAGCAAAAAGATTTTGTTTAGGAGTGATTTCAGGCATGATCCCACGGTATACTAACTAAGAGGCTACTGCAGATCGATAGAGACCAATATTTCGTCGGTAGTCGTTTTTGAAACGAGCGATTTGGTCAAGTTTTGGCCGAATTACGCCAATTTCTTTGGTAATGTAAGCAAAAAGATCGGGCCCAATTCGCAGACTCCGCCCACAATTTCGCATCTTTCTCTCTCGCTCCCTATAGCATTCCTCACCCCTAGCTAGGGGTAGGGATGATCTCTTCTGCGCCCTTCTCTCTCTCGTCCCCGCTGTCCTCAAACGCTCTCTCACTATCGCACATTCTCTCTCTTGTCTCTAGCCGTCTGGTACTCTCCCACTTTGGCGTTGTCTCTCGCCGCCCGTTCTCCATTCTTTTTATAGCCTGGTACGAGCAGGAACAGAGACGATTTGAAGAGATCATTTATTATCATTATCAATCAATAATTCAATAATCAATCAATCAATAACCAATCGATAATCGTCACACCGATGTTTTTGCTTCATCTTCGTCATCAGGTCGTCGGTGCGGTCGTCGTTTGCTCTTCGGTGAAGAGCACACGCGCACTTCGAACTTGCGCTTGTCCTGAACGGAATTCGGAAGTATACGGTAGTCAGTAGGATTGACCAAAATAGGATGGTCATGCATTTCTGACAATGGAATTATGCGGTTCATCACTGAGGCTCGTCTATTATCGATTATCGATTAATTGATCTATTATTGATCTACTCATTACGGTCACACTATATATGGTTCTATTCGTGTGACCTTTTTGCATGTTATCATTCTTTCTCTCTTCCCTATGAACGAAATTGATGAAGTTTTTTCTCTCTTTCATTCTCCCTTTCAACTCTGCGCCTTTGAACGCATTGTTCGGTGATTAGAGCACATGATACCGTAACCTGATTACCGTACACAAGCTACCGTAACCCGAGTCTTACCGAATTTGGCGTTTTCGGCGGCGATGATGATATCCGGAATAGAGGAGGCCGCGTCTTGGGGTGCCGATTTGATTGTTGTCGGGACACACGCACTTGGGTGGACTCACGATTGGTACTGAAAATTAACTATGGTTTACCGATGAATTTGATTATTTGTTCAAAAGAAAACGACAATAGTAAATGACAAAAGAGAAGCACTATAGTCTTGTCGTTCTATGTTTTTTTCTTAAATTTAAGTTATTTATCAATTTCATTCATCAGAGATGGCAACACTTTTCAACGTCCTTTTACTATGACACAACACCTACTTCCTCGTCCACTGTGACCACAAGAAGATATAAAAGATATCTGCTATTGTTATATTATACGTTTGCCTATCTTATGGTAAATACATAATTATTGTTATATTATCATTATTACGGCTAGACCAATGTTTCAAGGCCCGCGCATTGTTTTAAAAGTGGAAACCCGGGTAATTAATGAAAATCTCGAAGATTGACTTGCAAAAAGTCCAATTATCAAGGGTGCAGTGGAAAAGCTTATGACTAGATATTATTATTAGATAGTACATTCACGTTCGAATCCTTTTGCCGAAATTTTCAATTTGTATAATAACTTTGCTATCTTTCTGTCTTCACAGTTCGTTCCTTAACATTTAACGAAATAAGAGTTTTATCGAATGTTCAATCTTCATTCCTAACTTTGATTTAGTATCGACAAAAACGACGGAAGTGACTGCGTGCTTTTATTCAACACCCAAACGATCAAAACGTTTTAGTCGTCGTTTTTTTCAAGGCCGAACAATCGTACAGAAAAGAATGACGGAATGTGTAGACAAAGCAAATGAGAGATAGAGGGGAGAGAGAGGAGAGAGAGAGGAGGGGAGGAGGGGAGGAGAGAGAGAGGAGGGGAGGAGGAGAGAGAGAGGAGGGGAGGAGGAGAGAGAGAGGAGGGGAGGAGGAGAGAGAGAGGAGGGGAGGAGGAGAGAGAGAGGAGGGGAGGAGGAGAGAGAGAGGAGGGGAGGAGGAGAGAGAGAGGAGGGGAGGAGGAGAGAGAGAGGAGGGGAGGAGGAGAGAGAGAGGAGGGGAGGAGGGGAGGAGAGAGAGAGGAGGGGAGGAGGAGAGAGAGAGGAGGGGAGGAGGAGAGAGAGAGGAGGGGAGGAGGAGAGAGAGAGGAGGGGAGGAGGAGAGAGAGAGGAGGGGAGGAGGAGAGAGAGAGGAGGGGAGGAGGAGAGAGAGAGGAGGGGAGGAGGAGAGAGAGAGGAGGGGAGGAGGAGAGAGAGAGGAGGGGAGGAGGGGAGGAGAGAGAGAGGAGGGGAGGAGGAGAGAGAGAGGAGGGGAGGAGGGGAGGAGAGAGAGAGGAGGGGAGGAGGAGAGAGAGAGGAGGGGAGGAGGAGAGAGAGAGGAGGGGAGGAGGAGAGAGAGAGGAGGGGAGGAGGAGAGAGAGAGGAGGGGAGGAGGAGAGAGAGAGGAGGGGAGGAGGGGAGGAGAGAGAGAGGAGGGGAGGAGGAGAGAGAGAGGAGGGGAGGAGGAGAGAGAGAGGAGGGGAGGAGGAGAGAGAGAGGAGGGGAGGAGGAGAGAGAGAGGAGGGGAGGAGGGGAGGAGAGAGAGAGGAGGGGAGGAGGAGAGAGAGAGGAGGGGAGGAGGAGAGAGAGAGGAGGGGAGGAGGAGAGAGAGAGGAGGGGAGGAGGAGAGAGAGAGGAGGGGAGGAGGAGAGAGAGAGGAGGGGAGGAGGAGAGAGAGAGGAGGGGAGGAGGAGAGAGAGAGGAGGGGAGGAGGGGAGGAGAGAGAGAGGAGGGGAGGAGGAGAGAGAGAGGAGGGGAGGAGGAGAGAGAGAGGAGGGGAGGAGGAGAGAGAGAGGAGGGGAGGAGGAGAGAGAGAGGAGGGGAGGAGGAGAGAGAGAGGAGGGGAGGAGGAGAGAGTGATTACTGTATTCCTTGTTTACGCCGATGCACATAGTCTACCGTAGTGAGAACACCCATCAAACAACAAACACCGCCTCAAAAACAACCGTACTCTACTACACCTTAACTCACATCTACCGTAGCTAAAGCTTACAGTAAAATGTACCGTACCTATGATCTACCGTACCACAGAGCCTGCAATACACACGATTTAATGTTACCCCCAGACTACTGTAACCAAAAGACTACCGTACCCATGATGCGGCACAAGCGGAGCGCGGTCGGATGGTTCATCATCACTATCATCGAGAGGATAGGATACGGTAGCTGGATAAGCCACCCGAGCCATTATCGGAGACAACATGGCAGATGTGTAACTGCAATTATCGATTGATGGGCGGAGTTTGGGACATCAAGACTCAATCAATAAATCGATAATCGATCGATCCGTACCTGCTATGCAGATGGGTACCGTCGTCGGAGAAGTTGGCAGGAGTGATGTCATCGCGGAAAGAGCCATCCTGAAAACAACAAGATATTATTTATTTATTCCGGGAATTAATCAGTTTCCGGTCGGCAGACTCGCGTCTGATTTATGGTTATTGCGAATAGGAGGCTAGACTTGAAGTTCCTTCATAAGCCCCTGATCTCTCACTGAGAGAGAATAGAGAAATAGAGTGTGGAATGGAGAGAGTGTTTCTCTCTCACTTTAAGTACGTGTCGTAAGATGTTTTCGAATTCGGAAACGCCGGGATTATTACATCCTAGATTATGATAGTAAGTATAATTCCTTATATACTACTATAAATGCAGTAATCCCATATATCATGTAGGTTTGCATATACTGTGATGTAAGCGAAATGTGTAAATTACTCCATACACAAAGTAGATGCAACCTGGGGATGCTCAATTTTTAGCAATAAGTAAAGAAATCTGGAAGTAATGATAAAACTTATATGCAAATAATACGATCAAAAAGAATTATTTTGTTATTACTAAAATTAATGACTACGTACTTTGCCGCTAATGTTCAAAAGTCACTAAAAGAAAAAAAGGAGAGAGAGAGTGTAGAGGAAAGTTTTTCCTGCTTTCGTTTGACGAGTTCATGAATTTTTGTTCTTTTGTGTAAAAAATGAAACATTCATAAAAAATTCGCTGCTCATCTATTCTACTTACAATTATATCATAACTAAAATTGGCACAAAATTGGTAAAATTAAACTTCTACTCTGACCCGATAATCAAATGCTAAAGATCAAAGATCAAAGATCAATGAGTTTCCAACCTGACTGGGCGGTCTCGTACTCACGTCACCCGTCTCATCTCCGTCCCTTGACGCTCCCCGACCGCCGTGTTTCTTGCGACTACGGTAGTGGGAATAACTGCAAATATCGATTTATTGATTTAGTGATTTATTCCTTTAGTAGCATCTCACTTGTGATTGGAGTAAGGAGAGCGAGAGTGCTGAGAGTCCGAAGGCGAGCCAGAACTATTGCCTACTCTGAAGAATATCGATTAGTTTGAGGAATTGTCGATTTACGTTTCTTCGTGAGTGTTCGAATTTGATATATTCATCTCGTCAATTACATTATGTTTTTTGGGCTGATTGGTCAATTCTGTGAACTCAGTGTAGTCAAATTAGTCAATATGAAAAACGAACCGACATACCCACACGGAAAAAAAGCTAACGTAATTCTATTAGTAAGTTAATTATTGATTGATTTCTGAGATTATGGATTGGTTACTTACGCCAAATATCGATTAGGCGGGCCAGCCGATCGACTATTCGATGTGTTACTTGATGTCGAACCCGATGATCTCCCAGATTCTCCAGGAGGCGACCTGAATTATTGATTGATTTTAGAATAAAAATCGATAAATCAATAAACTGACATCTGCATCGGCACTACGAATTCGGTCTCCAACTGTCGCGATCGATTTGTATACGATCGTTTGTGCCCGATACTGTAAATAATCAATCAATAACATCTTGTAATTAATCAATAAGATTAGTGTGTACAGTATACCTCGCGCTCAGGGAGTGATCCGCGCGACTCGCGCCATCTCGTCCCTGCGAGGCGGTCTGGAACGATGCGGTCCTGCAACGATACCGTACTCTATCCTAATCCAGTCTAAAATAATCTGCAGGTACTGTAACTCGTTTACCGTACCCTCCAGCCTACAGTATACCTTTCATCATCGCTCTTCTCAGTGTCCGATTCATCAGAATCACTGCTTGATTGGCTCTCGGACAATAGTTCTTGCTTCTCCTCTGCAGGTGCGGCCTCCACGTCCTCCATCGGAATTCGTTCATATCTTTAATCGGACAAATATGCTAATGATATTTATTTTATTATAAGCAGATTACTATCCGAGATAAACTTGGAAGCAAGAATCGTTATTTCCATCTTTTCAAGGGAGGACAGCGTAACGTTTTTGTGGACTATTGGCTGTTCGAATTTAGTTTCAAATGCGGACGTTTTCTTGAATGGAGATGAAGTCTCTCAGAGATTGGAGCTTATATCTTGTAAATAAGAAGATTCTTCCCTTTTGGCCTCCCATGATAGGATCGAGCATTGCGCTGCTTTAATCAAATTTATTGCATATAAACTAAATATATTGCGAAAGCGAGAGAATGAAATGTGACAGAGTGCAGACAGCAAGAGTGTCATTACCGTAATTCTATGATATCATATTGTGATCATGTTTCTCGTTCGGCGAAAGGCTGTGATACAATACACTTATCGTATCCACGGACTACGATGTGTTAATCACAAATAATATAATATTCTGTTTTGCAGACATCTAGAAAAAGTAAATGAGCACCGCAAAGAAAAGATAAGAAAAGAACTAGAAACAGTGAGCAAAAGGCGGAAGTTAGGCCAAACATTTTTGTTCTCTAATTCGTGAGAAACATTACGCATTCTATTCTAGTTTCGTTCACATCAACTATTGATGTACTCGGCACCTTTTCGAAAACATCGAAAAAATACACCTCATGACATCTGCCTTTTTTCTCCACCCTCGGAATGACTCGCGACGTGTTTTTTTCTCGCTTTTCGAGAAAAAACACGATGCGCACGTGGCAAGGGACCCTCACAAGGATTAATTTAGCTAATGAAAAGGCTTAGTCCTACTCATATGTCTTTTAACTTTACATGCTATTCCTCTTGTTCTATGACGACGAGAGCGCATTGCGTGTTGAAGAGACGGAAGATAGAATAATATAATTTATGCTACTGCAGGGTAAAGATTTATCAAAAGAATAATTGAAACATGTTGAATTACTGAGATATTACAGATTTTGAAACACAAATTTAAAGCA
This sequence comes from Parapristionchus giblindavisi, assembly GCA_943737045.1. Taxonomy (NCBI): domain Eukaryota; kingdom Metazoa; phylum Nematoda; class Chromadorea; order Rhabditida; family Diplogasteridae; genus Parapristionchus; species Parapristionchus giblindavisi. Next base: position 118,473 of record CALSFV010000090.1, on the reverse strand, counting down.
CTAGACCAGGGCTGGGATTTTTTGTTTGGTATTTTTTTTGTTTTTTGGGTTTTTTTGGGTTTTTGAGAATTTTTTGTTTGGTATTTTTTTTGTTTGGTTTTTCTGCAAAAACCAAAAAAAAAACAAAAAAAATCGGATAAAGAAAATTTACACAAATTTGCTTGAAAAGTTAGTTTATGATCAGTTTTGTTGTTCATTTTTCACCGTAAGTCAATATTGGTGAGTGTAATATTACGGAATAGTGTTAAAAAGGGGGGATTTCTTTCTTGAGTGACTATACTTGGCAGGCAGCGCTATAAATGACATCTACCTGAATACAAAATCAATATTATCTCAAATTATGGATGCCCCGGAATCCCGTAATACGACATGAAAGTTCGTTGTTGCGCCAAGGAAAAAAAGCCAGGGACAATGCGGCCTTTCGAATTTGAAAGCTGAATATAGAGAAAATCGAAAACGGGAATCCAACCGGCGTGGTGCGGTTACAAGCGCTGATTACTAACCACTGCTACACGGGAAACGCTTTTGGCCTTTCGAATCTATTAGAGAATACATACATTTTCATACCCTCACAAGGTGAGGATCGACCCACTCTATACGGCTCTTCTTAGCATCTGCCCCCTATATGAGGGTCCTTTTTTAAGCTAAAAATTATAATTCAACCGAAAAATTACGAAATCGACCCACTATATAAAAATAAAACGGTGAGGGTGCCGAAAATGTATGGCGCACCCTCGATTTCCTGATTCCCCTACATTAACTAATCAATAAACTGCTGCCGATAACAAATCGACAACGAATTTATCTTTTATGTTTGTTTTAGTTGTTGATTTTAATAATTTTGTCTCTGAATGAAGAATAGTTGCTATTTAAAGGAAGAGCAAGACGAGATAATGTTAAAATTTTCTCGGAACAGTGGGAAAAATTAATTATTTTATTTTTTTTTGGTTTTTTTTGGTTTTTTTTGTTCGGTGAGAATTTTTTTTTGTTGAACCCAAACAAAAAAATTTTTGGTCGAAATAATTTTTTGTCCCAGCCCTGCACTAGACTATCGTCGTCATTTTGCTCTGCGCAGAAATGGCGCGAAAGGAAAATACAAGCAGGGAAAATTCTCCTTTTTGCATTTCTTTCGTTTTGTTTCTTTTCTGTTCGAGGATTTTTCAACGTCACCACAATAGCACACAACATAACATTTTAGATGTGCTTGATTAGGACATCATATTTTCATTGTTGCATACATCATACATCTTATTGTTGTTTCGGATACAAACAATCCCGTGTGACCCTGGGAATGACTACGTGACTTTCATGAGAGAAAAAGACCTTGTTGACTGCACGGGCAAACAATTCATATAATACCCTCTCTCTATAGAGACATATTATAGTCTGGACAAACACCGGGGAACTTGAATTTTTTTCGGAAAGGGAGACCACATAGGTAGTCGTTTCAGGAAATGTTTTATTTAAAATAAAATACGATATAATCAAAATATATAAATAAATATGTTTTATTTGGATGTTCCCACGATAAATTGTGTGATATAAGCACGTGCTCATGTGGGAAATGAAAAGAACAAGGACACAAAATAAATAAAAAAAATATTTAAAATAAACCAACTTCTTAGGGTCCGCCAATCCAATGCAGATGAGGAACTTCTGTTTGAGGGTTAGTTTGGGAGCAGCGTGAGGAGAATCGTCGACGTGGTTACTATAATGGAGGGAAATAATTTACTAAAATCCCATAATTTTTAAGTACTCGTCTGTACTTCCCCTATTCATGAGATCGTCGGCAATAAATTTGACACCAAAACAAACATACAACTCCAATATGCACGAAGTGTTTGAGGATTTCAAATTGTCGAAGGGATAACAAAGTATCTATTGCCTTCTTTTCATTTCTTTTGAAGAGAGTTTAACTAACCTCGCAGACTTCTTTCTATCACCCACTGAGGCATGAACGGACGCTTCACTATCGCTGTGATCCACTTCTGATACGCTTCTGAATTTAATTAAAATTTAAAAATATATTTAAAGAAATTCAAATTCAAATGAAATTTTCATAAAATACATCTACATAAATCTGATAAATACAGTGAGGTGAAAAAACAAAGAAATTTTGTTTTGAAAGATTGAAAAATACCCCAGTGAGGGCACGAATTTCTGTATGGAGGTTGTGGATCGCGGAAGGCTTTGCTTCGAGTTTTCTTCGTCCTGAAAACATTCAAATTTACTTTAAAAACATAAATGAAACATCTATCGATCTGTGTATGAATACACTCAAATAGTATCAAGTACAAATACACATATTGTGATCTGTCAAAAGAGGCACGGTAAGTAACTGGTCTATGGTCAAAGTTCAAACTACAAAAATTTGGAATCGTACCGATCCGCTTCCTTTCTTTATCGTTTGAGCATTCACGACAGCTTTGGTTGTTTTTCTCTTTTTATCTGTGAAGAAGAAGATGGATCCTCGTGATTTCTGTTTCTTTCCACCAGCCAATTCGAATATCTTCTTCTTCTCTTCTGTTCGCTCATGAGTTAGCTGAAACAGTTTTTGTTTATTTGAAAAATATTATACAATAATTTCAATTTCATTTTTTAATTTTTGTAAAATTCCGAAATGAGAGAGGATTGAAGATTTGTGTATGTTTTATTTATTTCGAAGACGTCATTTTAAAATAACTTAAATATTTGCACTTCAAACAAATTAACATGCATAAATAGGACAAACCCGTTTATCGATATTTATGTTATTAAATATCAAGGAACAAATATAAATACATACATTTACACATATTCATGCACACTGACTTGCATACATAATTTAACGATTAATATTAGTATAAAATTAAAAGGTTATCGATTAGTAATCACTCCAGGACGGCAATGGGGTCATATCGAATATCTCCTGAATCAATCAATAAATAGCAATCAGATCAGAAAATCAATAAATCAATGAACCTGATTGGACAGATCGGTGTTGGCCTCGCGCAGTCCACGTACAAGCGAGAAGAGAAAGTAGATGACGAGGCTGAAATATCAATCGAATAATCAGTATTAAATACCGTTCCGAGCAGTTTTCGATTAATTCTAGCCGTATATATATATATATATATATATATATATATATATATATATATATATATATATATAGGGTGCGTGAAAATTACCGGCACTCGATTGTATCAGATTGCGCCATCGCGGATAATCGATATTTCGCAAAATCAGTTGCATGATTATGACGTGTGACCTTTCGCATAAAACTGTTCGAGGTTTCAATCCGATTGCTCTAGTTAGTGAATAAGGGTGAAGGCAAACCCGATGGGATCTACTATCCTGACGCTCTACCGAGAAGGAATCCAGCCCGACAACATCTTCTTTCAACTCAACTTTCCCAAGAGAACCGTCTACCACGCAAACCGACGGTATCAGGAACTCGGCACGGAAGGGAGAGGAACACCGGTGTCCGCAACTTCACCTCAGAACCGTGAGATAATTCTCTAGAAGATCTACCGTAAACCCACGCGGTGCATGGACGATATGGTAGAAAACTCGGTATTTTTTACTTCGTTAATCTTACGATCGCCATATATGGCCTGATGTAGCACCTATATAAGTACTGTAAACTGCTTGGTTTGAATGATCCTCAGATCAATTTGCGAAGAATACGATGCTTTATCTTTCTCGACCGGTTTCACATTTACGAACATTTCACCACTCTTTGTACTGACGAAAATTTTTTAACCCTTTATTTTAATTTCAATGCTCCGAACGACATAATCATAGACCATGATTACAAGGAATCTACCAAACTGGGTGGGATCACCGGTCAACCTCGCATCCTGCCTATGTGATGGTGTGAAAGAGCCTCTTCCCCACCGGTAGGATTCCTCTCGTCTTTGTATCGTCAGGCGTAAAGGCGAATAATAACTACTACGTCAATCACATCCTGAGAGACGTACTCCTCTTCTGGTCCAATTCTCACTTCAGTCTGCGCTTTTGGAGGCTGCAGCAGCATGGCGCACCCAGACATAAATTCGAGGTCAAAACCTTCTAAGTGATGACAACATACATGGCTCAAAATGAATGAAAATTTCACGTGACTAAGAATCCTTTGGATTTGATCGTGTAGGGGATTCTGGAGAGCAAGATCTCCGCTACCGATTGCACGACTCTGTTCAGCTTGAAATCGGCTCTCCTCTGAGCATGGGACACTGTCGACGATGACGGTAACCGTAAACTGAGGATTGCAAACGAGAAGCTCCTCCGGGCTAGCTTCGAAGCGAATGAGAGGCAAATCGAAATACATTGACATGTTCTTGTTACTAAATAATTGAATAAATAATGATATGAAACTGGTTGCTCAAATCGCTTTCTAAGGGCAGATATTGATAAAGGTTCGAGTGCCGGTAATTTTCACGCACCCTGTATATATATATATATATATATATATATATATATATATATATATATATATATATATATATATATCACAGACCTTTAGAATTTGTTGATTGGAATTACTTATAGTATCTTTGCTCGCAATAAAACATCGCCATTATCTGTTATTGTTATCGATCGATATTTTCAAGGTACCGTAATCTTAGGTAACAGCTACTGCAACCTTCACTTACAGTAAGAGTACGATGACGGGTATGATAATGCCGGGTGAAGTGGCGTATCTCAGTCCGCCCACTAGTGACTTGTTCAACTTCTCCTCCAGAATTTCCGTAACGACGGAGTAGAAAAACTCTTGTTCACTGGAACGATCGAAGAGCAAGATAAAAAGTTTACAGTACAGACTACAAAGATTAAAGATCAGTCTAAAAATTATAGGGCTAACTACAATGATCAAAGTGCAAGATCAAAGTTCACAGTATGACCTACAAGAATCAAAGTGCAAAAATTAGGCCTAACTACAAAGATAAAAGTGCACAGTACACACTACAAGGATGAAAGATCATACGCGAAGGGTCCGCAGGTCTTGGAAGGATGCTTCGAGGCGATGACATAACCGAATGGTAGTGTGCTCATGAATAACATGAAGAGCAGAAGTCCGAGGAAGAAGTTGTTCGATCTGACAAATTTAAATTTTGAATTTTAAAATTAATTAAAATTTTTTTTAAATTTAACAATTAAAATTTTTTTGAATGATCAGTGTGATCATCGTTTACAAAGTCAGCAATTTCATATTTTTTTAGAAATATTTTCAGAAGTATTTCAAAAAATTAAATTCTCCTTAAATCGCCGCATATCAGTTCTGTTTGAAACTTAACCAAAAATTAGGAAAAGGTTAAAATATATTTAGAATCGTGCAAGAAAAGTATATTAAAGGTGGGCATACACTTTGTAACTTAAAAATTGGAACTCAACACTTTGAAACTGGCAAATTGAAAACGAAAAAATGGAACTGTATAATTGTCACCAGCACATTTGCAAACATAGTTATGTAAATGTACACATTGGAACTGATTATAAGGAACTATAATTTTGAATACGCTAATTTGTAAACATGAATTTGTAACCAGAAATTTGCAACCAGAAATTTGTAACCAAAACTTTGTAACCAGGAATTTGGAACCAAGAATTTGTAACCATCATATTTGGACCGAGGGAATAAACTCCCTCGTTTTGGGAAGCCAAATGATCATCCACAGTCGCGCAAACAGCGCGAATATTTCTCTTTGAGTCAACAAATTTATCAGATTTATCAGATTTTACAAGTTTATTAGATTCGTTGAGTGCAATTTCGTTAACCAAAACAATGATGGTTTTCCTTCCTCGGTTCAAATGTGATGGTTACAAATTTTTGGTTCCAAATTCTTGGTTCCAAATTCCTGGTTACAAAGTTTTGGTTACAAATGTTTGGTTACAAATTTCTGGTTACAAATTTCTGGTTACAAATTCATGTTTACAAATTTGCGTATTCAAAATTAGAGTTCCTTATAATCAGTTCCAATGTGTACATTTACATAACTATGTTTGCAAATGTGCTGGTGACAATTCTACAGTTATATATAAAAAGTTCCAAATTTGTGGATTCAAAATTGAAGTTACAATGTGTATGCCCACCATATTAAAGTACCTGCTGGCTCGGAATATCTGCTTCGCAGGCACATTGCACGTCATGCACGCCCAGCCACTGAATGGAGATCAAAGATCAAAGTTCAAAGATCAATTATCACCTACCGTATGTACATGATGATGATGAGCTTGATGTTGTTGAGTGCGGGCAGAAGCGGGACGAAGAACAAACCGAGCCAGATCATTCCTGAACGATTATTGATTTATTGATTTACCCAATCGAAAATTGACTACCTTGATTATTAGCTAAATGCAGAACGTTCTCGGCCACTTTGAACTCGCCGTATTCCGGCTGGAAAGATCAAAGAACAACTTCACCAAAATCGATAAATCACATACAAAGGTCTTCTCAAGGTTCCAGAACCACCAAATGTTGCAGTATCGAATGAATAATCCACGGAAGAAATCGATAACCAGAATGGAAGCGACGGTCATGATCAGGTCGACGATCACCAGTTTCGTCATCTCCTACAACGATCGGACGATTACTGTATACGGGGGATTCTATTGATTGATCCGCGTTCTATCAATAGCTAGAAATTAATCAATATTCACTTAGATCAATAATCAGGGTCATTCAAAAATTAAAAATCGATGAATAACCTGTCCAATGACCGTCTCCCAGCAGAGGTCCTCATAGGGGGAGACACGATATGGTTGGGCAGAGTGAGGTGTTATTGATTGGGTCACATAACTACCAGTGAAATTAAGAGCTATCACCGCGGGAGTTGTCCAGTTGGCCTGAAAAATCGATAATTGACACGATTCTTGATTTCCTGAATAATAGATTAAGACGATGAAAGACAGAAGAGGACTAGAACAGCATAAGTACCTAATACATACTAATAAATTATGGAATTAGAAAATAAGAATAGCACCGAAGGTTCTGATTGAGTGTAAAATAAAAACTTGAAGTAACCCGGTGCGTATGAAAGCAAAATAAATCGATATAAAGTAAGCTCACTGATAATCACAAAAACTTCATACAAAATTTGAAAAAAAATAAATTGTTTTTGTTGTTAAAAAATTGTTAGTACGAGACTATCGTTGCGGTTCTCTAAGTGAGTGAGAATACAACAATCAGTGATGTTGGATTCATTTATCGAAAACGTCAATATTAATACCTTTGGCCCAATAGCGTGTGCAGTAAACAGCGCAGTGCCGTTCTTGACCCGCTCATGGGCGGTGACAACCGCTCGCGGCGCAGACACGCCGAATGGCCCGAAATCAGGAAGCACCTGAAATTTATTTATTTATTTATTCTTTATTCCATCAAATACATATAGTAATAGGGTGATGTGTACACAGAAAAGGAATAGATGGATTTCCGTCGCATAAGGCGATTTCGGTTTTGGCTCGGTGGCAGTTTGTAAAGGATAGGGGTTTAGGGACGAATTCGAGAATCTCTAATGATGAGGGTGGAGGGGAGATTTGATAACCCTGCACGGAAGGGTTTAGGGGACGAAAGAACTAATTCTGATGGAAGTGAATTCCAACAGTCTATACTTCTAGAGGCACATGTAGTATGGGTAGTAGAAATCCTATAAGGGAGAATAATACGATATGGATGAGAAAGACGGCTGTATTGTGAGGGAAGAACAGAAAGGAGATTGGATGAATCAAACAAATTAAAGTAATTGTTATGTCCTTAGGCACAACAAGTAGTAATAATGTAGAGACTTTATTGAGAGAGAGAAACAGTACCACCGGTACAAAGGAACGAACTAGATAGGAATGAAGGAATGACCAATATAGACAGCACGTCAACTAGGGTGACGTGTCATTGACATAGAATAGGGAAATGGGTCATACGCAAATGTATAAGCTATGGTGCAGTCTGATTATGCTAATAGACTTTAGAGCAGACATGGCACCTCCGCACCAAGATATGAACTAGGGCATATCTGACAAACAATAAATATGTACATAATCATATAGTACATAAATAATGTGATGTAATGACAATAGGAATTACGATCAATAATAAGGAATCAATAATCATGGCGATACGAATCAATGGTAGGTTTGACCTCTAGTGGATGAGATATTCAAACGAGAGGGTGGTTGTCTATTACGGGCTGGCCTTGTAGAACCGGTTACGGTAAGCTCAGGTTTAGACTTCTTGTTGTTCACCACGTTATTTGTGGGCACGACGACAGCATCAACATCAACATCAATGACGACGGAATCGGCAGTAGACGGCGAGACGTTGCACTTGGCGGGCTCGACCTGGACGTTGCATTCGACGACGTTCTCGGCGGGAACATTGAAGCTCTCCAGTAATACACTCAGAGGATCACAATCCTCAGTCCATCTCTTCTTCAATTGATTCGTATGGGCAGTTACCAAACTACCATCCAATCTCTGGACTTCATACATCACATTTCCTTTCTTTCTGAGCACTACTGCTTCAGACCACTTCTCGTGATTCGGACCATCCCGATCACGATAGTATACAGTGTCTCCTTCGGCGAACTCTTGTGTCACCTTGTCATTCACTACTCTCTCCTCTCCCTCCCTGGGAGACATGAGAGTGAGACAACATCGCATCTTCCTTCCGAGGAAGATCTCAGCTGGAGTACACATCTTCAATTGATTATTTGGAGTGCATCTGTACATCATCAAGAACTTCTCCACATTCTCGTCCTCAGGACATTCTCCTCTCATCTTCAACAGTGACCGCTTGAACGTATCCTCGAAGCGTTCAGCCTGTCCATTGCTCTGTTGATGATATGGCGGCGAGAACATGTGATTGATTCCATACTCCATACAGAATGCTCTCATCTTCTCAGATTTGAACTGAGTTCCTTTATCAGACACTATGGTCTCCGGACTACCGTATCTTGATACGAAGTCTCTCAATGCTTTGACGGTTGCATCAGCCGTAATCCTCTCCATCGTCACGACCTCTGGCCATGTACTATGAACATCCACAATGATCAAGTAGTATCGACCATTCATTGGACCGGCGAAATCCATATGGACTCGCTCCATTGGTCGACTCGACTCTGGCCACTTGATTGGTTCAGCTTTCGAAGGATTCTTGGCAACACTTTCACAACCTTCATAACATCTTACTTGGCTCTCGATATTCTGATCGAAAGTTTCATAGTTAACTCCAACGAGAAACGATCTCGGTTGAGTTTCATCCTTGGGTACTTGCATCTTCTTGAGTACATGCACCTTCTTTGGATCTGGGTGACGTTCAGATTCATTCACGATGAATCTAAGGAAGTGGACTTCTTTCTGTCCGAACGCACACTTCTCTAGTCGGATTCTGAATCCAGAATCACGAATCCTCTCGAGAACTCTCATCAGATTCTCGTCGTGCTCTTCCTTCGTCCTTCCACTTACAATGACATCATCCAAGTATGCCACTGTCCTGCTCATTCCTGTCAACATCTGGTCCATTATTGACTGGAATATACCTCGAGCAGGTTTCACATCGAACGGTAATCTGTGGTACTGATACAGTCCACGATGCGTATTGATCACGAGCAGCTTCTTAGCTTCCTCGTCTACTTCAACTTGGAGATACGCATCCGAGAAATCGATCGTGGAGAAGACTGTTCCACCATTCAACGAGGCGAATATGTCTTCCGGCAGCTTGAGCGGATGAGTACAATCCTCCAGACAGTCATTCAGACCTGTCTTGAAATCAGCACACAATCTCTTTGCACCATTCTTCTTTGCGACTAGCAAGAACGGAGCCGCCCACTCCGAGTGTTCCACCTTGGAAATCACTCCCATATCACATAATCGATCGATCTCCTTATCACACACCTGCTGGCTGGCATACGGCACTGGCCGCTTGTTACGGAATACCGGCTTTACGCTCGGCTTCAGGTACAACTTCGCTGCAGACTTATTGTACTTGCCCAGTCCAGGCTCACAGACTTCTGGGAAGACATCCTTTACCCAGGCTGCGTAGTCTCCTGACTTGATGTGTGCAATCACCGTTTCATCATTCTCATCTGAGAATGCTCGCTTCAAGTCTAGCTTGAAGAATACATCATTGCCGACTAGTCGAATCGGTCTTGGGGTGACGTGGATCCATGCGTCACATTCTGTACCACAGTATTCCATTCTACTGCGGAACTTGCCGAGGATCTTCATACCTTGTAAATTTGCACATGATACGGTACATGGAGCAGGAACCAACTTAGGGTTCTTCATCTCCTTCCAGTCAACCTCCGAGATGAGCGTCAGATCAGATCCTGTGTCAAGTTGACACTCCATCTGTTTTCCATCCATGGATACATTCACATACACGCGATTGCCTTCAATCAGATTGCAATCCTTAACTTGTACTGAATTGTTCCGGAAGTTCTTCTTCGGTCTCATTTCTGGATGCTTCAACCAGCATCTCTCATCAGTATGACCATTCTTGCCACAATGTGTACATTTCACATTGGTCTTTGATCTCTCGGTCTTTGGCTTCTTACGATTCTTTTCATTGTCATCTTCAGGTACTCTCACCATATTGGCTGCATTCGTCTGAACTGCTGATACTTCACGTTCAAGTGCTCTCAACGACGAATATCTTTCTAGAAGCTCCTTGTATGTGATATCAGGCTTCTGGCTGACGGCATTGAATAGTTGAATACGTATCGTCTTCTGTAGAGGCAAATCCAATCCAGCCAGGAATATCGTGATCTTCATTTGATCTTCCTTAACATCCTTCAGATTTCCTTTCTGATACAGACGATTCACTTCAGATGCGAACTGCATCACATCCGTGCTCCCATTCATAGCCATGCTCAGTTTGAAGAATCGAATACGAATTTCAAAATCCGTCTCTTTCTCGCCAAAAAGAGCCTTGAGTGCCTTTATCGTATCCTCGAAGGATATCTTCATCACATCTTCTGGTGCTTTGTGGTCTCGATACAATACATTGCACTTCACACTCAAATGACGCAATAGTATTCGAACCTTGTTGCCATCATCCAAATGTTTCGCATCATACTCGAAGAAATCTCGATATTGTTCATACCAATTCTCGAATGTACATTCTTCAGCATCATAATCGAAATTCACAATGCGAGCTTCCATTGCATCAATAGATGGTCCATTAGTCAAGGAACTTTTGCTGTCTTCTCTAACAACATTCTCTTTACTCGCTAACTTCTCAAGTATCTCATTGTTCTTCTTGTTCTGTTCATTCTGCATCTTCATATACTGTTGTTGCATCTTCGCTATCATCTCCACTACCGATGCTAACGTAGTTGCTTCAGCTTCAGCTTCTGGCTTCTCCACTTCTGGCTTCTCCACTTCAGGCATCCTTACTACGAATTATTTGAGTACACTCTCAAAAAAATTCGCGATAGCCTTCGGCGTACTTGTACGAAAACTTCCTACTTGTATTGCCAAATACAAGTCTGCCTATACTTGCCAAAGTATAGTAATATCTGTATTAACAAATACAGATCTGCCAAACTCTGTATTACCAAATACAGAGAAAGTGAACAACAAGAAACAACAAAAGAAACAAGAAATAATAAGAATTCACTTACGCGTTAGCTCGTCAAACAATCCTGGTCGCCAATAATGTTATGTCCTTAGGCACAACAAGTAGTAATAATGTAGAGACTTTATTGAGAGAGAGAAACAGTACCACCGGTACAAAGGAACGAACTAGATAGGAATGAAGGAATGACCAATATAGACAGCACGTCAACTAGGGTGACGTGTCATTGACATAGAATAGGGAAATGGGTCATACGCAAATGTATAAGCTATGGTGCAGTCTGATTATGCTAATAGACTTTAGAGCAGACATGGCAGTAATGTATAGTATTATGAATAAATTGAATATCATAAATTGCTCTTCTATATTCAAGGGTATCGAGGTTTAAATACGTTAGTCTATCATTATAAGAAGAAGGAGGTAAACGACATTTAGCATACATTCTTGCGGTATAATTTCTCTGTACATCTTCAAGACAGTTGATAAGGTGCTTTGAGGTGGGATTAAATACAACAGTAGATGATTCAAGTAGGGGTCTAACATGAACACAATAAGCTTTTATGAAGATATCTTTGGAATTAGAATAAATGGTCTTGAAAAGAATATTTGCTCTTTGTCTGGCTCTATTAGCAATGATGGAGATGTGATCATTAAACTTAAGATGAAGAAATGATTGATTTTTTAGCCCATGAAGCGAAGATCAAGTGAATCGAATGTAAGATTCCTCCCACTTTGATCTTTGAAAACAGTATATTATGTATGACATAACGAAAAGCAAAGACTCTCTCGTTTATAATGCTCTCTCGCCTGTCTGGCTGATAGAGTCCAATTTTGAACCACACTTCTGATATCTAATAGTACGTTATCCATCGGTAGTGTATGAGATCTACCAGATACTTTATCGACCAATAATCGATTGCACCTACCGTAGTCCAGGGTCGTCCCGGGGCGGGAGTAGTGGACGGCACGACTCCAGTACTGTATGAGAAGGTCAAGTTGGACGGGAAGAGTACGTCACGGATAGTTCTGAAGAGGAAGTTATGGACTTGTATGGTCCTATTATTGATTGAGTTATCAAAATATTGATAGATTTTTGAATGATTAATTGAATACCGATGTTGCACATCATAGTATGTCATGTTGGCCATCTTCGCTTGCATCAGATCTCGTTGATAGTTAGCCTTAATCAATCGATATTTGAATTTGTGTGTGATTTTTTTTCAAATTTCAAATTGGCGCGAACCTCAATCGACTTCTTCTCGGCCTCTAGCAGGGTGAGCATACTGTGCAGAGAGGAGAACAGCGTGAAGTAATTGACGATGTAGAGACACAAAACTCTGTCAATATTGATCTTTGGTCTCGATCATTGATTTTTGATCTTTGATCTTTGATCTTTGATCTCTGGTACCTGCTCAACTGTAGTTTGAGTGCGAACTTGGCGTGGTGTTTCTCCAATTGTCCAATGAGATCGAATAGATTGGGATATATGAGAGTGATGAGAGAAACAGTGAAGGAGACGGCGTTCTGTAACGAGATATTCAACAGAAACGAAATAAGAAAAGGAGGCGATAGTGTGTGCAAAACGAAGAAAGTTTACTCCGATATTACCTTCTTTTCGAAAGCGGTTAACAGAACACAAAGTACAAAACTAAAATAAAGAACATTCCTACCTGCTTCAAGAATGTGTCCTTCTCCTGAATCAGGGTAGCCGATCGAATAGCCCAGACAGAGAAGATGAGCATAGCGAACACCAACAGATTGGTAAAGATGCGAATTAGAATTTGATAGCACCTTAAGACTTAGTAGTTAAGGTCGCTTAAGGTCTAGAGATACAAAAAAAGGCTAAGGAAGGATCACTTAAACAAACGCACTTCCACTTCTGCTTCTGCTTAACGTTATACTCAGCGATGGCTTCCTGCAAATTATATTAATCTTATTATCAAAGGCTCACCCCAAGCTAATTTGTAACCTCGCTCTTGAAGCACTCTCCCGCTTTATTTATCTGTGAGAGAGCATAACCAGAGGAGAATAAAATTAGCCAGAGCTGTGCGTTTCAAGAATAATAGAACAGTAGTCGATAATAGAATGCACAATGATTTAGAGATAACAAATGAAATAGCACGAATAGATCTTTATATGGAAAATCATCTTTGTCGAAGAGACTTTCCTTGGAATCAGTGCGGGAAACACTATTTCTCTGCACCTTTTTACGATATTTAAAAAGATCGAAGATCGAAGATCAAAGATCAATAAACCTTAAAGACTTACTCTGAACTTGATCACATTAGCCATCGCTACATTTCCGGCAGTCTCAGGATTTCCAATTGTGTAGTCCCATCCAGTGAAGGCTTTCCAGTTAAAAACGTATCTGTAAAGATCTTGCTTTAAATATTATAAAATCTTATTTGTCAATAAGATCCATATGATTGCTGAGATGGCGTTCGACCTAATCTTCATGATGAGACAAATAATAATAAAACATTTATAAAAATAGTAAATGAATAAATATTTTACTGTTCAGTCTTGCCAGAGGACAGTTTCGACGTTCGAGCATTTGAGGCCATTCTGAAATATAATAACAATTATTATTATTATTATTATTATTATTTTAAAAAAATAATTCTCAAATTGAAAATATATTTTGACAAAATCTGGGAAAGATGACATTGCGATTTGGCAAATCTCTTTCTTTGTTTATAAATGTTTGGTCAAAACAGAATTACAAATTTCATACAATTCATCAACCTATGAAAATTGGAAAAGACGATACAAAAGAAATAGTGAGAAAGATGAAAGATTTGTTTATGAGTGTGAAATAATATGGAAAATATAGATCAGATGTTTCGGCTTTCAGTTCTAGAATAAAAGAGTGATTCAAAGTAAAGTAGCTTACTTCCGTAGAATAATGAAGAAAGAGAAGGCGAGAACAACAAGATTGGCGAGAAAGTATGCAAGAGGAACCTGAAATCGTGGCATAATAAATCTCCATTCATAGTATTCTGTCAATTTTGAAAGCCAGAACGATTAGAAACTCTCTCATAATTAATGCTGTCTCGTTAGTTGTCTTTCAAATAAAAATGGGTTACGCTAACATACTGTGTAGATAGCACAGAAATTTCGTATAATGCACGACGTTAGGTTCGATTCCCCTATCCTGCCGATTTTTTTGCACTTTTTTCTTGAACAATTTAAAAATTAAATTAAATTGTACAATTTTTCTCGTGGAGGAATCTATACTAATACATTTTAATCTTCAATATTATCTAAAATGCACTTGCCCTGTATTGAATAGTTTCACCGAAGTACGTCTCCTTACTGTAGAACCCGTAGAACAACAAAGAATACTGTATGTGTCCCTGAAAATCAATACTTTAAATCACTCATTCGTGTGTTGATCCGAAATATTATTTTTGAATAGATAATGAGTCTTGTTCGATCATAAATACTACACAACTCGATATTGATATCTTGAAATAAGTACGAGAAAGGTTCGAATAAAGAACCACTGTATTATTTAACGAATTTGGAATATTAGTAAAACGTTGTTTCATTCACTTTTGAACATTTATAGCGTTACAGCGTAATCATTTAAGATAAATACAGCAATGCCTAATAAATCAATAAAATCTCTTTAAAACTGCACGTACGCCAAGATCCCAAATTGTCGTTATCATATCAGCTCCTTCTCGAATTGCCTCAGGCATTACTTTGATGTGAGCTGTACGATTATAGCGACCCTGAATCATGGATTTATCGATTTATCGATTTTTTCAGACCGTAAATCGACAATCCAGTAAAAAAATAATGAGAATTTGCTTTACAATCTATAAAATCAATGAAAAGTCATAATTGATTAATCGATACCATGTCATTTTTGGAATCCGCCAGCCACTCTGGAACGACCACGAAAATTCCCATGATAAGCGAGAGAATAATATTGACACCTGCACATGTAGATCATTGATATTTTGATATTTGTAGTTTATAGTTTGATCTTGCTCACCTAAAGTCCACCGGAGGAATGTGAAGTAGGACGAGACGACAGACCCGAAATGACCTGAAGATCAAAGTTCATTATTTAGTAATCAAAGATCAATGATCAAAGATCAAAATGGTGCGGAGTCTTACTCTCGATCCGTTTGATCTTCGCTTCCCATGGAATGAGATAGATTTTTAGATTGACGAAGAGTCGGGAGAATTGGTTAAATTTCTTAGCCGCTTCTGTTCGATAAAGTTGAACACGAGAGACTCGAGCCTCTTGCTTCTTCAAATGCTTCTGAGCAACACTGAAAAGAAGTTAACTTTGATCTTTGATCTTTGATCTTTCTCTGGTCTTTAATCTTCCCAAAAAAGGTCGTAGATTTGGTGAATTTCATTATATTAATCGTATAATAGCACAAGTAAATAATTATCTAATTCAATAATTAGCAGTTTAAACAATAATTTAATAATTATATAAATGAATCTAGACAAACATGAGAGCTTTCCGTTTCCTGCTCATACTCCATGGTTGACATCGAAGCTTCGATATTATCTCCTTAATAATAATCATTACTTTATTATACAAATACTATAATGGTCACTAAAGTAATTAAAGGGAGCCTTACCACTCTCAATGGTCTCTACATTGTGCACACTATTTCTCTGTTCACTAACAACGAGAAAGAATAGAGCATCGAAGAGACCACTGAGAGAGGTTACGCTCACTTTAAAGATAATGCCAGAACCCAGTACAGATAATTGAGTAACTTGAATTTGGCTCATTTCAGAAGTTACAAAAAGAAAAGAAAATCAGAGAAAACTCTCCTTATTTTATACACTCTCTCGCCCTTTTTTATTTTCAGTTTCTTCGAACACAAAAGTCACGAAAATGAAAGAAAAATATTCGAAAAAGTGGAGATAATTCACTGTTTTTTTCTTGCTTATCATAACTTTTCAATAGACCTTCTTCTGTTGTATCATCTCGAGTATTCGATCCTTGGATATTCGATGACCACCATCTTCTTCTTCGTCCTCGTCTTCATCATCGCACTCTCTGAAATAATCAATCGATAATTTATTGAATCAATCGATAATCGCCAATATCATGTCGTACGGTTAGTTCTCTTTTTTCTTGTGTCATGCTTTTGAGAAATCAAAAAGCTTGTGTTCCGACGGGATCTTTCTGATTCCACTTCCTGAGGTACTCTTTATTCGTTTTTCTAAATGGTATGCAATTCAAAAAAAAGAACATCATATTCTGGTGTAAGCCATTGTTCTTTGAAAGCCAGACAAACGAGAGGACATTAATTTTGAGAGAGTGTATATGTTTAGCGGTCTTTCTGGATTACAAAATGGACAGAAAACTGTGGTGCACTATATGGTAATGTTTTGACATTTTGCCAAGTTTTCAATTGACCGCTCTCCATGTGGTGGAGAAACGCTGTGCCTCCCTCCAACTTACTTATCGGAAAAGATAATCTTCTGTTGTGATTTGAGATGGAAACTGCTCGATCGTCGAAAGAGCGACATCAGATCAACCTAAGTACACCTCGTTAAGTACCACTTAAATACCATTAAGCACGTCTAAGTGCCTCTGAAGTAACTATTAAGCACCCCCAAGTCGTAAAGGTCACTCTGGCATCGTTAACTCGAAGACGTGTCAATTTAAGCCCGCCTCAGGGCCCGTTTTATTGGGCTTAGGGCGACTTTTTGTGAAACATTAAGTGTAATTAATCGATTTTTGTTATTGTGACTCTCGATGGAATTTCCCTAGACAAATTGCTGTTAGATGTCATTGGTCTAGGAAGTGTAGAGGAGATATCAAGAGGGAGAGGGAGAGGGAGAGGGAGAGGGAAAGGGAGAGGGAGAGGGAGAGGGGAAATCAGGCACGAATCATCTCTCTCCCTCTCCCTCTCCCTTGAGGTAGAAGGAGACAACTGCTGTGCTGTTCAATCAGACTGGTGAAGTAGAAGGAATGAATGAAGAGATTCAAGAGATAGATACTACATACCTAAGAAGCCTTAGATAAAGTCATACATTCAAGTTAATTTGGCTGATCGCTCTCTATTTTTTCTATTCTGAACTTTTAAACAAAGCTTTACTTATGGAGTTAGCTCTTTATACTTAAGCCCATAAATGAATTCGAAACAATACACCTCACAATCCAGTGCATTTTTCAGAGGCCCGAAAAAGGACTTAAAACGCGAATGTGAAACTTTTTACCTAACTTTTTAGACACCTTTTTCCATGTAGATTCGCATCACGGTATCAAACTTAGATAATTATGGAGTAAGGTTTAGTGGTTCCCCTGTAAGTTAACACAACTAGTCCCTAAGTAAAGGTCATAAGTAACTAAGTAACTGACCAAAACACTGCTCCTCCTACTCAATCGACTCTGTTCATCGTCGGTGGTGTCTGGCGGCACCTCTCCCGTGGAGGATGAGGAAGGCATGATGATCTACGCGATTATTGATTGATCGACCGAGGAATTATCGATCGGATGAAAACTGAAATTGGTCATATGTATATAATATTTTTCAAGGGCCACAATTCAAACATTGATTCTGACGTCGTGTTTCATTCTTATCAGTATGGTTTGTAACATACTTCAATGGAAAATCCAGGCAAAACGAAAAAAACAGACAAAGATATCGTGAGGATGTTCTTGCTTATGTGCTGTTCAAATGCGACGAAAAGAAAATAAAGAGGCGAGAGAGTTTGTAAAATGAGGAGAGTTTTTCTTTTAGCAACTTTAAAAGAGCTCCATATTATAATGATAAATAATAATAATCATATAAATATTATATATCGTATAAATAGAATAATCATGACTTTACCCGTTCCATCCCCACCTAGCGATGATCGCTTGACGTGAATAAATTTATTATTATTTATTATTATTATATAAATATTCTCTAAACCTCTCTTGCTCCTCTTCTCCTCGTACCTCCTCCTTCTATGCCTCATCCATTCAGTCGTTACTCCTATCCTCTAATTCCCTGCAAGAGATCAGAGATTACTGTATCGATTATTGATTTAACGATCGATCAAGCGCAATCATCGTTTAATAATGATGTCCAAAATCGATCAATAAATGAAAAAAATCACTCAATAGGTTTGATTTATCTGGATTTCCAAAGAGTACTGAATCAATAAATAAATCAATGTGACCAATATAATCAAGGAATACGTATAACGGATTATAAGAGGCTGGAACAAGCTCGAATTATACCGAAAATCAACAAATCAATCGATAATTATCGATTAGTTGTTAAACACAGTAACTCGTTAATGTGGGTCCACTGCCATAGAAGGAACGTCGAAAGTTTGCAGGTATGTAATTAGATAAGGAGAGGATGAAGATGAGATGGGAAACAAGGAGGATCAGATGACAGGGAGAGGGAGAGAGATGGATGGAGGAGAGGGAGAAAGAGAGAGGGAGAGAGAGAGATGGAGAGGGAGATGGAGAGGGAGGGAAAGAGATGGGAAGTGATTGAAAAGTTGAAAAATACATAATAACCTTTAGCTGTAATGGATAAGTCCAAGTGAGACAAAAGCAGATAACACTAGAAATCTCCCTCTGCGCTCTGCGGTATACCCCCGTGGAGCTCCCCGTGGGCTAGCCTGAATGGCTCCCCAATGTATAATCACCACGGTTAGGGCTACCGGACGCATCAGAATTACTTTTTGATCAACAATCAGTAGCGCATAAAATAGTGGCCAAGTTTTGAATAAATAAAAATTTGATTTGCAAAACATCACATACCGTCGAAAGAAGAGAAAACGAAAAAGCAGGAGATTGTACGGATTGGAGGAGATTTTTTCTATAATTTTCAGAGATTTTCCTTTATAATCGTACTTGTGTCGTTATCTCTTATAATGACGGTATGTCAAAAGCCAAGTCTTTTCTTTTATAATAATTGACAATGCGAAAAATGTTGAATGTTCCATGGGTGCGGCAGTTTGAAGTTTAGTTTTTCATTTTTTATGCTTACAATTACACAGTCCCACCTTGACAGGCGATTCTGTAGGACTGTAGTGGTGAACGCTAATGGCTCGTTAAAAATAAGTGGAAAACCGAAATCGGCGACTTTCCAGCCGTTAAAAAAGTACCCGAAAAATCGAAAAAGGAAACACGAAATTTGAATTAGCGCGCGCGCAAAGAGGTGAGGGAACTCAAATTACGAGTTTCCGTCATCGAATTTAGCATTATAAAAATTTATTTCAATTCAAGCGTAATTCGAATTTACCGGGATCTTCTCTTGCGCGGAAATATTTAAATCATTGAAATATGAAATTTTTCGAATTTAGAAAAAAACAATTCAATCTCAAAGAAAAGAGGCAAGAGAGTGTGCGAAATGAGGAGATTTTCTCTACATTTCCTCTTTTTGAAACTTTTGGACAGAGTATAAATGCAATAAAATGGAATGATCAATAAATCATTATCACAGGAAACAAAAGATATATACTCAGTGATGAAAAAGTAGATGAGAGATAGGGTGGACTTGTGATAAATAAGATTGGGTTGAAGTCAGAGATAGGGAGAGGAGGCGAGAGGGGAGAGGGAGAGAAGGAGAGGGTGAGGGACAGAGGAAGGAGGAGAAAGAGCAGGATGAATAATATAATGAATGGGACGAATGGAATCGTTAACGATCAATCATAAAAGGGACCACTGGAGAGATCTTACTCTCAGGTATGTTGTCAGATGAGGTAGAAGGAGAGGTAGAAGGAGAGGGAGAGGGAGAGATGTAGAGGGAGGTGGTGAGTGGTAGAGGGAGGAGGGATAGGAGGAGAGGAGAGAGGGGTAGAGGGAGAGGGAGAGCTAGACGGAGGAGTAGAGGAACAGATAGAGGGAGAGGAAGAGAGTAACTTCACCAGTAAAATAATGTCTAAGCATGATGGACAATATAAATAAGTGATTATTGCTCCTTGATATTTTGATCTTTGATCTTTATAGATACTAAAGCACATATTTCCTCTTCTTCATCCCGCCAGATTTCGCAGCTGGTTTTTGTGCCCATCCTTCTTCTTCATCTATTCAATCATTGATAGAGTGCCCTGATAGCCAACGTCATTAATCTTTTCCGACTACGACATTTATCGATCGTTCCGGACGCTCAAATCATGTGCTTTAGCTGCAAAATCGCAATTGGCAAGTCCTCAAAGGACGTCAAAAATGTCTATTCAGGTATCTACTCTATTATTGGTAGATGAAGAAGTACAGGGTGATTTGAAGAGTTGAAAGATGGAAACTAACATCAATCATGACAAAATTGCGTTTATCATAGGGGCATACTTAAGTTTAAGTCCAAGTTTGAGATAATTGTCAATGATGATAGATTGAATATCCGAAACGCGTTCGACCGATAACCTGGACGATCCGATTCTTCACAAAAAAATGACAACTCTTTCTTACCATCCTCACTACGAAGATAAACCAGTATACACTCTATAATCAGATCAGATATCGGTGGTGTTAGTACAAAAATCGAAAAACGAAATGAAAAAAACAAGCGAGAGTATGTGTAGAACACGAAGGTTCCTCTTCTCTTCGAGATTTTTGAACAAAATTCAATAATGTTGTCAGTACTTACATTGAAAAAAGTAATATAATTTAATGTTTACAAAAACAAATCGAAAATATTATTTGAACCGATGGATCGAATGACAAAAGATACACACACTCACACACCTGAAGAACCTAGGAGTGATGAGGGAAGAAGTGAGGGAGAGGGAGAGGGAGAGGGAGAGGGAGAGAGAGAGGGAGTGGGAGCGGGAGAGGGAGAGGGAGAGGGAGAGGGAGAGAGAGAGGGAGTGGGAGAGGGAGAGGGAGAGGGAGAGAGAGAAGGAGAAGTTGAGGGAGAGAGAGAAGGAGAAGTTGAGGGAGAGGGAGAGGGAGAGAGAGAAGGAGAAGTTGAGTGAGAGAGAGGGAGAGGGAGAGGGAGAGAGAGATGGGTAGAGAGAGAGGGAGAGGGATAGGACAGAACATATCACATTGCCAGAAGTTGTCCGAAGGGCCAGGAAATAAAGGGCAAATTCGTATCAAGGCATAACAGTACACGATCCATGACCGCTATCCAAGTACAGTAACCATGGGCAGTTCAATCGGGTCGATCTCCAGGGCACGATCGTGAACCACCCTAACCACCAGTGTAACGAGCCCCTTTATCACACTATTGTTCCTATTCGAGAAGGAGATGAAGTAGGTGATACATCTAGCACCTTTAGACCAGCCTGTCATCTCTCCCTCTACCTCTACCTCTCCTTCTTTCTCGCCCTCTCCCACTCTCTCTCCCTCTACCCCTCTTTCTTCCTCTACCTCTGCCTCCAACCTCCTTATTTATGGCTCCCCCACACTTCCTAATGGAACGCTGCAAGAAGTAGAGAAATGGGAGGGAGTAGTCTATATTTATTTATAATCTTTCAATCTTATTCAAAATAACACAATACATCAATGTGAACACACTAATCTGTACATATTTGAAATAATACAAATGGGTGATCTTTGATCTTTGGTCTTTGATCTTTGATCTTTCGTCCTATCTGGAGAAGATCAGGGTGCAGTTGTTGGCGGGCATCTCGTGTGTGGCTGATAGTCGGAGGCCATTCGAACGAGCCAACTGCAAAAAAGAAAGATATGCATTTCATGTGCCGAAAAGAACATTTTAAAACAATATGATCACTTTTATCAATGCATATTACATACAGAACGGGAAGTAGAATATAATCATAGCCTGTATTCCACAATTGAGGTCAGGGCTGGGATTTTTCAATCAAAAAACATAAATGAACTGCCTCTCAGCAATACATTGCGGAACCATAATTGTTATATTTTTAAATGATTGCCGGACCCACAGCTTCCAGTCAGCGAGATAACAGAATTATAGAAAAACTCTTCAAAATGTTTCAAATTCAAAAAAAATTGTTTTTTAATTGCTAGTCTATTTTTTTCGGAACAGTGCGATCATATTTAAACTATGCGCATAGGAAGAAATGATTGTACGCGCGTATTACAATTTAGTAAAATTGGGAAATTTCGAGAGCCGGACCGTTTTAAAAAAAAAATTTTTTTTTAAATCCCAACTGATTCTTCCTCACGATTCTGATTCTTATTATGATTGATTCCCATGATTCTTTCTATATAATCCAGTGATGGTCTGCGAATATCCCAGTCCCTTCAAGTCCGTGTGGGTATACCCATATTTTGAGACAAAAATGCGAATGGGTCATAGGTGGGCAGGCTGGGGGAAAGGCTGTGCGCAAACGTGGGAATTGTAAGGCGAGGCTATGCGCATGGCCATTTTTGTTGTAAATTTGACTGGAAATTTTCCAATTTTTGCGAGGCAAAGCTATGCGCTAGGCCCCGCAAGGGAAAGCAAGACTGTGAGCAAAAAAAAAAGAATTCGTTTTCGCGCGCTCACCTATGGAGTGGGAACATTAAAAATAGTGAAATTCTCAAGAACATCGTCAATTTATGGCCAAATTTTGCCGGGGGGAGCATACCCATAAAATGCATATTTTTGCGCGGGATAACCAGAGACCATCACTGATATCATATCTCCATCTAGCTGGTGATAATCCTGGTGGACTTTTAGAATCGAATATATAGGGAATAGGGTATCCATTCTGTATTCACTTTGAACAATTGATGAATAAATCCATTCCATCTAATTCTATTCTTCATCATATGAGAGATTATGTTAAATGTCACACGTTGCTACGGTTATACTTGGGAGAATATGCCTGGAGCAGCTGAGCGTAATACAAAACTTAAACTGGAAACGCTAGAAAAACGTAGACTAAATATAGACGTTAGAACTTCCCTCAAACTTCTCAAGGCAAGTTCAAAATTTCAAACAAGAAATCCCATTATTTCAATACCTATATAACCAGAAATGGGATAAATTTCAATAATCCCGGGTCACGGTTCCAATATAGGCACAACAGTTTCTTCGCTAGGGCGGCACGTTTACTATCACTACCCGAAAATAGGATCAACTTCTCGATCGCAGACTGATCTATCTTTCCCTTGTACCGATTTATTTAACTCTTGCATCATTATCATCTACTGTCGTCCCCACTTGATTCAATGTTTGATCTCACGCATCATTCCATAATATTGTTTTACTTTCTATTTCACCTCTCTGTTTATCGTTAAAGATAAATAAATTATTATTATTATTATGTTCTCCAATCAAGACGACATCCCAAATCCAAACTAGTACGAAATAATTAAATAATCAAAACACCTTTGCGATGTTCGGCACTACAACAGCCTATACCTTACTCATCATGCTATAACTACAGCTCCAGCGGAACTCCACCCAGCTCTAGAGTGCGGATCTTATTCTGCAGACCCAGTTAGCTTCAAGCTGCCCAAAGTTCCACCGAGCTCCACAAACCTTATTTGAGCTCCAATAAGCTGTACTGAGCTCCATTGAGCTCGACCAAGTGCAACTGTGCTCATTGATACGTTATCTGCTCTTCGTTATCTCTTTATCTCTGAGAATCGGACACAACCAATCCATCAATCGTTATCCCTCCTCTCTCTCTCAATGGCTACTAGTGTCTGTTAGATACATGACGATGCACGTAGTTATGTGCACAAAGACGCAAACACACGCTGATACAACCTGAGCAGCACTTCCGAGAGGACAGACATTTTTAAAAAAAGCCACATCACTAGAATAAATTTCGAGGGGATGTGTTACTAGTGCTCCATAAATATTACATCGTTTGATTCCATTTTACCACAAAATGAGGGGAAAACCATAAACCACAGGCACCCTGATGCTTCTCGAGGACAAACAAAGTATGAAACGGATGAAATATTCACAGATATGGATAGTTGTGTAAAAGCAATGACTTGTACTAATCACGCCTGACTAGTAAGACAAGTAGATTATTCTTCTTACCATCATATTGTAAAACGCTGTCTCTTCACTAATACATTTCTTTCCTAATATATAAGTATACCGATCTGTGTGTCTCAGAGTGTTTATACATTTCGTGTGTAACAAAAACACACACATATCACTTATAAATCTTACAACTTCCCCGTGCGTCCGGATCATCTTTCACGAGCCTCAATACTCTATAGACTATAGTTACAAAAAATATCAGATCGGTTTTCAGCTCACATCTCATGCATCTGCTCAAGTTTAACACTAGACTCTACGAGGTTACTGTAAACTTTACCCACCGAATTATCCCGAATCCCCACCATCCCCATTTCGTGCAGGGCTAGTTAAGATCTCCTCAGATATAATTATCCCTTTTTCCAAGATTCGCCAGTAGCTCCCAAACTGCCACTGTACCCTCACCGTTATCGCTACCTTAGCGACGGTTCGATCTCTGATTATCTTCGAGGTCACTGTATGCTAGTTAGGAGTGCAGACATTTGATAGCTGTTGCCGTAGGCTGTCACTCCGAGGTTGAAGTAACCTTTTCCATCAGGTCAAATCTTTTAGGTTCATCAAGGTTCATCAGGCCAGATTTGCGAGGATACCGTAGACTAGTTCGTCAGGTCAGATCTTTAAGGTTACTGTAGCCTGGTTCATCAGGTCATATTTGTGATCCTCCCCAAGTTCCTTCTTACTCATCCATCATTGCTCCTCGTTGTCACTTTTCATCTCCCTGATCCTCCTCCCTCTTACTCCTCTCTATCTCTCTCATCACCATTTTCTATACGACAAAACACACTCATATCCACTACACTAGATGCCAACTACACAAAACCATACCAAGAACACACAAATGAGTGCAACAGGCGGGTTTTAGCACTTTTACACGGCACTTTTAAAATTTAATTGAATACCCTTTATCACAGCACAGAACCCTTTGTAAGGGAATGGTTGCGACTGGTTAGTCTCTTAGTGCTGACGTTATATAATATCCCTATTCGAGTGGGATATGTTGTGCAACCGCATAAGATAAAACTATTATACTCTCACTCTACGGTAAATCAACCAAGATAATTCTACAACATTATTTTAACTATTAAAGTGACAAATCTACCCGGTCTGACCGCTGTTACAGCACGTGCTAAAGTGGTTCAATCGCTACTAAATCAATCAATAAGCATCTCAAAGACCTCGATCGATAACCATACATTTTCGTACCCTCACAATGTGAGGATTGACCCACTATATACGGCTCAGTTTCAGGGTCGACCTACTATATAAAGCTCATTTTTTATGTGAAAGATTGCAATTTAAGCGCAAAATAACGATTTTTTAAATAGACCCACTATATAAAAATAGTTCGGAGAGGGCACCGAAAATGTATGTCGATAACAATCTATCTCCCCCACATTACCAACCAAAATTCATAGATCTCACAAATCAATCAATAATAATCTCTCATTAACAACCGTACCTCATCCAGCTCCCGCGTATCTCTGAGTCCCCACTGCGGATCTCTCGATCGTAGATCTCGATCAAAGTCCACATTGGACTGTGGGAAGATGCGACCATCCCGTGAGAAGGGACCGTAGATGATGAGTAGACCATCATCAGCACGAAGCAGTGAACCCGCCGCCTGCAGATTAACATACCAATCAATAATTAAAAGGTGCATCAATTGCTACAGTTGTTAGATATCGACCTATTCCCATGTAATCAATATTTGCAGTGAAGTAATACTAACAATCCCTCTAATATTCAAAATATTTGGGCTCGATAATAAATCTGTTAAATAACGCACGTTTACAATCTTACACTACAAAATCCGACCTTATCGGATCAAAGAAGAGTGTAAACAAAAAAAAACTATAACACTTCTAGAAAATAAATAAATATAAATTTAATGCCCGAATTCATAACAGAGAAGGACATCACATATTTTGGCACTTCATTGATTGCTTAGAAGCACTGCTAGGACAGTCAATAAATCGATAAATGAAATAACTGACAGTAAAGAGTCCTCTGACAGCAGTCATGGGGGCGATATGACACAGATTGACAGTCAATATGACATTGACACTGCCCGGTCGGAGATCCGATGGTAGAGCCCATCCGGTTGATGGTGTGCACACGTCGATGTGAAGAGGCACACGAAGATTCGACAGCTGCAAAATGAACTAGATATACGGTAGTTCGGGAATACTGTAGAAGTACGATAGTGTGAGGATACTGTAGTTACTAAATGAGTGCATAACAAATGGGAATGTATTTTGCTTTACAGAAATGACGCTCCATTATTGTCTTTTTAAAGCTGTTTTTAAAGTGTTGTTTGCCAATGATCAATTATTCAAACCAATGTTAACAGTCTTCCCTTGATTTCTCACTGACAAATAACAGAAAAATAGGGAGTGAAATGAAGAGGTCAGCATGTCTTAACGCTTCCGTTCAGTAAATCAATAAATTTACTAAAACTAAATTGAACTTAAAATAGATACAAAAGTAGCAAACATTATGAGGCGCATCCCAAACCACATTCTCTCATTTTTTTGTGATTTTTGCCTTTTTTGGTATATTGACAATGAGCACTCTATCACGGCATTTCAATAAATACTAAATTACACCCCTTCTCATAATAAAATTACAACCGGCAACGATATACCAAACCCTAAATAAGCAATCGTTTGCACTTGTCAAGGTCATCTCCACTTCCAATTATCATAAACCTCACTCGATGATGGTCCACATATCCAACAATGGAATGAATCGATCGCGGTTCCACTTCTGAGGGTTGAAATGTCACTTGAGGAAATCGTTGGGCGAGTGCAGCACAATGCTGACCAGTCCCAGAAGCTATTTCAAGCACCTCAATTGGTTTAGAATTTCAATACGGCCAAAACACTAGTAATGAAGAAGACTCACAGTGCGTGTCGTCAGTGCAATGAATAAAAACGATTACTAACCTTCATACCATTCTTCAAATACTGAGAAAGAACATCGCCAATCGGGCCAATATTACGATCGGCGGACGCGTATCGAAGCATGCCATAAACCAGACGAATGAGTCAAATCAATACGAGACAAGTACGCCCAAACAGGAAATCGTGTCTTCCCTCCCCCACCCCTCTTTGCATACTATTATGGATTCATGCCATTCAATGCCAGGTACAAGTATTAAATTGCAGATTTATCACTGCAACATAACAACAACAATCAGCGAGTTACTCCTTGAGGTCACGAAGACGACGGATGGTAGATCTGATGGTGGCGGCAGCAGCAGTGCTGTAGGTGTAAGCGCCACCAGCGACGATCTGAACAGCAACGAATAAGAAGTCAATCATGAAAATCTCAATAAAAATATGTAAAAACAACAAATTACCTTATGGCACCTGGTGCAGTTCCAGATACCGACGGCCTTTCTCTTCATGGCCTCCTTTCCGCAGAAGACGCAAGTGTATTTCTGGTGCTGGGTGATTTCCATCTTCTTCACCATCTTACGGAGAGAAGCTCCGTAACGGGTACCGTACTTTCCGACGATTCCGACCTTCTTGGTGCGCTTGGCCATTTTTCCCTTAAGATATCAATCATTATGATTCAAAGAGGTAGAAAAGGCATAGAAACAGATACTTAGAGCGGTTGCAAACCGCAGAAGAAAAAAAGAAGAACGATCAAATAGCATATTAAAATCTTTATCAAATCATGCAAAGGATAGACACCTTCTAGCCCCAAGGCCGGTACAATAGAATTTTTCAGTGATGTGTGAAGCAATATAAATGATACCAGCTCGGAAAGTACATTCTCAAACAATCGCAACAAAATTGTAAACAATAAAATTACCAAAATGTGGAATGACTTCCTTACTGCTTCTCAACGAGAAGAGCTTCCTTGATGAGCATGAGGGTGGGGACCTCCTCTCCATTGACATCACGGTACTCAATAATGCAAACCTGTCCTTCACCAGATCCATCGGCCATGTGTTCTCCGACAAAGAAAGCAAGGTTCTTGAATCGGTCCTTCTTGAGGAGCTCAACAACCCATCCTTGGATCTTCTTCTTGAAAGTGTCAATCTCCTCAGCGGGCTTTCCCTCCTTGGTCATGTGATCGATAACCTTCTTCATGAAAGTCTTGATGTAAGACTTGAACATGCCGGTATCCTCGTAGCAGTTCATCTCCTACAAAAGAGAATATAAATAACACGACCAATAGAATAGGCCACCTAAGAGATAACAATTTCGGCACACCAAGCCCTAAATAAATCAAATAGTATCTCACAACAAGACGGTGGTTGAGGACGATATCGATACCACGCTCAACGTGCTCGTCAGCTCCGATATCCTCTCCATCCTCACCTTCTGCGGAAGGGTTGGATCCATCGAGAACAATGTCTCCCTCCTTGCGGACGACGTGTCTTCCTCTGAATTCGAAGACGAGGTCGTCAACGAGCTTCATGGGGAAAGAGTCGGAGCAGAGCTCGTCATCTAAATGTATGGTATTATGATAACGTCAAAAATTGATTTCCTATGCTGAAAACCCATTTTGGCATAAATAGGCAGATCAACAACCAGATAATATTTCACATATTGACTCATCACTTGCCAATTCAACTCAGTACGGAAAATCATTGTACACAAACCATTCAGAAAAACTCCGAAAGCGCTCATGTTAAATGAAACCGTAAAGAGTCTAGCAAGCAACTCAAGGAATGTGAAACGCATAATAAAACGATATCTCACCGGTGAAGACATCCTTGTAGATCAGCATGTCGAATTGGCCAGAAACTCAAACCTCAACAAATTAATTAGTGGGAGCCAGGATGCAATAAGCATATGAAGTATGTCAACGGTCAAAACCATTGAGAGACCAACCAAACACATAGAAAACGACAAACAATTTATCGTTAACAACAACAAACGAGAGAAATCGATGAGAAAGTGCTTAGTCGAAGAGACCGAAGCCCATATCGTCGTCGGATTCCTCCTTGGGCTCCTCCTTCTTGGCGGCAGGAGCGGCAGCTGCAGGGGCTGCAGCAGCAGCGGGGGCTGCGGCGGCGAATGCGCTGGGGTTGGCAAGGAAGGCCTTGATCTTCTCGGCCTGCTTGAAGGTAACGTCGGTGGTGGCGGCGATGCTGAGCATGTTCTGGAGTCCGGTGGCGATGGAGTGGGGAACGGAAGCAGCCGTGGGGTATTTGATGGCAAGCGACACGGCGGCAACGTTGCGGAGTCCCTGGAGGAAACGAGAACGGAGCTCGCTGGTGGAGAGGTCGAGGACATCGGGGGAGTAGATGGTTCCGTTGTCATAGACCTGGAGGACGACCAGACCGTATGAGAAGGGAGTGATTCCCAACATGTTGAGAAGGGCAGCCTCGGAAGCTCCGACCTTGTCTCCAACCTTGATGAGGTGAACCTCGTTCAAGATCTCAATGGTACCCCTGGCGATCTTGGTTGGGATCTGAAGAGCCTGGAAGAACGAGGTCTTCTCGGGACCCATACCAGTGTTCTGGGGAGGGAGCTTGACGTCGCAGGGAGCGATGGCTCCAGCCTTGGCGGGGGCTCCCTGAAAAGTAACCATTACATAATAGAATTTCATCATTGATAATATAAGTAAAATAGATAAGTAATAAAATTTCATAATTAACAAGCAAATAATTAATTAATTAATAGTAATCAATAACTCACTCTTCTGTTCTCGAGAAGCTTGTCACGGATTTCGGAGAGATCATCCTTGGTGAAGACGAATCCGACATTCTGGACGATGTAAGGGAGAAGCTTCTCAAGAGCAGGGTTCTTCTGAAGATGTCCACGGATGGCCTTGCGGATCATGGTGTTCTTTCCCATGAGAATAGCAGCATGGCCTAAAACACAGTCGTAAATGGACAACAACGAGTAGGGAAAACGGATCCAAGAATCCCTCCATGAATCTTGAATAATGGTAAATACTCAACATTAAAAAGAGCAAATTAGTTTGTGAAATCAGTGTGCAAAAGAAATGAAGCTTTTGAAATTAAATACCAACCACGCATAGCCTGACGAATCTCCTGCATCTGCTTGGATCCGACATTGTCGACACCGACGATGAAGCACTTGGGGTACTCCTCGAACAGCTCAGCGATCTTGGTGAAGTAGTTCGCCTTCCATGTTGACTTGTCTTCTCTAACCATCGTGGTGAATTAGAGATCGCTTAAGCGGTTTAAAGACGCTGAAACGACGAAAACCATAATTTACGTATGAAGAAGGTATTATAAGCCATAAATGTAAAATTTCGACAACGAAATTTACCGTAACAAGCGAAACAAAACGATAATTCAAAAAAGAAAATAAGAAAAAGGAAAATCCCAGTGTGTCTCACTGAATATACGTTCACAACAGTTAACATGGCTGACGCGCAGTTGAAAGTTTCCCGCGAAATTTGAACTAATTTTGTCTTTATCCATGTGGCTCTCTCTTATTATTCTTAATTGTTTTTGTTTATTTTGTTATTTAGTGCATTGATAGATTTTTTTAAACCGTGTAAAAAAAACTCGGAATTAATAATAAAAAGGATCGAGCAAAGCGAAATAATATTATGTTCAATGGTGTGTTGTGTTGGGTCATAGTTATTATTTCAGTAGAGTATACTGTAGTCCCTCTGTGATCGCAACAGAGCAACATTACTCTATTTCCTCATCTCTCGTGGCCACATTTGCATAATATTCAAGACTAGAAAGTAATTAAAATAATGTTATCTACATTTTATAATAATTTTATTATTTTTTAACACCCGAAGCGCGACAGCAATTAGGCGACAACAATTTGTAATCCGATAGTGCGGTATGCATACGTATGGGGTGACTCTCCGATATTATTGAATGTGATAATTGGACGACATTAAGGTGGGCATCCAATGAACGTTCAAGTACTCGGGAATTTGGCGCTGTTCGCATAGCAACTGGTAATTGGGAGTATATTCGATCCGTTTTGATTCGGCGTAACATAGAGCGGGGAGCACGTGAGAGTCGAAGAGAGATGAGCGAAGTTTGGGATCTTGGAGTTGGCTGGTGATCTCTCTAATACTGCCGTATGCGGCCCATGCCGCTCTCTTCCTCCTCAGAAGTTCAGTATGCAACTGACCATCTGCTCGGAGTTCGCGTCCGAGGTAGACGTACGAGTCGGTCTCTTCGAGTGGTTCTCCTGCGCTCTATGTTACGCCGCCGAGACGTGGCCCCTCACGAAGACCGTTACCTCCTTCATCCAGACCTCCCATCGTGCACTAGAGAGATCACTAATCAGCACGAATCTCCACTCGATGCGACAAGGAAGCATTACGAGCGAGGACGTCCGCCGGATCTCTCTCGTAACCGATCCGATGGACTACATACGGCGAGCGAAACACCGTTGGGCAGGTCACGTCATGAGAAGAGAAGACGACAGATGGTCCACTCGTGTCACGCAGTGGTTCCCCCCTCCCGACCTCATACGACCACCCGGACGACCCTCCGCCAGATGGAGCGACTCAATCGAGGAGTACGCGAAGATGCCCTACAGCACCGGGAGATCAACCCGATCCTCCGCTTCACGGACGCCCTACCAACACTGGACTACACGCGCTCGCAATAGAGAAATATGGAGGAATTGTGATCCACGCGGCCCCGCCCGCTGAAGATGAAGAGTGACTAAGTAAGTAAGTTTTGATTCGTACTGCACGGGAATGTAGCGCAGATCTGCGATTCTCTATCAAATTCGCTATTTCGGTTGAATTTCATCAGTCTAGAGACCTCAGTTGTTTAACGCGATCGTGTTTTGCCTGTCATCTAATCACATTTTGATAAAAAAACTATAAATGTATTGTCCGTACTGTTCCATGTGCAACATAAGATCGATTATGAAAATATATATTTAAATCTCCTTCCGATATACAATTTTCAGAACATATGCATATTATTATTGATTTAGCATCGAACGATTATTGAGTACTATACATATAAAACCGTATGATAATCACATGGTGGACACGTTTCATTTCATGATAAGTATACAGATACAGTAGGAACAAACAAGGAATCATAAGAGATCAACAGATCGACTATTACATTATCTAGACATACAACAGACTAGATCATGGCAAGACTATACTATCGAGGATAGCTAAAAGCAAAAGCATGAGTGTGCACTATTAAGAGACAAGAATACCGTAATCAATAACAAAAGATCAAAGATCAACAATCATCTTCGCTTCCCAGTGACAACACCAGTTATGATATCATCCAATCCGAGTGTTTTCATCGCCGTACTCATTCTCATTCGCAAAAACTTGGCGTAATCCTTCGAGCCCGATGTTACCTGTAAAGATCAAAGATCAAGATCATGGTTCGTATGCCTATCGTACCTTTTTCGTGCATGACACGACGACGTTGAGCTCATTCTGGACTGTGAGACGTGCACACGAATTGAATGCTGTGAGCAGAGTTGTGACAACCTGATCAACAGAGATATCAAAGATAAAAGATTAACAATAAGAGTCACTATGATCATTCTATTGACCAAAATGATTTTTTTCTGAGAGTAATACAACTTTATTTATACAGTAACCGCATAATTAAAAATATTTCTAACTAGCCAACCTCATCAACCAGTGTATTGGGTGTCTCTGCCAACGGTAGTACGTTCACAACGACGACGCCGTTCGGAGACAGTATCGTATCGATTGCGCTATAAGAACAATAGATATTATAAATATATATAAATGTATATAATTATTATATTATTGATTGATCTGGCTACAGGAATCTAATTTCAAAAGTTGGATTTTTTTGAAATGACAGAGTAATATACTAGACAAGAAACAAAATTCAGGAATTACAAGCTAATGGGCTGTTCAAAAGTGACGAAAGGAAAGAAAAAGGCGTGCAAAACGAGGAGTTTTCTGTGCTTTTCCTTTTGACTTTTGAGCCAACAATGAACCGTTAGTAGTAATTTCTTTTTTCTTGACCAGGAAAGCATGAGAGATAAGATAGGGCTGATCACACTATTCAAAGTGCGCCCTTTGATCTTTGAACTCTGATCTTTCTCACCTTATCACGTCCCTCTTGAGGAACGAACTGGCTGGACAAGGCCTATCCTTGTCTAGATCGCACGCATCAATCGCGATCACATCGTATTGGACAGCTGGAACAGGAGGTGGTGATTATGGTAAGATTATGGTAGATCGGACCGTAGTTCATAGGATACGGTGGATTTGAGGACTACAAGCAACACATGAAGTCACTGTGATATATGGCCATGATGGTTGAATCATAGGTGAGCACGCTGGGGGAAAGGCTGTGCGCAAACCGGGGAATTGAAGGGCAAGACTATGCGCATGGCCATTTTTTTAGCAGATTTGACTGGAAATTTTCCGACTTTTGCTAGGCAAAGCTATGCGCAAGGCCCCACAAGGGAAGGCAAGGCAGTGCGCAAAAAGAATTCGTTTTCACGCGCCCACCTATGGGTTGAATACTCACTATGAGCCCTTATCCTAGTGATCATGGCCATACGTGGGCACCACTGCCGCTAGCGGCAATACACCCCCGATTTTTAGCATCCGACCCCCCGATTTTCCAAAAAAAAACACTCAAAATGACGTATAAATGCTTCATTTTTTGCCTCTGACCCCCGAGTTTCATTTCCAGCGGCAATGCCCGCCCACGTATGATCATGGCGCACTAAATCAATGATTAAATAGAATGATTTGATTTGATTAATCAATAAATGAATAAACCACTGACGCCTCTTGCTTTCTCTCATGATGAAGTCGATTCCATCAGCGATGACTGTCCTTCTCTCGTCGCCTCCTTAAAATAATAATAATAATAATAAATATCATAATAATTAATATAATATTAATCACCATTGGTTAAGCTTGTGCAAAAACAATACCATAAAATCAAGAAACTACTTAATACTTAAATAACTACCGTAATACTCAACTCAATCCATCAAAAAAAAATCAATACTTCGATAAATGAGTGTTGAATTCATGATATGAATCGACAATGATCTGTTCATAAAAAATTAGCGAAAACAAACGGAAAGCAGAGAAATATCTCGTTTTACACACTCTATCGCCTATTTTTCTTTCCGTTTCATCCGTATTTCGTTTCTTTTGGCAACTTTTCATTATATACTTATCTACCTTTCTCATCGTCTCGTCTACTCATCTCTTTCACTCCAAACCATGCATGAGCCAGATCAACAACCGTGTCGTCCTTCTCCACTACTGTCACGTTCATCTGCAATATATTAATATTAATAAAAATAATAATAATAATTTATTCTTAAAATTGAACACAGCGGGGGTGAGAAATATCTGTTAAACAAGTCTTTTTAAGGATGTCCGTCTTCTAATTTAAAGCTTTATAATAAAAGAAGGCGAAGAATCATCAGTCCGAAATTTACAAAAATAAAAAAGATGAAATAAACTGACATTCTTCTTCAACTGCATCCAGAACATGTCCAGATTGCCACCACCGAGACCAATCGATAATACCTGACAATGAGAGCTACCGTACTCCGCCAATTAATCAATAAATCACGAAATCAATCTACACCAAAAAGACTATCCGAACGACACAGGGCTGACTTCAATTGAATAATAAGACTAGTTTTCCTGACCACGTTTAACGTGATACGAAGAAGTACCATACTCTATCCATACAGTAATACACAGGTGGGAACGCTGAGAGAAAGGCTATGCGCAAAACGGGGAAGTGTCTGGCAAGGTTATGCGCATGACTATTTTTTTCGGAAATTCGACCGAAAATTTTCCAATTTTTGCGAGGTAAGGCTATGCGCAAGGCCCCGAAGGGAAGGCAAAGCTGTGCACAGAAAAAAATCGTCTTCACGCGCCCACCTATGCAGTAATAAAATGATTTGATTAGAATGCGTAACCATACCTGATAGGGTGGTCGCTGATTTGGTTCTTGTTCAATCAACGGGATGGGTCCGAGTACGAAGGGAGCCACGGCAAGGGCTGATACGTATGCCGATACGATGCGAGAGTGTGACACAGACCAAAATCGGGTATCCGATTCATTGAATGTGTCGTCCTCTCAAAGGAAATCAATCAATAATCAACGAATTAATTAACCAATCAAACTTTGTTTATTCAGTGTGCTCCTCATCTCACACGAATTTTCAGCTATTTACCAACGTGAGAGTTCCACACTTCACTTTTAATTTTACAACTCCACTCAAATAAGTTTCACGTATTCATCAAGTGTTATATTTTTGAAAAAATTCAATAATCGTAAGTAAATCAGTCAATATCTGCCGTAACCTTACTGAACCGTGAAAAGAGATATAGAGAGATATACTACAGATTCCATAACTACAGTAATCCCGTCGTATCGTAGCGA
The DNA here is from genome assembly GCA_943737045.1 of Parapristionchus giblindavisi. Classification (NCBI taxonomy): domain Eukaryota; kingdom Metazoa; phylum Nematoda; class Chromadorea; order Rhabditida; family Diplogasteridae; genus Parapristionchus; species Parapristionchus giblindavisi. The sequence continues at coordinate 82,673 of CALSFV010000090.1, read as the reverse complement.
AATGTACCGTACCTCGGGGTGGTTTGAGCATGACACATGTCTCACTGTCGTCATCCCCTGCTCCTTCTGTGAACAACTCCCGTCGAACGACCGTTGGTGGCCTGTACGGTATTGATTATTGTATTGTTAATAACAATCATATCGAGGGTAATTTTATGATCTTGTTCTCAGTGTATAAAGATTTACTTGTATTGAAAAACGCTCAATCTGTTTCACTTTTAGGCAATGTATAAGTGAAAAATATACAACATTTTTCATGAAGTCAGTCTTCGTATGATATTTCTTTCACAAACCCATACGTTTAAATGATACATTTAAAAATCAATAATTTAAACGTCAAACGCACATTCCAGGCACGACACTGTCCACCACTCTATAGCAGATTCCGCTCACAGATGAACATGCTCGTTCAATCTCGTGCTGAAAGAGAAATCGATAAACCATCGTACAGCTACAGTATTCACGAATTACTCATTGCCATAAATTAATTTCATGAATACCGTAATATTGCGCACCACCACAATTGTAGTCTTGACCTTTCAGATATACTGCATGCCTGGTATCATTATACCCACTACCGTAATCCTGCACACCTACCGTACCTCTCTGAACTGCGCCTCTCCCGCTTCGATGGCAGCTCGACCGTACGTCTCGTCCATGATGACCTCGCTCGCCGTAAACAGGTACACCTACAGTAACCAGACCAATAAATATCTTGAATACCGTACTTATCGGCTACAGTAATCAGATCGATCGGTATGTAAATCAATATATCTACAACAATAATCGTTCCCTGAATACACTGACCAACCGTATCCACTAGGCTACTGAATCATTCACCGCTACGTAGATCATACCAACATCAATTGATATATCGATTTATTACCGTATTCAAACAGGATTTCAAACCAATCCTACCCCTCTCAGCTACCGTAACCACTCACCGCGACATAGATCAGTGCGCAGACGGCGAGGATAGTGATGAAGAAGTTGGCGGATCCCCGCTTGAAACAGAACCGCAGCAGACAATCCGACATGCCTCGCTCTCTTCGATCCGACTCAGAGCCGAGTCTCGTGCGTCTCTGCCATGCATGCTGACTCCCAGAAGAGGACAGCAGGCCGGCTACCATCAAGCACCTTATAATCAATCAATAAATCAATCGGTCAATTAGTTGATAAATCAAAGGATAAAACAGTCAATCAATAAAGCAATCAATAATACATAACAACGCTTAAGCAATCACAATGTGCGTCACGACGATATACAAACAGGGAAGAGAACGGAGAGCTTACGAATAATCCGACTGACAGAGTAATCCGAAGACACGCCCAACCGGTAGAGACAAAACCGTACGTTTACGTTTAGAAGATATTAAACAAGTACACTACGATTCACAACTCTCATCAGATAACTTGAGATAAGGACAGTGTTCTGAAGGAAAGCAAAGCTAGAACGACCGCCCGCCACGAAAACTCTCAAAAACAACGCTATCTCAGTTTTATAGCGTATAAAAGATAACTCTGCCACCCAGATGTCAACGCGATCCTTCTGTATCCCCTAAATCAGATCTGATCAAGGAATTCCCAACCGACCACCCACCATAACAATCTATCTGTAAACTGTACAGTCACACCAATGAAAGAGACCGCGACGCGGCAGCCGCGACGCATGAGTCAAATGGAGCAAAACGAGTGCTGTGGGTCAAACGAAGAGATAGGAAACAGGAGGAGAGGGAGACAGCCGTCCTATTCCCTCTGGAGGGATATAGACAAAATCAAAGAAGATGAAAGACCTGAGCTGTGATAGGAGAGAGGGAGAGGGAGAGGAAGAGGGAGAGGAAGATGGAGGGACAAATGACAGAGATAAGACACTTTATCTGAACTTGCACTGAGTCCCATTCTCTTACATTCCATGATCATCTAGAGCTTTCTTCAACATTTAAAAATATCTCCCTTTTCCTCTGATCTTCCCGTTCATTACCCAGTGGTCATCTACAATTTCACTTCCTCTCCTCATCCCTCTCTTCTTCCCTCTTCTCCTCCATCTCCCTCTCCCTCCCTCTCCCTTCCTCTCCCTCTCCTTCTTTCCCATATCTCCTCCTTCATTCCACTCGACCGGCCATACTCCGGATGCTTTCTCAGTACATCTCTAGATTGACTTACCTATTCTCCCCTCCTTCCTCTACTTTATTTACTCCTCTCTAGACCATAGTACTATTCTATAAGCTCAAACGAAACCATAAACAGTCTCACGTTTATTGAACCATCTATAATTATTTCATGGACAACGTTATTTGCCAAGAGCAAATCTCTTGCTGTCCGACTTTCTCGATTGGCGTTCTCTTTTATCACTTCCTTGTATATCTAATCTGAACGATGTGCAACATCCACCCAACAAGCCATGACTTTACTGTAGATTCTGTACAAAGGGGGATCTCTTCATCCAAGCTCACATAATTATTGTTGTTACAGTACGCTTTTCCGCCTACGCCATGTAGTAGAAAACAGGAAAAATTCGATACTATGCTTTACAGAAGGGATCTCACCAACTTGCATAATTTACATAAGATACATATTCAAATTCGTTAGGGTTTGTCAGGATCTCTTTCACTTTTGAGATTAGTTCGAATGAAGTTCACTTCATCTGAGACTTCCTTCACCTTCCCCATTCCCATTGTCCCTCATTTCATTTCTCCTTGTGTGAACTTTTTTTTTATTTCAACCATATTTCAATTGTTGAGACATCTTTATGATGTATGATAAATTAAATTGAACCTCCTTTGTAAGGAACGGTGAAGATTACAGTACGCTTGTCTCTCGTTCCGTCATTTCTATCTAACCAAATCTCAGTCCTCATTATCTCTGACCTCTCATTGTACAAGTTAGGCCTGCCCCTAAACAATTAAGCTATGTTTAAAGGTCGCTAAAATAAAAGAAAAGCTCATATTTCTGCATAATATCTACGTCAGACTTCTTCCATTATCTTCTGTTCTGACTTTTGAACACCTAGAGGCCAACAAAAAGTCCAAGAACCACTCGTGATTATCCAAAGCTCATTTCTCTCTTCATCCTTGCAATTCGCACATTCACAACCAACACACATTGTTATCTTTCGTCGTTTTTAGTTCTCCTTAATTTTAAATTTTCTTTTTATTAAAAAAAATTAATTATATTTAATTTTAATATTAATCGCACCGATTTCCTTCAACGTTATCCCTAACCCCCTCTAAATAAAGAAAATTTTATCATATTCTTCTTAAATTTTTTTGGCCGATTGAGATATTAGCAGCGGACAAATTTCTTTATTTCATTACTTTTGACTTCCTTTCTCTACAGAACGGACAGATTGTAGGTACCACCACAGAAGAACTCTTCGTTTTTCACAATTTTTTACATCGTAGAAAATGGAACAACATTTTTGGTGCTTCGCAACTGACATCTCAAGAAAAAGAAAAAGTTTCACTGCAAGATCCACACGGTAGAGGAGATTTCTTCATGCCCAATTTTCGAATTTTTGGGTCTTAGGAACGTTTACGAGGCTATAATTTCTATTATAATTTTCTTCATATTGAAAACTATGGGATGTCATATAAAAGATTAGAAAAGAAGAGCCTAACGATTACTTCAGACCATTTCCTTGTGGGCTGTGTACATAGTCAGTGTGGTAGAGTGGTCCACTGAAAATTCTGGAACCAAAATTAGTGACACTCGCACCATGGGTAGAAAACACAAGTCGCGATGTCATGGGAATTTTCCATGAGGTGCCAAAGAATTAACTCAAATAAATAGCAAAAATATGGGAAATAAAATATGCGTCTGAATAGACCTAGTACAGAAAACTAATGAATGCGTTAAAGAGACAGCTAATTTGAAACTCTCCACTCTGTCAATACTCGTTCGCTTTCTTTTTCTACGAGAGAGAGAGAGAGAGAGAGAGAGAGAGAGAGAGAGTTGCCAGATCGGAGATTAAAATTAGCTCGGGGTGTGCCTTTAAAGGTAGATGGAGGTTCGATTAGAAGTGAGTAGGCCAACTAGTAAGTAGGTCTTCATAATTATTATTTTAAATACCTACTTACTCTTTTCAGTCCCACTGATACTCCCTCACATCTTCAATCTCCCCTTTCATTCCTTCTCCTCTTTCTTCTTCCTCTTCTTTCCTATTCTTTCTTCTCTATCACAGTTGTGTTCACTTTGATTGAGTGTTTCTATCTTCTCGTCAATCCAGGTATCTTCAGGACTCTACCTCTTTATCCCTTTCCCTCTCTCTCTCCCTCTCTCTCTATCTCTCCCTCTCCTTCTACCTCTCTCTCTACTTCTCTCCCACTCTCTCCCTCTCTCAAGTGTTTCCCTCTAGTTCTTAGCTGACATTGCTCAACACCTTTCAACAACCTCAACATAGCTAGCTCCAACTCTTTAAATTGTTACCTCTAGTCCCAATCTCCCCATAAAACATCTACCAATAAAGTCACGAAAAAATGTGGGCGATAGAGTTTGTAAAACTGAGACTTTTTATTATTTTTTCTTCTTTTCGCATTATTTGATCCAAGCATAAAGTATCTACACAAAGTCCATTTCACTCCCAAAACCCTTTATCTCCCAATCTTCTAATCATCGTGTTCGCGATTACTAATTTCGACAAAATCCACACCCTCATTTACAAAACCAGTCTTATTATTACAGTATCATTTTCAAGTGCGTGGGCCGAAGCTCACAAGCAAATTGTGCAGTGACGATTTGAGCCATTTGCGTAATTTGCATATTATTACCATTCAAATTTTTTTCCAACTGCCGGCTTCTTCACCTTGAGAGGAATCACAAGTCTGCGTGTACTTGTTCATATCTTTATCGATCTTCAACATCATGCTCCTCCATCCATCTCATAACCTCTCGATCATCCAACCCATTCATAATCTACTCCTTACACTCCCTCTATCCTCCTCCCTCTATCGATCTCTCTTCTATTAAACTCTCTCTCTCTCCGTCAGTGCAGCCCATCAATTCCCTTCAATTCTTCCACTTAACATCAACCAATTTATCATTATTTCTCCCCCGCCCCAACTGTCAAGCAAACATCACAGTGTAGTTCTGTAACCTTTTTTTGCTCATGAGATATTGATCACACCGGGTAGTGATAAAATGGAGCTTTATTTTAGCAATCATATCAACATTCAGTTTTCGCTATCGCTCCACATGTGCTAGCATGATAAATACATATTGATATTAGTTGAGATTTGATCCAGATCCACTGATCAATTACTGCACGACAGACTAATCGAATCACTATTTTGTATAATCTTCTCGTCATTTTTTGTCTCTGACCATTTAGCGACTGTCACTATATAGCTCAATTTGATATCGTTCATTCATCTATCGTTTGTTTTACAGGGTAAGTGAGGGCGGTGTCCATCCCCGCGCATTCACCGAACCATGATCGCTCAACTCTTCTACAATCTGCGTGAGAATGTGCGGAGTGGGATGAAGTCGCTCCTGCCCTTATTAATTCTCGTCATATACACACTCATAGGTACGTTGCAGTGGATAAAAAGATAGGTTTCGAGAAATTTCGGGAACCTTCGGAATACGAATCTTCAAAAGAGCAAAAACTATACATACATACCTTTTTTCGGGACCCTTTTGAAGGGTCCCCTCATTTATTGCCGCATATTCCCCTATCATGTGTCCACTTGTACGCTGACATACTTGATTTTAACAAAATATTGGAAAAAATAAATATTTATTCAGTAATTCAGCAAATTGTCCTCAATTTACTAGGTAGCTTTACAGAATTTGATGCTCTGATTGTAAATTACTAGGTACAGTAATAGGTATTCAATTTATCCTTTCATGATCATGTGAAGCAATTAATAAATATTAAATGTACTCGAAATGTGCGACTACATTCTATTCGATCGAAATTAAAAAGATATACATATAAAATGAGCCATCTGCTAGTGGAATATTTATCTTATGTGAGGGTCCTCGACGAAACAGACTTACGACTCTTGAAGTCTATTGACTCAATAGATATAGAAATCCAGAGGTTTTCATTAGTGTACAAGTCAACGCTGAGAGATTATGCTAGCCGCTTTTCGTTAGAAACTCAATTCCTTCAAAACACTCGAAAACAAACAATTTAGCTCAATTGAGTGTCCAGTACAGATATGAATTTCTTTTTTCGTAATTTTTTTTTGAAAATGTCATCAAAACATAAATGAGATTAATTGAATTAAATATTGAGACAACATTTATGTGCAAAAAAACTGTTTCTCTATTGTTGATCAGTAACGAAATATCGGCTTCCATGAAACGTGTTGCTGACAGTTGAAATCAGCATGACCGAATTAGCTTACAACCAAATTTTCGAAAAATCGTTAAGCCAAGCCCCTACTGAGAAAGTCTATCTTAAGAGACCGGCTCGGTAAGACTCGAGCATTTTGACCCTCTGCCGGACATTCGCGAGGACTTTCGATCTGGCCCTCAATACTTTCATCATAGACACATACCGGGGGGAGACCGATGAAAGTTATAGTGAAAATGCCCTTAGGCTCAAACCCGGCTCACATATGTCGCATAAAATAAAAAATTGAAAAATTCATAACTTTTCAATCGCGATAGCTAGGACTTTTATTTCTTTTTATTGGTGAATAACATGTCATGCACTCTTACAAACACAGTTGAGCAGTAATATCATGTCGTTCTGGATATGTTTTTTCGTGTATGATTTTCCGATTTTTCCTCTTCCATCCTCGTTGAAGAGAGACGGCAAGCATTGACATAGTACATATTGTAGCCCTGACACTTCTGTACATGATGGTCACATTCCCTTGGAAATCCAACTTTTCTGAAGCATCGAGAATTGCAACTGAATGTGAGATATGTGTAATTTGTAAAAATCGAAAATTAAATTTCTTGTAAATCGCAAGAGTAGTAGGTAGCTTTATTATGTCATTTTACTTGTAGTGATGTGCCTACACAGAAAAAATATACTAGTAGACTCAGACTAAATTTTTAAAAATTTTTAAAAATAATTATTTTATTTTTATTTTTTTCAACCCTGACATTGAGTCGACCGTCAAGGCAAGTTGATTCATAGGGCGGATGGTAGCTGATGCATGTCCGTTTGCGAAAACAACTGCCACGAAAAGAATCGTCGTTTCGCAGATCTAGAATTTATTTTTTTAATTATCAAACTTGAATATTTATATGTTTCTTTCACATAAATCGGTTGGAAGGTGGCGTATGGCAACCAAAGCTGTACCATTGTTATCAGTAGGAGTGTACTGTACTGCACTACCGTAACCGTCAGGAATCACGAACTAACTTTTTTTCAGTCGACCCATGATTCACAACCATGACCCCGGGTTCATGGTTGAGAATAGCTGAGGTCGAAAAATTCATGATGATCCCAGACCAAATACTATTTGGCAATATATCAACAGTGAGCCAACTTCTAGTTTTCTGGATACCGTAACCCAAAATACAGTAATCTAGTTACCGTACCCTATAATAATGTGGTGAAATTCTCGGAAAATTCAAGTGCGTGCCTTACAATTACTGTAGTTTGGGTTACGGTATCCAGAAAACTAGAAGTTGTCTCACTGTTGATATATTGCCAAATAGTATTTGGTCTGGGATCATCATGAATTTTTCGACCTCAGCTATTCTCAACCATGAACCCCGGGTCATGGTTGAGAATCATGGGTCGACTGAAAAAAAAATCAGTTCGCGATTCCTGACGATTATGGTATTCAAGTACAGTTCACTCCCACTGATAACAATGGTACAGCTTTGGTTGCCATACGCCACCTTCCAACCGATTTATGTGAAAGAAACATGTATTTTTTCAAGTTTGATAATTAAAAAAATAAATTCTAGATCTGCGAAACGACGATTCTTTTCGTGGCAGTTGTTTTCGCAAACGGACATGCATCAGCTACCATCCGCCCTATGAATCAACTTGCCTTGACGGTCGACTCAATGTCAGGGTTGAAAAAAATAAAAATAAAATAATTATTTTTAAAATTTTTAAAAAATGCAGTCTGAGTCTACTAGTATATTTTTTCTGTGTAGGCACATCACTACAAGTAAAATGACATAATAAAGCTACCTACTACTCTTGCGATTTACAAGAAATTTAATTTTCGATTTTTACAAATTACACATATCTCACATTCAGTTGCAATTCTCGATGCTTCAGAAAAGTTGGATTTCCAAGGGAATGTGACCATCATGTACAGAAGTGTCAGGGCTACAATATGTACTATGTCAATGCTTGCCGTCTCTCTTCAACGAGGATGGAAGAGGAAAAATCGGAAAATCATACACGAAAAAACATATCCAGAACGACATGATATTACTGCTCAACTGTGTTTGTAAGAGTGCATGACATGTTATTCACCAATAAAAAGAAATAAAAGTCCTAGCTATCGCGATTGAAAAGTTATGAATTTTTCAATTTTTTATTTTATGCGACATATGTGAGCCGGGTTTGAGCCTAAGGGCATTTTCACTATAACTTTCATCGGTCTCCCCCCGGTATGTGTCTATGATGAAAGTATTGAGGGCCAGATCGAAAGTCCTCGCGAATGTCCGGACCATGCTCGAGTCTTACCGAGCCGGTCTCTTAAAGTGAACAATCTTCTAGAAGATCATAGTAGTTCATTACGGTTGCTGTAATTCCCTTATCAAATTATAACCGAATCGATCAATCAATATTCCTTTGAGGCGCTTTCATCTTCATATGGCTGGAAGGAGGAGAGGAGACAAATGAGTTGGAGGCACTCAAGAGACACAGGGCTGAGATATTGGAGGTACACACTAAATTATATGCAAATTGACTATTTTCTCCGAAACTCCAGGAAAGTACCTGAACCCCTCCTTTGAAAAATGTCGCCGGGCCAAAAACCGAAATCGCGTATGCGCGACGGAAATCTGACCTCTTACCTTTTTCCAGTAATGTGTTCACGAATAATCTTCATGGAATATTTTTTATTTTTTTAAATTTATTGGGCTCAGGAAACGGTTAGCAGAGCTAATTTCCAGTCTTTCTGCAAAATTTATTTCACACTTATTATTAGAGCGAGTTCACGTCTGTTTTCCAAAAGAACAAGACTTCCAACAGACCGTCTGTGATCCTCTATCACTCTCTCCCACCGCAATCCATCATCCTTGAAAGTACGAGCTAGAGAAAGAACTGAACTGTTGAACTTGAACTGATGACAGAAGGGAATCAGATAGATGGCCAAATACCGATATCATGAAATATTGATCCATTGTAGATCAGAGATCAATAGCACGAATGTCGACTTTGTGATCCTTACAGAACACAGCCTTTCGTCTCAACAACATCAAGTCAATGTCACCCGTGCAGGCATACAATCACACCATCAAGCAGCTCCTGCGATATCAGGACAAACTCGGCGTAGATCAGGTTAATCGATACTACCGTATTCGATAATACCGTAATCGATAATACCGTAATCGATACTACCGTCTACCATAACTTCGATACGAGACCGAACACCATCTAAACACAGGTACCCGACACGAATCAGCACTGGACTCTGAGCGGTGCCATCTTCTTCTGTATTACCGTATACACAACCATTGGTGAGCACATACCGTAACCCATATATACAATATACCGTAATCATGTCAGGCTACGGTAACATCGTCCCGGTCACACTCGCCGGCCGCATCGTCACCATTCTCTACGCATTCATTGGTAAGGGTACAAGGAGAGGGACTCCACTCCCTTTTCACTCTCTCCTTTTTACAACCGAAAAAAGTGTGGCAGAGACTGTTATTTTTTTAACATTAGATTGTTTTAGATTTAATCTAGTTTTTTTCCCCTAAAATTTTCTAACCCAACCTAGTTTTAATCTCACCCTTTCTTTCTTTCTTTCTTTCTAATTTACCATTGAACGGCATGACTACTGCAGCTAGCAATCAAACTGAACAACTGTGATAGAAAGGATAACACGAATCTCTCGAAAACAAAATCATGAAGATCTCTAATCTGTATCACAATTGATAATGATTCCTCAATCATCCTGTTTCAGGTATCCCCCTCACCGTCCTCGCCCTCTACTCACTCGGTCAACTCATCGCTAAGTTATTCCGTCTCATATGGAAGGCTTTCTTGAAGACCACACGAGTTGTGTCCAAGGATTTATCGGAAAAGGTACGTGAGAGGATGTGAAACTGTGAATGTGACATAGTAGGCACAGCGCTGGAGTCGCTTTGTTATGTGTCGTTTTGTTCACGTAGAATTATGGATCATTCTGATTTAGAGATTTTCGAGGTAGGCATTTCAAAACTTTTTTCATCCTGCCATTGAATGAATTCATTATGAGCGCTGAAGATTTTGTTGACTGACCATTTCACTCTATCTTGAAGGTAGCCGAACTCGGCGAGGCAGCCAACTCGGACAATGGCAGTGCCCAAGGCAATGGCAAGGACGAGGATGACCTCTCATCCTTCCCTGTGTCCATCATCTGTCTCATCACTATCATCTGGGTACTCATATCATCGCTCATCTTCATGCTCATCGAGACCGATTGGGACTATGGTAAGTGTTTGGAATCAGATTGAGAACCAATCGATAATTAGCAAAGTGCAAACGATCAATAATTCCACATAATCATTTTGTGAACCTGATTCCTTTGATTAATTTCGGGCAACCCACTTCCGAGACATTTATTTATTTCATTTACTTCTTTATTCCATCAAATATATTAATGAGCCATGATTTAATATTTCGAATTATCGATTGATCAATCGATTGATTGAGGCACTGCTCTCTACTTCGCTCTGATCTCCTTCACCACCATTGGATTCGGTGACGTTCTACCATCCAAGTACTCGTACATGATATTCATTGGTTAGTTCAATCGATAATGAATGATCTACCCTTCGATTAGCAAATCTTTAATCGCGGATCTTCCGATCGATCAATAAATCGGCATTCCCTTCAGGAATCATGATCCTCTTCGGTCTTGCGCTCGTCTCCTCAACACTCGCCATCATTCAACAACAGATTGAGAATCTCGGAGATGTACGGTAGCCGAAAATCAATAATTCGGAAAAATCGATAATCGATAATCGATAAAATTCTATAAATCGATATTTACAGAACATGAAGAGCACCATCGATAAGGAGTATCTGAACGCGTTGGCTGAGGCTGAAGACGAAGGAGAAATCACTGCGTCCAAGGCTGTCGTCACAACGGAATCACCCGAGAACGTCGATGTCGAGGCCCATATTGGTAAGTGATCTTTGATCTTTGATCTCTCAATATCTCAAATATCGTTCTCCTTACCACGTTATTTCAATTTATATCGATGCTTTTTTATTGTCAACACGCTATTGATTAGAAATAGATATACGCGACATTCAATGTATCATAGTTCCCTAAGATCAATCTTAGTCGATCATTGGATACGATAATCGATCTACCGATCAATACCTTATCGTGTATAATCAATAATTGCAGCCACAATGGATCCTCGTTCACTGGATGCAGTGGTGGCTAGAATGCCTCTCAAGTCTCGCCTACTCTATCACATCATGCCCGCAGGCAGCAAAAAGCAGTTGCAGTCACAAAACGAAGTGAGAGCACAATATAGATTATTATTGACGCATTAATACAGTATACAATGGATTATTGATCCACAGATACTTTAAACCAGCTCCATATATACTACCGTAATCATTGATTACCGTAATCTCCAATTCTAGGCGCGTATGGCCACACGCTCACGCCACACACAAACTGATGAAACACTCCTGCAGGTACGGTAAACATCGTCTCAGTTCACGATAGTGTCTCACTCACTCGTACCGTAATCCTGTTGCATATCACCATCATTCCGCACAGGATCTGGTAGCCTCGATGGTCGAGGAAGAACTACTCAAGCTGAAGCTCGCACAGCAGGATGGCGGAGGCTCACCCTCGGCTCCGGCATCTCCCGCGTCACCTTCCAGTCCCGCACCCGCATACGAGACCAGTCTACAGTAACCATGAGACATTACCGTACCCATCTACTACAGTATATCGTTATATGAACGAGTTAACGCATGCAGACCACAGAACTACCGTAACCCATCCCCCCGTTCCACACCTCAGTCATTTGTTCTCACGTCTAATACTTTCACATATTAATAATATCGTCATTTTGTGATCACCCGTTATACCGTAACCCCCAATTGTACCGTAATTCTTGTCATTTACAGCGATTAAAACGCGATTCCACAGCGCAAACGAATCGTCGGAAGAAAACCCGGCCTCCACCCACCCTGTCTACACTGGATCGGTTATCCAAACCCCTTAAGCGACGAGATAGGGTTGTCCCTGATTTCATGCGATAGACCAGTATTGTATACTTTTAGTCATGTTGCCATCTAGTCAATCGATAGTCCAGTAGGAGCAAATAATCAATATTCAGAATATTTTCCCTACATTTCCTAATCAAAACCATTGTCAATAGAATCAATCAATCGATTCCCAAAGTGCCTTACCACACTGCTCACACAACGGCCTTATTCACCACATCACACAAAACACTTGTTATTGTCACTTTTTTATTCGCTTTATTCATAAATGTTATCATTGCCTTGGATTACGGTAGTTCTTCTCTCAGAGTAAAGCCAACAGATCTACTGGATGATGATACACAAAGTACAAGGTTGAGAGATCCAAGGTTGAGATATTCTACCGAATAAATTTTTTTGATTTTTTTCCAGAAAAAATGTGTGTGATTGATTGAAAAGCGCTCTCCCAAATAGAAGGGAAAAATATAATAAAAATCAAATTTTGGAAAAATCGATAATTTCACAATGTATATCCTTTGGAGGTATCATCTTCTACCATATGTGATTGCATCACAAAGTACGGTGAGTATATGATACACCAGCCATACCAAGTTTCCTCGATTTCTGGAAAATATTCTCGGAATTATAAAACATGATTGACTTTTGGCCGGTTATTTTATCATGTGTAAGTCCTCGAAAATGTATGATACCAATTTTGATTTAGTACCACCACATTAGTTCCTGCTTCTAAAATGTATTTGGTTTGAAGATAGAGAAAGCACAAAGCACAGAAAACAATTATTCAAATTAAAAGTCAGTATAAGAATAAAAGAATAAGAAAAGTCAGTGTTCCGCTGTCGCGTCAATCCCCATCGGACTCAATCAACGAGCTTGAATAAAAATTCGTACAGTTAGTGCGAGCAAATATAATGCGCTTGGTAGCATAAAAGATTTCACTTCTCTCACTGACTTTTAATCAATATTCGTTTTAATCACTTGAGAATGACTATTCCCTAATAACAGAATGTATGATTATAAGTTATCTATACATAAATGAGTTGACAATAGTGACTTCCAACTTTATCAATTATTTATCAATTATTCCCTCACAATACAACCGTCTGTCTCATCCACTTCGTATTGTTCTCCCATGTAGGAATTCTACTACCCATAAGACATGTGCTTCTAGAAGGCCAAAACCGAAATCGCCTTATGCGACGGAAATCCATCTATCCCTCTTCTGATCCTATACATATCACCTTTTATTATTATTACATTTGATGAAATAAATAAATAAATAAATAAATAAATAAATAAATAAATTGTTATTCTGATTGCAATCATGGCACCAATCCACAAAGGCCGATCCAGTGTCTAGGACCATTACCGAAACACTGGATAGTTTTAGATTATTATAGTTTTTTTTAAAATTTTCCAACACAATCCCGTTTTAATCTCTCGTTTTTCTTTATTTCAAATAATATTAGTATATTTATAGCACCATTTCACGGATATGAGTGAACTAACTCAACTTACCGAGCGAGTAAATTTCGGCAAGTATCATTTTTACAGTACTTTAAAAATGCTCTGTTACAGTGATGTCCGTGATATTAAACAGCCTGGCATTATGGTTGATTTTGACCAAGTCGAGGAAAGAGATCAAACAGTACAGGAAGTTATTGATCATATTCATATTGTGTGATTCGTCCTTTAGCATACTTCATGTAATTACTCAACCAGTAAGTTCGTCTTAATTAAAAGAGAGAAAAAAGCTTTATTATATGTTGATTAAAACGCACTCTCCCTAACAGAGGAGGGGTAACGGCTGGGGGAGGGCACAAAGATTCGAAATCATCCTCGTCCGTTCACATTTCGTGGTTAGAGTCCCTTGGGGACTTAGAAAAAGTGATAAATTCAAATTGAATTTTTTAAAAATCGTAACATATATCATTCGAAAGAGCGTCGAAAGTTAAAACTGACAATTTTCAAAAGATTTGGTTTAATGGTTTTTGAGAAAAATCCGGAAAAAAACCCAAATTTTTTCCTTTCGTTAAATATCAGACTATTTTCCAATCATTTCTTGTCTCTGGGCATTTGAAATCGTATATAAAAATGGATGGGCTATATAACTATTTTAATCACCTCCATAAAATACAAAATGATTCCAGTTGATTGTTATTAATGGTAATGCCCTCATCGTATACGGCACCGGAATAATACGTGATATTAGAGCGATTTCATTGTATTGTGGAGTTGCTACCGTCAGTTTTCTCATTCTAGCCTTCCACTTCATGTATAGAGCAGCTGCCATAAGCAGGTTTTGATTAGCAAAAGATAACAAGTTATGATCTTATTCGCAATTCAGCGCGTCAAATTTCGTTGCGAGAAACACCAATACCATCATCCTGTGTATGTTGATTGCCGTAGTAAGCGAACTGGCACTGTGGTTTCTCTTGTGCTCTCGTTACTTAAGATACACAAAAGAGTAAGTGATATGTAAGAATCATAGGTATTGATTAACACACAATCTAACAGATATGATCCGTACCTATTTCCAATACTGAATGATCGAGACGTAGACCCCCAACAAATTTATAATAATTCAATAGTCTACGTCTGCATCGTATATTGTATATCCTTTTTCCTACAAATAATTAATATTTCGAATAGATGGACGGACAACTTAACATTCAAGTATTTCTAGCCGTACAAAATATGACTTTCATAGGTCTTGTCTCCATGATTATGATCATTATATGTTGTAAAAAGTATGTCCACAACAACATAATCCAACCAAAACGATGATAACCTTGTTGCAGAATAATCAGAGCTCTTAAGTCAACGATTAATAGCACATATTGGAAACATCTACATCGTCAACTATTTGTCGCCCTTCTTATACAGGTTTCAAAGACTACATATTTCAATTTTATTTCGAAAACGTTCAGCTACTAGTACCATGCATAGTGCTGTACACTCCGTGCTTTACCGCACTCGCTTTACCCTTTATACCACATAATTCAATCAGTATTTCACCGTATGTCATATCGCTCTCACACTCAATCTTTCCTACAGGTATGCAAGATTGGCATCATGCATTAATATTCAGTGTAAAATATTTCTAAAGCCATATATGTATGTACTATTAAAAAAGTCTTTCAATAGCATCATTTGTTTACGCGGGTTTTAATTAGTCAATGGTAAATATGCTTTCAGCCGACCCACTGGTCATTATTCTCTTCATTTCCGACTACAGAAACGCCATTATTAATTATTTTCATAGAAGCAAAATACTTTTACTCAACTACGGAGTACAGGTATCCGAGGAACATCCAGCTTCGATACTCCAAGAAAGCAGCATAAACTCTCGTATTAAGAGCGCTGTGACAACAACTTCATCCGCGAGAGTAGAAGTACGATCATAGCAATTACATTCTGTGATTTACTATGCGTCTCCGAATTTATTTAACAGCACAATTTTAAGAATAAAGAATAATAAAAAATTCTAAAAATACACTTGACAACGGTGTAAATTGGATTATGCGCAGAGCACTGAAATACGAGACACAATTTTTTCTAACAATAAAATATTTTGTCCCTTCCAGCGTTTCTGAGGGAATTGCAGCAACCAAGAAAATGACTATAATTTGAAGATAAGAAAAATGTAGACGGTCATATAGAAGGGGAGAGTAACTACAAATCGTCCACAGGGATTAGCATCAACCAGTGAGAGCTTCATTAGCTAGCCTTGCTATAATGCGCACACCGCGGGGGGAGATAATGCGTGTTCGATCTAGGATAATCACTTCCCTTTAACCACTCTTTATTCAATAAAAGCTGTTAGCTCCCGCCAAGGATGGAGAGCTCGGCAGGCTTGGATATGTGCATGATTCCCAGGTACTTCTTCAAATATATATATATATATCGACATGCTCAGCATGAAACAATACAGGTTTGTAAATCAAAGATAATAAATCACATAACACTCTCGACATAAGTTTATATTGAAAGAGGGTAAAGTTGGGCAGGGATTGACTAAATGGGAAAGAAGAAGGAAAGAATGATAGAAAAATACAACATTACTTAATCTATCGGAGATGGACTGTACAATGAGCCCTTCCTTAGATCTAGCACGGGAGATGGCCACGTAAAACAACCCGTTTTCAAAATGACGAACTGAAACATGTGACTATTTATGTAATTACCAATCCCAGATATTGCGCATGCGATGATATTAAAATGTGATTTATCTATCTGTAGCAGTCATAGCCACGACAGTGAGCTATCTCACGCAACTTATCGAACGAATGATCTCCATGATATTAAACAGCCTGGCATCATTTTTGATTCTGACCAAATCGAGAAAAGATATCAGCCAGTATAGGGAATTTTCGATAAGTTCCTCTTGATTATAAAAAAAGAAAGAATTTTTTTAAATCGATTGATAAACCCGTTCCAGATGGTTGTTGTACATGGAATGTCTTCATCTTATACGGTATCGGTAGTGTTTGCAATTTTACAGTGGTTTCATCTCTGGTATTTTTTACTCACGGGACCACAAAACTACCGTAACCCTTCCCCCCGTTCCACACCTCAGTCATTTGTTCTCACGTCTGATACTTTCACATATTAATAATATCGTCATTTTGTGATCACCCGTTATACCGTAAGATCACATTGATACCCATCTCAGGTTTCTATGACCCCTACGAACCGAGTTATGCCCCGATCTGACCCACCGAACTGGGTTACGGTCGATTACGGTAGTGTTTGTTTCGGTGGCTCTGCTATACACAATAAATATATGAGATCAGGATTTATTCATTCAGTATAATAGATGAAATGGAATCGATGGCTCAGGGGAGATCGGTGGGCGGACCAGGGGATGATAGAGAGACAGAGAGACGGAAAGGAAGCGAGAGAGACAGAGGAAGGAAGCTAAGGGGATCGAGGCCGATACATTCCCCCTCTGCGTAAAAAACTAACGTGCATGTACAGTGTCTTTCCTAGTGGGGTTGGATTCTGCTATTTGGAATTGGATTAGGGGACATGGGGAAAGTGTTTGGAATCTGCTATGTGGATTTCTAGTCGGGTTGTGTGGAATCTGCTTTCTGGATTTTGGGAAAAGGGGTGACAACCGATATGCACGTTATTGATATTTGCAGAGGTTGGGAATACAGTAGGGGAGGAGTGTGATACAAAGAAGATAAAAACGAGAAAAAAGTACAACAAGGATAGTACAAACTTCATGGCTAGAAATATTGTGATGGAGCAAGGGGGGGAATAACCATGTAACGGGAAGAAAATAAACAATGATGCAGAAAAAAAGCAGTACAATACTTATACACCATACTGTCTTCTTGTTGTACCTCTATACTCTTTGTGAGGGGAGTGATGTCGGATTCTCGGTCGGATTCTCGGGATGTTGCCCTCTACGCTCTGTAATGTTGAGATGATTATTACTGTTAAAGAAATATAATGAAATACTCAATGAATTGGAATAAATACCTTTCTGGAACGATAGAAATCTATTATCAGATTTTTTGTGGAATTATTGTTTGTGGAATTATAAAACTAACTTTTGGATTCTTTGTTGCTTCTGGACTCGTCATCTCATCTTACCTCTTGTTTTTTTTTAAATATGAGATTGTGTTAATCGATTTGCATAAGAGTGATTGAATAGACGAAAATGAAGAAAAATTAGATGTTTTCCTTCTGCAATTCACTGTCTTCATTCTATTGTGGACTATTGGAATCGAAATCTTCGTTATCTTTTTCTTCTTTACATCTTCGTCGTTCTTTCTCTTTCTAGAGATGAAGAAAGGTTGGGAGATTTGGAGTAAAGTGCATTTTGTCTACCCTGCCGACTAAGATGATCTTTTGTTGTAAAGATGGATGAAGAAGAAAATGAATTTGAACAGTTGATGCTCTTTGGACTTTTACTGTATTCTGGGTTAGATTCGATCATTTGGACCCGATTATTATGGGAATTAAAATGGTCCCTGATCTTTGGCCTTTTCTCTTTTGGACTGTCTCTTTGTCTTCTGCATTCTCTCTTTTGGGTATTGTATGGAGTGATCGATGTTTTAGTAGAGGTAGTGGTTGTGCCTATACTCTCCCTCTCCCTCTTGAAGAAGAGCGGCTGTCGCGAAAAGGGGACTTTCCACTTCTGTATTGATCATATCTAGAACGTCTTTCTATGGATTGATCTCTCGATCGATATGATGACCGATAGTTAGATCTATCTCTTCTGTTCCCTTCATTCTGTGGATTATCTTTAGTTACACTATTATCTGCTCCTGTAGGATTATCTCGTCTATCTTTCTGATATCTTTCTATCTTATCATTTGATCTTTGCCATGGTGAAGATCTACGAGATTGATTATCATTGTATTGGATTCTGACTCTAGATGTTGGTCTTGATGGGGATCTGGAATATGATGGCCTGTTGCTGGACAAATAGTTCTTACAAATACTCTTATCATGGTATTTTCCACCACATCTTGTACATGGACTACGATAACAATCTTTGACTACATGATTAGAGCTGAGACAGTTAAAGCATCTGCCGCTTTCCATTACTACGTCTCTTCTTTTATCTAGAGACCAAATCTTCCTGTATTCAAAAGATTGATGATTCCCATTGCAATATATGCAAGGCGGGAATGTGGATTGATCGTTATTTATTATTGGATTAATGGAAGTATGGGTGAACATCTCATCAACTCTTTCTGTTTTGATATTTGGAATCTTTTCTTCAATCTTCTCTAATATTTTGATCTCGGAATCGATAATCTCAAACAGATTTTTGAGTGTCCATTTTTCCCCATTATGTTTTTCTCTGGCCTGTCTTTCTATTATAGCTTTTTGAATAGGTCTAGAGAACTTTTGGAATACTAAACTGTGGAGTATAGGATTGTGAGCTGAGTCATCTTGTCCCTTGAGAAGTCGGACAAGACCTTTGATCTTATCGAGTGTGTTGCGTAAGGCTAGTGGATTCTTGTTGGAAATTGGAATAGATTCGAGTTCACTGACTAGTTTGGAAGTAAGGGAACCATTGTTTCCAAATCTTTCATTGACATGTTTCCATGCCTCTTGATAATCTTCAGTTTGGAATTGCATAATACAGTCTAGGGCCGTACCAGTTAACGATTGTCTGAGATGTAACATTTTTTCAATGTCTGATATTTTTCTATTGTGGACTACGACTTCAAATGCGGACTTATAGTTTTCCCAAGTTGTGGGATCACCATCATATTCGGGTAGTTTGATTTCAGGTAATCTGGAGTTTGTATTTTGTTCAACTGATGGATTGGAGAAAGGAATAGATTAGTTACGAGAATTTTGGAATGGACCCTGATATGAATTAGCTTGTCTAGCTAGTGCAGATTGGAATGGTGAAATTCTTCTTGGTTCCTCTCTGACCTCTGGATTCTCTGGATTCGGGGCTCTTACCAAAGGCGATTGATTCTTTATTTCTCTTATCTCATTTTTCATTTCTCTCAATGCATTCATAATCAGTGATAGATCTGGTGATTGAGATCCACCAACACCACTATTGGATTGTGGACTGAACATGGGTGGAGGAATCGATGTATTAATCGGAAGAGATTGTGGAATTTGTGTAGCCGACTGTCGTTGAGGTTCGTTTATGACTGGTGATTGTCTGGCGGTTCTGGTTGGAGTGGCTGCTTGAATAATTTGCGCAAGTGCATTGGCTATGGTCTGAACTGCGTTGTTTGATTGCTCACTTTGTATTAGATTTTCTCTTTGATTTATCATTCCATTATTCAATGGAAGCGAATTGAGACCTCTCCGGTCACTTGGATTCACCTGGAATAGTGACAGATTTGATCTATTTGTGGGAGTATTCTGTCTGGAATTACAAACGGTTCTGTGTCATTGATCTCATTGTTGGGATCGTCATTCACATTCTCATCTCTTTGGAGTATTTCCTCCATTTCCTTTATTCTATTGGATAAGGCTCTTATGTATTCTGGAATATAGGACTCGACTTCATTTTGGAATTTACTAATGTATTCATCTAGACTCTCTTTTTGTTCCTCATTAGAGATGTTTCTTAATGATTCAAAGTCCATTCTACTCTTTGTGTAGGACTCATATCTGCTTTGTGTATCATTCAATGCCGATTTGGAATCTTTAATTCTATTAATAAGGTATGCAGATCTTTCTTCTGGAGTTTCTGGAATCTCTTCTCTCTCTGCTAAGTGGATTTTGTTATTATATAGTGCAAAAATAATATTATACTCCTTAGTATGCCGACTAAGTATGGATTTTCTACTAGCCATGGTTACGAAGAAGTCGAATTAATGGAGTGATATAAGCACTCATTTAATACGAGCAAAAGTACACGAAATGAGAAAAAAATGTGAACGAAAAACAACAGTGAAAACACGGACAAAGAATACAAGAAAAAATGAAAAAGTTTTAGCCGATGCACCAATGTTTCGGTGGCTCTGCTATACACAATAAATATATGAGATCAGGATTTATTCATTCAGTATAATAGATGAAATGGAATCGATGGCTCAGGGGAGATCGGTGGGCGGACCAGGGGATGATAGAGAGACAGAGAGACGGAAAGGAAGCGAGAGAGACAGAGGAAGGAAGCTAAGGGGATCGAGGCCGAGACAGTGTTACTGATCACATTGATACCCATCTCATGTTTCCATGACCCCTACGAACCGAGTTATGCCCCGTTGCCGAAATGTCGGTTGCCGAAATGTCGGTTGCCGAAATGTCGGTTGCCGAAATGTCGGTTGCCGAAATGTCGGTTGCCGAAATGTCGGTTGCCGAAATGTCGGTTGCCGAAATGTCGGTTGCCGAAATGTCGGTTGCCGAAATGTCGGTTGCCGAAATGTCGGTTGCCGAAATGTCGGTTGCCGAAATGTCGGTTGCCGAAATGTCGGTTGCCGAAATGTCGGTTGCCGAAATGTCGGTTGCCGAAATGTCGGTTGCCGAAATGTCGGTTGCCGAAATGTCGGTTGCCGAAATGTCGGTTGCCGAAATGTCGGTTGCCGAAATGTCGGTTGCCGAAATGTCGGTTGCCGAAATGTCGGTTGCCGAAATGTCGGTTGCCGAAATGTCGGTTGCCGAAATGTCGGTTGCCGAAATGTCGGTTGCCGAAATGTCGGTTGCCGAAATGTCGGTTGCCGAAATGTCGGTTGCCGAAATGTCGATTGCCGAAATGCGGTTGCTGAAATGTCATCCTCCCCCCCCCCCAAAAACGTATTGTTACAAAACGTCCGTGTTCCAAAACGGGCTACGATAGTTTTGAGAAACTATCTATACCTCAGTCATTTGTTCTCACGTCTAATACTTTCACATATTAATAATATCGTCATTTTGTGATCACCCGTTATACCGTAACCCCCAATTGTACCGTAATTCTTGTCATTTACAGCGATTAAAACGCGATTCCACAGCGCAAACGAATCGTCGGAAGAAAACCCGGCCTCCACCCACCCTGTCTACACTGGATCGGTTATCCAAACCCCTTAAGCGACGAGATAGGGTTGTTCCTGATTTCATGCGATAGACCAGTATTATATACTTTTAGTCATGTTACCATCTAGTCAATCGATAGTCAGTAGTATCAATTAATCAATATTCAGAATATTCCTCCTACATTTCCTAGTCAAAAACCAATCAAAATCAATCAATCGATTCCCAAAGTGCCTTACTACACTGCTCACACAACGACCATATTCACCACATCACACAAAACACTTGTTATTGTCACTTTTTTATTCGCTTTATTCATAAATGTTATCATTGCCTTGGATTACGGTAGTTCTTCTCTCAGAGTAAAGCCAACAGATCTACTGGATGATGATACACAAAGTACAAGGTTGAGAGATCCAAGGTTGAGAGATTCTACTGGATAAATTTTTTTGATTTTTTTCCAGAAAAAATGTGTGTGATTGATTGAAAAGCGCTCTCCCAAATAGAAGGGAAAAATATAATAAAAATCAAATTTTGGAAAAATCGATAATTTCACAATGTATATCCTTTGGAGGTATCATCTTCTACCATATGTGATTGCATCACAAAGTACGGTGAGTATATGATACACCAGCCATACCAAGTTTCCTCGATTTCTGGAAAATATTCTCGGAATTATAAAACATGATTGACTTTTGGCCGGTTATTTTATCATGTGTAAGTCCTCGAAAATGTATGATTCCAATTTTGATTTAGTACCACCACATTAGTTCCTGCTTCTAAAATGTATTTGGTTTGAAGATAGAGAAAGCACAAAGCACAGAAAACAATTATTCAAATTAAAAGTCAGTATAAGAATAAAAGAATAAGAAAAGTCAGTGTTCCGCTGTCGCGTCAATCCCCATCGGACTCAATCAACGAGCTTGAATAAAAATTCGTACAGTTAGTGCGAGCAAATATAATTCGCTTGGTTGCATAAAAGATTTCACTTCTCTCACTGACTTTTAATCAATATTCGTTTTAATCACTTGAGAATGACTATTCCCTAATAACAGAATGTATGATTATAAGTTATCTATACATAAATGAGTTGACAATAGTGACTTCCAACTTTATCAATTATTTATCAATTATTCCCTCACAATACAACCGTCTGTCTCATCCACTTCGTATTGTTCTCCCATGTAGGAATTCTACTACCCATAAGACATGTGCTTCTAGAAGGCCAAAACCGAAATCGCCTTATGCGACGGAAATCCATCTATCCCTCTTCTGATCCTATACATATCACCTTTTATTATTATTATATTTGATGAAATAAATAAATAAATTGTTATTCTGATAGCAATCATGGCACCAATCCACAAAGGCCGATCCAGTGTCTAGGACCATTACCGAAACACTGGATAGTTTTAGATTATTATAGTTTTTTTTTAAAATTTTCCAACAAATTCCCGTTTTCATCTCTCCTTTTTTTTCTGTATTTCAAATAATATTAGTATATTTATAGCACCATTTCACGGATATGAGTGAACTAACACAACTTACCGAGCGAGTAAATTTCGGCAAGTATCATTTTTACAGTACTTTAAAAATGCTCTGTTACAGTGATGTCCGTGATATTAAACAGCCTGGCATTATGGTTGATTTTGACCAAGTCGAGGAAAGAGATCAAACAGTACAGGAAGTTATTGATCATATTCATATTGTGTGATTCGTCCTTTAGCATACTTCATGTAATTACTCAACCAGTAAGTTCGTCTTAATTAAAAGAGAGAAAAAAGCTTTATTATATGTTGATTAAAACGCACTCTCCCTAACAGAGAAGGGATAACGGCTGGGGGAGGGCACAAAGATTCGAAATCATCCTCGTCCGTTCACATTTCGTGGTTAGAGTCCCTTGGGGACTTAGAAAAAGTGATAAATTCAAATTGAATTTTTTAAAAATCGTAACATATATCATTCGAAAGAGCGTCGAAAGTTAAAACTGACAATTTTCAAAAGATTTGGTTTAATGGTTTTTGAGAAAAATTCGGAAAAAACCAAATTTTTTCCTTTCGTTAAATATCAGACTATTTTCCAATCATTTCTTGTCTCTGGGCATTTGAAATCGTATGTAAAAATGGATGGGCTATATAACTATTTTAATCACCTCCATAAAATACAAAATGATTCCAGTTGATTGTTATTAATGATAACACCCTTATCGTATACGGCACCGGAATAATACGTGATATTAGAGCGGTTTCATTGTATTGTGGAGTTGCTACCGTCAGTTTTCTCATTCTAGCCTTCCAATTCATGTATAGAGCAGCTGCCATAAGCAGGTTTTGATTAGCAAAAGATAACAAGTTATGATCTTATTCGCAATTCAGCGCGTCAAATTTCGTTGCGAGAAATAACAATACCATTATCGTGTGCATGCTGATTGCCATAGTAAGCGAACTGGTACTGTGGTTTCTCTTGTGCTCTTGTTACTTAAGATACACAAAAGAGTAAGTGATATGTAAGAATCATAGGTATTGATTAACACACAATCTAACAGATATGATCCGTACCTATTTCCAATACTGAATGATCGAGACGTAGACCCCCAACAAATTTATAATAATTCAATAGTCTACGTCTGCATCGTATATTGTATATCCTTTTTCCTACAAATAATTAATATTTCGAATAGATGGACGGACAACTTAACATTCAAGTATTTCTAGCCGTACAAAATATGACTTTCATAGGTCTTGTCTCCATGATTATGATCATTATATGTTGTAAAAAGTATGTCCACAACAACATAATCCAACCAAAACGATGATAACCTTGTTGCAGAATAATCAGAGCTCTTAAGTCAACGATTAATAGCACATATTGGAAACATCTACATCGTCAACTATTTGTCGCCCTTCTTATACAGGTTTCAAAGACTACATATTTCAATTTTATTTCGAAAACGTTCAGCTACTAGTACCATGCATAGTGCTGTACACTCCGTGCTTTACCGCACTCGCTTTACCCTTTATACCACATAATTCAATCAGTATTTCACCGTATGCTATACCGCTCGTTTACTCAACCTTTCCTGCAGGTATGCACAATAAATAGTAGCTGTCTTTCTAAATTCACATACTATAAAAAGCGTTCCAATGCCATCATGTGTTTCCGTGGTTTTTATTTACGCTGGTGTGAATATGCTTTCAGTTGACCCACTGGTCATTATTCTCCTCATTTCCGACTACAGAAACGCGATTATTAATTATTTTCACAGAAGTAAAATACATTTACTCAACTACGGAGTACAGGTAACTGGGGAAGATCGAACTCCGATACTCCTAAAAACCTTCGCGTAAAATATACACTTATTAAGAGCGCTGTGACAACAACTTCGTCCGCGAGAGTAGAAGAACGATACTAACTATTACATTCAATGATTTCTTATGCATCTCCGAATTCATTTAATCGCAAAATTGTATGAATAATTCTTAAAACTTTAAAAAATATATACTTGATAACGGAGTAAATTGGATCATGTGTAGAGTTCTGAATTACGAGACATAATTGTTTTAAAAAATATTTTGTCTCTGCCAGTGTTCCTGAGGGAATTGCCCCAATCAGAAAAATGACAATAATCTAAAGGTAACGGAAATGTTCACTTATCATTAGCTTGCCATCATAGATGGCGCGTGAAAACGAATTCTTTCTGCGCACAGCCTCGCCTTACCTTGTAGGGCCTTGCGCATAGCCCTGCCTCGCAAAAATTGGAAAATTTCCTGTCAAATCTGCTAAAAATAGCCTTGCCTTACAATTTCCCGATTTGCGCACAGCCTTCCCCAAGCGTGCCCACCTATGCTTGCAAAATACAAGTGAAAAACAGAGCACGAAACTACAATTCGTTCCACAGCGACCAGCTTCAACCAGTGCTTCATTAGAAGGTTTGCTGCAATACGTACGCCGGTGGGGCGTATATAATATCTGACCTTGGATAATTACTTCCTGTTCACCACTCTTTATTTTAAAAAAAGCCGTTAGCTCCCGCCAAGGGCGTGGCAGGTGAGGCCACGCCCTCGAATTCAAAGCTATGACGAATATGTGTATGTGCAAATCCCAATTTCAATGCTATAAATCGATCTGTATCAGTCATAACCAGGACTATGAGCCATCTCACGCAAATTATTGAACCAGAAAATTTCGGTAAGTATTGCTCTAATTTAACCATTTTCAATAAAACTCAATTACAGTAATATCTATAATACTGAACAGCCTGGCATTATTTCTGATCTAAATCGAGAAAAGACATCAGTCAGTACAGAAAATTTTTGATCATTTTTATCCTGTGTGATTCGACCTTTAGCATACTTCATGTTATTACTCAACCAGTAAGTTACTCTTGATTAAAAGAAAAAAAGCTTTTGATCATATTCATTCTTTGACATCTTTTTTTAGCCTTCTCCATCTTTACTCACACAATCAGTAAAGACGAGGGTATTATATGTTGATTAATACAAAATCATTTCCAGATGATTGTTATTAACGGTAATGCCCTCATCGTATACGGTACCGGAATAATACGCGATATCAGAGTGATTTCATTGTATTTCGGACTTGTCTCTGTCAGTTTTCTCATTTTAACCGTCCACTTCATGTATAGAGCCGCTGTCATAAGCAGGTTTTGAAATGCAACATACCACAAATTATGTTCCTATTTGCAATACAGTGCTGCAAATTTCGTTGCGAGAAAGACCAATTACATCATCGTGTGTATGTTGATTGCCATAGCGGGGGAGATATCACTGTGGTCGCTCTTGTGCTCTTTATATTTAAGATACACAAAAGAGTGAGTAATAGGTGAAACATCATAGACATTGATTAACACGCTATCAGATATGATCCGTATCTATTTACCATACTGAACGATCGAGACGTTGATTCCCAACAAATTTATAATGACTCAATTATCTACGTCGGCATCGTAAACTATACATCATTTTCTTACTAATAATCAGTAATTTCATTTCGAACAGATGGATGGACAACTTAACATTCACGTATTTCTGGCCGTACAATGGCTTTCATATGCCTTGTCTCCATTATTATTATAATCATGTGTTGTAGAAAGTACAATACAATACAATACCAATCAGAAAAAAAATTTGTAGAATAGTCAGAGCTCTTAAGTCAACGATAAATGCGAGCACATATTGGAAACATCTACATCGTCAACTATTTGTTGCCCTTCTGATACAGGTTTCAAACACTACTTATTTACATTATTTGTCGAAAATTTTCAGCTACTAGTGCCATGCATAGTACTCTACATTCCGTGCTTTGTCGCAATAGCATTACCCTTTATACCACAAAATTCAATCAGTATTCCACCGTATGCCGTACCGCTCGCTTACTCAATCTTTCCTACAGGTTCGCACAATAAACATTATGGATTAGTATTCAATCTAAAACCCTTTCTTTCTAAAGTCATATACTAGTAAGTGTTCAAATGGCATCATTTGCTTTAATTAGTCAGCGGCGAATATGCTTTCAGTCGACCCACTGGTCATTATTTTCTTCATTTCCGATTACAGAAACGCGATTATTAGTTATTTTCACAGAAGTAAAATACTTTTACTCAACTACGGAGTACAGGTATCTGAGGAACATACAGCGTCGATACTTTGATGCCTTCGCATACAATATCATTTACACCCAACAACTTCGTCCCCGAGAGTGGATACACGATACTAAAGACAACATTCAGTCATTTCCTGTGCATCTTCAAGGAATTGATTCAATCGCACAATTTATTCATAATTTAAAAAAAATAAAAATCCTTGGTAAAAGAGTAAATTGGATCATGCGCAGAGTACTGAAATACGAGACATATTAGTCACTGCCAGTGTTCCTGAGGGAATTGCCCCAATCAGTGTAATGACCATATTTTGAAGAGAAGGAAAATGTTCACTTATTGTTGGCTTGTGATATAAAAGGCAAACAGAGCAGGCAACTAAAAATCGTTCCACGGGGACCAGCATCATTCAGTGTTTCATTAGCAAGCATTGCTGCAATACGTACCCCACTGGGCTGGCACATATAATGCGTGTTTAGCATAATCATAAGAAAGGGGCGTGGCAGGTAAGACGACGCCCCAGAATTCCCAAGCAATGGAGAATATGTATTTGTCCCAGTTACAAAGCTATTAATCGGTCTGTAGCAGTCATAGTCACGAGATGGGTCACCTCATGCAAAATATCGAACGAGTAAACTTCGGTATGCATTGCTCTAATTTAACTATTTCCAATAAAACTTGAGTACAGTAATATCTATGATGCTGAACAGTCTGGCATTATTTCTGATTTTGACCAAATCGAGAAAAGATATCAGCCAGTACAGGAAATTTTTGATCATATTTATTCTGTGCGATTCGACCTTAGGTATACTTCATGTTATTACTCAACCAGTAAGTTACTCTTGATTATAACATTTTTTAATCAATTAATAAAAATCTGTTCCAGATGGTTCTTGTACGTGGTAATGTCCTCATCTTATACGGCATCGGTATTGTTCGCGATTTTACAGTAATTTCATTGTATTGTGGAGTTGTCTCTGTTAGCTTTCTCATTCTAATTGTTCACTTCATGTACAGAGCCGCTGTCATCAGCAGGTTTTGACAAGCTACAGACCCCAAGTTATGATCTTAATGTTATTTGAAATGCAGTTCGTCGAATTTCGTTGTGAGCAACACCAATACCATCATCATGTGTATGTTGATTGCCATAGTTGGGGAGATAGCACAGTGGTCACTCTTGTGTACTTACTTAAGATACACGAAAGAGTAAGGAATCGGTGCAAATTCGATAATGACTAATTTGTATCCTTCATACAGATATGATCCATATTTGTGGACAATTGTAGCAGATCGATACGCTAACTTACAATCCGAATATCTTGATTCAATTGTCTATGTTGGAATCGTATGACATATAACCTAATTTAACAAATACTAAAGAAATGTATTTCGAACAGATTAATGGAAAGCTCAACATTAAAGCATTTCAAGCCGTACTCACTATGGTTTTAATATGTCTTGTCTCCATTATTATCATTCTAATATGCTGTAGAAAGTAAGTCTGCTATTCTCAAGTGTTCCAATCAATAACCCAATCTAATTCATACATTGCCATACCCTCGCAATGCGAGGATTGACCTACTATATAAGGCCCATTTTAGGCCACTTGATGAAAAATGAAGCCTAAAAATGACGATTTTTAAGCAAAAATAACGAATTTTGTGAATCAACCCACCCTATTTCGAAAATTGCCCACTATATAAAAATTAGCGGCGTGGGTACTGAACATGTATGATCTAATTAATAATAACCCACTATAGAATAATCCGAGCTCTTAACTCAACCATAACCATGAGCATATATAGGAAACAGCTACATCGCCAACTATTTGTGGCCCTTCTCATACAAGTTTTACTTACTAAAATCACTAACACTAGTTTAATCGTTATTTTTTAGCTACTAGTACCATGCATAGTGCTCTACATTCCATGTGTTGTCGCACTATCTTTACCATTCATTCCAAATAATTCAATCAATATTCCACCGTATGCAGTACCGACCGCATACTCAATCTTTCCAACAGGTACGCATGTTTTACAGTATGCACTAGCATACATTTTCGCCCCATCCGCAATCTCTCGTTTCACACACACTCTCGCCTGGTATAGCGAAATATAAACTGACTCGACTTTAGAACAAAACTGACCCGATCTACATATCAAGTACTCGGAACCATAGGTGGGCACACTGGGCGAAAGGCTGTGCGCAAACCGGGGAATTGTAAGGCAAGGCTATGCGCATAAATGGGGGGGGGGGGTGATTTTTACTAATCTCGATCCCCCGCATATTCCTAGATAGGTTTGAAGTCTCAAAACTGATCGACAAAAAGTACTCACCCACAACTATTGAATTGATACGTAGTATGTAGTATCATTAATCTCGAAAGAGTATACTTAAGTATTTAAGTATAGTATTAAGTATTAAAAAAGAGTCCACATATTATTCGCTCGTTCCGGATCTAAAGAGTAGCGAAAAAGCGCAAATCAAGGCAATTCCAGCTGATCCATTGGTCATTATATTCTTCATCTCCGACTATAGAAACGCAATTATGGTTTACTTTAAAAGAATTAAAATACTCTCGATAAACTATGGAGTGCAGGTAACTCGAAGAGAATTTTGCATAATTTATCATTTAATTTTTCATTAAGAGCGCTATAACAACGACAACTTCCTTTACAACTAGATGAGAGTTGATTCTAGCAATGAATCACCTTAAGTTATGGCCAATATACATTTCCAAGGAAATGTGTATTGACCTTTGTGTTTTATTTATGATATTTTATATTTTGAGCACTTTCATGAAAAAATGTATCAGGTGCAATCAAAAAAAAGTTTGGAAATAAATATTTTTTCCTCGTCTGTAGTTACTGTGGGAATTGTACTAGACGATTAATCAGGTGTGGGAATATTAGCAAGCTCGAATACATTGATCTCAGTGTTGGACGAAAATTATGTGTAATTATGCGTATGTATAGTGTTGTACATTCCAGGCTTTACCGCACTCGCTTTACCCTTTA
This sequence comes from Parapristionchus giblindavisi, assembly GCA_943737045.1. NCBI lineage: Eukaryota > Metazoa > Nematoda > Chromadorea > Rhabditida > Diplogasteridae > Parapristionchus > Parapristionchus giblindavisi. The sequence goes on along the minus strand of CALSFV010000090.1, from coordinate 52,261 downwards.
TACCACATAATTCAATCATTATTCAACTGTATGTCATATCGCTCTCACACTCAATCTTTCCTACAGGTACGCACGATTGGCATCATGCATTAGTATTCAATATAAAGTCTTTCTAAAGCCATATAATAATAAAAAAAGTGTTCCACTAGCATTTGTTGTTTTTAATTAGTAAATGGTAAATATGCTTTCAGCCAACCCACTGGTCATTATTCTCTTCATTTCCGACTACAGAAACACCATTATTAATTATTTTCACAGAAGCAAAATACTTTTACTCAACTACGGAGTACAGGTAACTGGGGAAGATCGAACTCCGATACTCCTAAAAACCTTCGCGTAAAATATACACTTATTAAGAGCGCTGTGACAACAACTTCGTCCGCGAGAGTAGAAGAACGATACTAACTATTACATTCAATGATTTCTTATGCATCTCCGAATTCATTTAATCGCAAAATTGTATGAATAATTCTTAAAACTTTAAAAAATATATACTTGATAACGGAGTAAATTGGATCATGTGTAGAGTTCTGAATTACGAGACATAATTGTTTTAAAAAATATTTTGTCTCTGCCAGTGTTCCTGAGGGAATTGCCCCAATCAGAAAAATGACAATAATCTAAAGGTAACGGAAATGTTCACTTATCATTAGCTTGCCATCATAGATGGCGCGTGAAAACGAATTCTTTCTGCGCACAGCCTCGCCTTACCTTGTAGGGCCTTGCGCATAGCCCTGCCTCGCAAAAATTGGAAAATTTCCTGTCAAATCTGCTAAAAATAGCCTTGCCTTACAATTTCCCGATTTGCGCACAGCCTTCCCCAAGCGTGCCCACCTATGCTTGCAAAATACAAGTGAAAAACAGAGCACGAAACTACAATTCGTTCCACAGCGACCAGCTTCAACCAGTGCTTCATTAGAAGGTTTGCTGCAATACGTACGCCGGTGGGGCGTATATAATATCTGACCTTGGATAATTACTTCCTGTTCACCACTCTTTATTTTAAAAAAAGCCGTTAGCTCCCGCCAAGGGCGTGGCAGGTGAGGCCACGCCCTCGAATTCAAAGCTATGACGAATATGTGTATGTGCAAATCCCAATTTCAATGCTATAAATCGATCTGTATCAGTCATAACCAGGACTATGAGCCATCTCACGCAAATTATTGAACCAGAAAATTTCGGTAAGTATTGCTCTAATTTAACCATTTTCAATAAAACTCAATTACAGTAATATCTATAATACTGAACAGCCTGGCATTATTTCTGATCTAAATCGAGAAAAGACATCAGTCAGTACAGAAAATTTTTGATCATTTTTATCCTGTGTGATTCGACCTTTAGCATACTTCATGTTATTACTCAACCAGTAAGTTACTCTTGATTAAAAGAAAAAAAGCTTTTGATCATATTCATTCTTTGACATCTTTTTTTAGCCTTCTCCATCTTTACTCACACAATCAGTAAAGACGAGGGTATTATATGTTGATTAATACAAAATCATTTCCAGATGATTGTTATTAACGGTAATGCCCTCATCGTATACGGTACCGGAATAATACGCGATATCAGAGTGATTTCATTGTATTTCGGACTTGTCTCTGTCAGTTTTCTCATTTTAACCGTCCACTTCATGTATAGAGCCGCTGTCATAAGCAGGTTTTGAAATGCAACATACCACAAATTATGTTCCTATTTGCAATACAGTGCTGCAAATTTCGTTGCGAGAAAGACCAATTACATCATCGTGTGTATGTTGATTGCCATAGCGGGGGAGATATCACTGTGGTCGCTCTTGTGCTCTTTATATTTAAGATACACAAAAGAGTGAGTAATAGGTGAAACATCATAGACATTGATTAACACGCTATCAGATATGATCCGTATCTATTTACCATACTGAACGATCGAGACGTTGATTCCCAACAAATTTATAATGACTCAATTATCTACGTCGGCATCGTAAACTATACATCATTTTCTTACTAATAATCAGTAATTTCATTTCGAACAGATGGATGGACAACTTAACATTCACGTATTTCTGGCCGTACAATGGCTTTCATATGCCTTGTCTCCATTATTATTATAATCATGTGTTGTAGAAAGTACAATACAATACAATACCAATCAGAAAAAAAATTTGTAGAATAGTCAGAGCTCTTAAGTCAACGATAAATGCGAGCACATATTGGAAACATCTACATCGTCAACTATTTGTTGCCCTTCTGATACAGGTTTCAAACACTACTTATTTACATTATTTGTCGAAAATTTTCAGCTACTAGTGCCATGCATAGTACTCTACATTCCGTGCTTTGTCGCAATAGCATTACCCTTTATACCACAAAATTCAATCAGTATTCCACCGTATGCCGTACCGCTCGCTTACTCAATCTTTCCTACAGGTTCGCACAATAAACATTATGGATTAGTATTCAATCTAAAACCCTTTCTTTCTAAAGTCATATACTAGTAAGTGTTCAAATGGCATCATTTGCTTTAATTAGTCAGCGGCGAATATGCTTTCAGTCGACCCACTGGTCATTATTTTCTTCATTTCCGATTACAGAAACGCGATTATTAGTTATTTTCACAGAAGTAAAATACTTTTACTCAACTACGGAGTACAGGTATCTGAGGAACATACAGCGTCGATACTTTGATGCCTTCGCATACAATATCATTTACACCCAACAACTTCGTCCCCGAGAGTGGATACACGATACTAAAGACAACATTCAGTCATTTCCTGTGCATCTTCAAGGAATTGATTCAATCGCACAATTTATTCATAATTTAAAAAAAATAAAAATCCTTGGTAAAAGAGTAAATTGGATCATGCGCAGAGTACTGAAATACGAGACATATTAGTCACTGCCAGTGTTCCTGAGGGAATTGCCCCAATCAGTGTAATGACCATATTTTGAAGAGAAGGAAAATGTTCACTTATTGTTGGCTTGTGATATAAAAGGCAAACAGAGCAGGCAACTAAAAATCGTTCCACGGGGACCAGCATCATTCAGTGTTTCATTAGCAAGCATTGCTGCAATACGTACCCCACTGGGCTGGCACATATAATGCGTGTTTAGCATAATCATAAGAAAGGGGCGTGGCAGGTAAGACGACGCCCCAGAATTCCCAAGCAATGGAGAATATGTATTTGTCCCAGTTACAAAGCTATTAATCGGTCTGTAGCAGTCATAGTCACGAGATGGGTCACCTCATGCAAAATATCGAACGAGTAAACTTCGGTATGCATTGCTCTAATTTAACTATTTCCAATAAAACTTGAGTACAGTAATATCTATGATGCTGAACAGTCTGGCATTATTTCTGATTTTGACCAAATCGAGAAAAGATATCAGCCAGTACAGGAAATTTTTGATCATATTTATTCTGTGCGATTCGACCTTAGGTATACTTCATGTTATTACTCAACCAGTAAGTTACTCTTGATTATAACATTTTTTAATCAATTAATAAAAATCTGTTCCAGATGGTTCTTGTACGTGGTAATGTCCTCATCTTATACGGCATCGGTATTGTTCGCGATTTTACAGTAATTTCATTGTATTGTGGAGTTGTCTCTGTTAGCTTTCTCATTCTAATTGTTCACTTCATGTACAGAGCCGCTGTCATCAGCAGGTTTTGACAAGCTACAGACCCCAAGTTATGATCTTAATGTTATTTGAAATGCAGTTCGTCGAATTTCGTTGTGAGCAACACCAATACCATCATCATGTGTATGTTGATTGCCATAGTTGGGGAGATAGCACAGTGGTCACTCTTGTGTACTTACTTAAGATACACGAAAGAGTAAGGAATCGGTGCAAATTCGATAATGACTAATTTGTATCCTTCATACAGATATGATCCATATTTGTGGACAATTGTAGCAGATCGATACGCTAACTTACAATCCGAATATCTTGATTCAATTGTCTATGTTGGAATCGTATGACATATAACCTAATTTAACAAATACTAAAGAAATGTATTTCGAACAGATTAATGGAAAGCTCAACATTAAAGCATTTCAAGCCGTACTCACTATGGTTTTAATATGTCTTGTCTCCATTATTATCATTCTAATATGCTGTAGAAAGTAAGTCTGCTATTCTCAAGTGTTCCAATCAATAACCCAATCTAATTCATACATTGCCATACCCTCGCAATGCGAGGATTGACCTACTATATAAGGCCCATTTTAGGCCACTTGATGAAAAATGAAGCCTAAAAATGACGATTTTTAAGCAAAAATAACGAATTTTGTGAATCAACCCACCCTATTTCGAAAATTGCCCACTATATAAAAATTAGCGGCGTGGGTACTGAACATGTATGATCTAATTAATAATAACCCACTATAGAATAATCCGAGCTCTTAACTCAACCATAACCATGAGCATATATAGGAAACAGCTACATCGCCAACTATTTGTGGCCCTTCTCATACAAGTTTTACTTACTAAAATCACTAACACTAGTTTAATCGTTATTTTTTAGCTACTAGTACCATGCATAGTGCTCTACATTCCATGTGTTGTCGCACTATCTTTACCATTCATTCCAAATAATTCAATCAATATTCCACCGTATGCAGTACCGACCGCATACTCAATCTTTCCAACAGGTACGCATGTTTTACAGTATGCACTAGCATACATTTTCGCCCCATCCGCAATCTCTCGTTTCACACACACTCTCGCCTGGTATAGCGAAATATAAACTGACTCGACTTTAGAACAAAACTGACCCGATCTACATATCAAGTACTCGGAACCATAGGTGGGCACACTGGGCGAAAGGCTGTGCGCAAACCGGGGAATTGTAAGGCAAGGCTATGCGCATAAATGGGGGGGGGGGGTGATTTTTACTAATCTCGATCCCCCGCATATTCCTAGATAGGTTTGAAGTCTCAAAACTGATCGACAAAAAGTACTCACCCACAACTATTGAATTGATACGTAGTATGTAGTATCATTAATCTCGAAAGAGTATACTTAAGTATTTAAGTATAGTATTAAGTATTAAAAAAGAGTCCACATATTATTCGCTCGTTCCGGATCTAAAGAGTAGCGAAAAAGCGCAAATCAAGGCAATTCCAGCTGATCCATTGGTCATTATATTCTTCATCTCCGACTATAGAAACGCAATTATGGTTTACTTTAAAAGAATTAAAATACTCTCGATAAACTATGGAGTGCAGGTAACTCGAAGAGAATTTTGCATAATTTATCATTTAATTTTTCATTAAGAGCGCTATAACAACGACAACTTCCTTTACAACTAGATGAGAGTTGATTCTAGCAATGAATCACCTTAAGTTATGGCCAATATACATTTCCAAGGAAATGTGTATTGACCTTTGTGTTTTATTTATGATATTTTATATTTTGAGCACTTTCATGAAAAAATGTATCAGGTGCAATCAAAAAAAAGTTTGGAAATAAATATTTTTTCCTCGTCTGTAGTTACTGTGGGAATTGTACTAGACGATTAATCAGGTGTGGGAATATTAGCAAGCTCGAATACATTGATCTCAGTGTTGGACGAAAATTATGTGTAATTATGCGTATGTATAGTGTTGTACATTCCAGGCTTTACCGCACTCGCTTTACCCTTTATACCACATAATTCAATCATTATTCAACTGTATGTCATATCGCTCTCACACTCAATCTTTCCTACAGGTACGCACGATTGGCATCATGCATTAGTATTCAATATAAAGTCTTTCTAAAGCCATATAATAATAAAAAAAGTGTTCCACTAGCATTTGTTGTTTTTAATTAGTAAATGGTAAATATGCTTTCAGCCAACCCACTGGTCATTATTCTCTTCATTTCCGACTACAGAAACACCATTATTAATTATTTTCACAGAAGCAAAATACTTTTACTCAACTACGGAGTACAGGTACCCGACGAACATCCAGCTTCGATACTCCAAGAAACCTTAACATAAAATCTCGTATTAAGAGCGCTGTGACAACAACTTCGTCCGCGAGAATATAAGTGCGATCCTAGCAATTACATTCAGTGATTTACTATGCATCTCCGAATTTGTTTTCACAATTTTAAGAATAAAGAATAATAATAAATTCTAAAAATACAATTGACAACTTTGTAATTGGATTATGCGCAGAGCCCTGATTACTGTAGTTTTCAATAGCTGATAATGATTTCGCACAAGTAGTGGCTGTTCCGACAACTTTTAGTGAAATCTGACACACCGAACTTGATCTGACCCACCGAACTGGGATACAGTAGATTACTGTAGTGTTACTGATGCTGATCACATTGATACCCATCTCATGTTTCCATGACCCCTACGAACCGAGTTATGCCCCGTTGCCGAAATGTCGGTTGCCGAAATGTCACCCCCCCCCCAAAACGTCCTGTTCCAAAAAGTCCGTGTTCCAAAACGTCCGTGTTCCAAAACGTCCTGTTCCAAAACGCCCCGTTAAAAAACGCCCCGTTCCAAAACGTCCGTGTTCCAAAACATCCCGTTCCAAAACATCCGTGTTCCAAAACATCCGTGTTCCAAAACGTCCCGTTCCAAAACATCCGTGTTCCAAAACGTCCGTGTTCCAAAATGTCCGTGTTCCAAAACGTCTGTGCTCCAAAACGCCCCGTTCCAAAACGTCTGTGCTCCAAAACGTCCCGTTCCAAAACGTCCCGTTCCAAAACGTCCGTGTTCCAAAACGTCCGTGTTCCAAAATGTCCGTGTTCCAAAACGTCTGTGCTCCAAAACGTCCGGTTCCAAAACGTCCGTGTTCCAAAACGTCCGTGTTGCAAAACGTCTGTGTTCCTAAACGTCCCGTTCCAAAACGTTCCGTACCAAAACGTCCCGTTCCAGTATGTCCCGTTCCAAAACGGCCGTGTTCCAAAACGTCCGTGTTCCAAAACGTCCCGTTCCAAAAGCCCCGTACCAAAACGGCCGTGTTCCAAAACGTCCCGTTCTAAACGGCCGTTCCAAAATATCGTACTGCCGAAATACGAGACACATTTTTTTCTAAAACTTTTTGTCCCTGCCAGCGTTTCTGAGGGAATTGCAGCAACCAAGAAAATGACTATAATTTGAAGATAAGGAAAATGTAGAGGGTTATATAGAGGGGGATAGCAGGTAACTACAAATCCTCCACAGTGATTAGCATCAACCAGTGAGAGCTTCATTAGCAAGTTATAATACGAACACCGCGGGGCTGGCGCAGATAATGCGTGTTCGATCTAGGATAATCACTTCCCTTTAACCACTCTTTATTCAATAAAAGCCGTTAGCTCCCGCCAAGGATGGAGCGCTCGGCAGGCTTGGATATGTGCATGATTCCCAGGTACTTCTTCAAATACAACATTAGTGAATCTTTCGGAGATGAACTGTACAATGAGCCCTTCCTCTGATTTAGCACGGGAGATGGCCATGTAAAACTGCCCGTTTTCAAACTTACGAATTGAGTCACGTGACTATTTATGTAATTACCAATCCCAGATATTGCGCATGCTATGATAAAAAACGATTAATCCATTTGCAGCAGTCATAGCCACGATAATGATCACGTAACATATTGAACGAGTGATATCCACGATATTAAACAGCCTGGAATTATTTTTGATTCTGAACAAATCGAGAAAAGATATCAGCCAGTATAGGAAATTTCGATAAGTTCCTCTTGATTATAAAATTTTTTTAAATCGATTAATAAATCCGTTCCAGATGGATTTGTACATGGAATGTCTTCATCTTATACGGCACCGTTATTGTTCGCAATTTAACAGTGGTTTCATCTCTGGTATTTTTTACTCACGGGACCACAAAACAACCGTAACCCTTCCCCCCGTTCCACACCATTTGTTCTCACGTCTAATACTTTCACATATTAATAATATCGTCATTTTGTGATCACCCGTTATACCGTAACCCCCAATTGACCCTAATTCTTGCAATTTACAGCGATTAAAACGCGATTCCACAGCGCAAACGAATCGTCGGAAGAAAACCCGGCCTCCACCCACCCTGTCTACACTGGATCGGTTATCCAAACCCCTCAAGAGACGAGATAGGGTTGTCCCTGATTTCATGCGATAGACCAGTATTGTATACTTTTAGTCATGTTGCCATCTAGTCAATCGATAGTCAGTAGGAGCAAATAATCAATATTCCGAACTTCCCCCGTACATTTCCTAGTCACTACCGTAGTCTATGACCAATAGAATCAATCAATCGATTCCCAAAGTGCCTTACTACACTGCTCACACAACGACCATATTCATCACATCAAACACTTCTTATTGTCACTTTTTTATTTGCTTTATTCATAAATTTTATCATTTCCTTGGATTATGGTAGTTGTTCTCTCAGAGTAAAGCCAACAGATCTACTGGATGATAATACACAAAGTACAAGGTAGAGAGATCCAAAAGGGGCGGAGTCTAGCTAGATTAGGACGAATTATTACATGAAGTGAATGGAATTGGGGGCAAAGACTGATTACGGTAGAAAGGAGCGAAGTCTGGGTTACGGTAGGGATTAGCACGTATATACAGAGAACGAGAGTCGAGTTAGGAGATGCGACAGAGATCATAGAACAAAATGGAAGGATTAATAACTGGAACAATAAAAATATTTAACATGATTGTTGCAAATGGTACAAAGATTGTGTCTATACTTCTAAGAGTACTGTAAGGCAGGGATGGTGGTGTAATGGGAGTACTGTAGTCGCCTTTTCTCAAATCTCACTAACGGGCGTCATGAGTCGACTGCCCATCGTACTTCCTCGTGGTCGTCCTCTACCCCGACCGCTTCCTCGAATCACCGATGAATTACCCGAGATTACCGACAAAGTGTCGTCTTGACGCTTCTGAAATCGAGTGATTAGTATCGTTATCGATTTTTTTGTGATCAGTATGATTATCGATTAATTATTCAGTAGACATAAAAATGACCGATTGATTAATGAGCGGCCTAAATTTATCGGTAACAATTATCGATCGATTATCGATTTTCAATCACAAAAAACGATAACTTACAATGAGCGAGTTCTTGTACAGCATATACGACGGCCAGAGGGTTTCCGTGGGATTGGGTAGAATGGCAACCTTCTTCTCGAGATAATTCATCCTACAATAGAATTTTGCATAAAGTATCCATCCGCCAAAAGTCTATCATATTTCCGATAATAGGTGACGACATAAGTAACGCTCGCTTTTTTGTCTCAATTTCAGTCGCCTCGTTCTTGCACGTTTGTTATTGCCAGCCTCCATCCTGAATACGGTGGAGAGGGGATCCCTCGAGTATCCTGCGGTTGTTTTCGATTCAGTTCCCGCGTGTCCTCCACACGAGAAAACCGCACAATTTCGCCCCCGACGGAATTCACATTCGCAACGTTATTTTATTCCTCCTCCTCTCCGGCTTGAAACGCCCTGTCTTCCAACATCGCCTAGCAGATGTGTACCCCTCACATGTACCTCGCGTAACAGTGGAGAGAAAGTGACTCGACAAATTCGAGAAACAGGACTTTTCCCTCGAAGATGAAGACCAACCCAGTCGCCTACCGATTTAAAAAATTACGAAAACGCATAAATCTCTTCTCGCTTACATTGCAGTCTTGTCCTGTCTCATCAATTTGGGACTGAATTCATTGATCACTTCCAAGAATGAGATATTAACGGAGCGTTGGCAGCTTGAGCGGTCGCCTTCTGTAAAGCATCAAATATTTGAATATATAAATTGAATATATAAATATAAACATTTAAATGTTCATTCACTATCAAATGAGCTTGTTGTTTTATACCAAATTTTATTTTCTACCACAACTGCTTCGAAAGTGATGTTTGGAAAGGGGTAAATGTGTATGTTTTGAAGATAGAGAAAGCACAATGCACAGAAAACATTTAAAGAAATTAAAAAATCATTGTTCAGTTGCTCAGTTGATCCCCACCGGATTAACGAACGTTAATGAAAGATTCACACATTTAGTGGAAGGAAAACATATTTCGCTTGGTGGCATATACAAAGGATATCACTTCTCTTGCTAACTTTTAATCAATATAGTTGAGAATGACTATTACCTAACAACGGAATGTTCGATTATAAGCTATACCCTAATGTGTTGACAATAGTTCACTCTATTATTGTTTGTTATTCTGATTGCAATCATGTCTACAATATCATTAGTATAGCAACCATTTCACGAATATGAGCAAACTAACACAACTTATCGAGCGAGTAAATTTCGGTCAGTGTTGCTTCTTTTTGCTATATTTAAAAACGCTCTGTTACAGTGATATCCATGATAATAAACAGCCTGGCATTATTCCTGATTCTGACCAAGTCGAGGAAAGATATCAAACAGTATAGGAAGCTATTGATCATATTCATTCTGTGTGATTCGACCTTTAGCATACTCCATGTAATTACTCAACCAGTAAGTTAATCTTCACGATTTTTTGATAATATTCATTCTGTACTTCTTTTAACCTTCGCCATTTTATAACACAATCAGTAAATAGGAGGCTATTATATGTTGATTAATACAAAATCATTTCCAGATGATTGTTATTAATGAAAACACCCTCATAGTATACGGCACCGGAATAATAAATGATATTAGAGTGGTCTCATTGTATTGTGGAGTTGCTACCGTCAGTTTTCTCATTCTAACCTTCCACTTCATGTATAGAGCCGCTGTCATCAGCAAGTTTTTTTGGCAAGCAATAGACCAAAAATTCTGTTTCTATTTGCAATACAGTGCTTCAAATTTCGTTGCGAGAAAGACCAATTACATCATCGTGTGTATGTTGATTGTCATAGCGGGGGAGATAGCACTGTGGTCGCTCTTGTGCTCTTTATATTTAAGATACACAAAAGAGTAAGTGATAGATAAAATATCATCGAAATTGATTAACACACCATCTAACAGATATGATCCGTATCTATTTACAATACTGAACGATCGAGACGTCCACCCCCAACAAATTTATGATGACGCAATTGTCTACGTCGGCATCGTATACTATACAACCTTTTCTTACTAATAATGAATACGTTAATTTCAAACAGATTGATGGACAACTTAACATTCATGTTTTTCTGGCCGTACAAGTTATGTCTTTCATATGTCTAGTATCCATTATTATTATAATTATATGCTGTAGAAAGTATGTCTCATGTCGTACCTCAACAACGTAGTTCAACCAGAAAAGGATAACCTAGTTACAGAATAATCAGAGCTCTCCAGTCAACTATGAATACAAGCACATATTGGAAACACTTACATCGTCAACTATTTGTTGCCCTTCTGATACAGGTTTCTCCGGTGTTAAAATCGAATCACGGACATAATTATAATCATGCATGATTCGACATTCCATACATGGAATATCTGTGATTCTTGATCATGCACGAATTTTTGGTGATCATTCATGGATTCAAACACCTGAGTTCAAAGACTATTTACAGTATTTGTCGAAAGCTTTCAGCTACTAGTACCCTGCATAGTGATGTACATTCCTTGCTTCTTCGCACTCGCTTTACCCTTTATACCACATAATTCAATCAGCATCCCACCGTATGCCGTACCGCTCGCTTATTCAATCATTCCTACAGGTACGCACAATTGGCATGATGCACTAGTATTCAATATAAAGTCGCTGTCTTTCTAAAGTCATATACTATTAAAAAATTGTTCCAATAGCATCATTTGTTTCTGAGACTTCAGCTGTGAATAAGCTTTCAGCCGACCCATTGGTCATTATTCTCTTCATTTCCGACTACAGAAACGCTTTTCTTAGTTATTTTCACAGAAGCAAAATACTTTTACTCAACTACGGAGTACAGGTATCCGGGGAACATCGAACTTCGATACTAAAAGGAACCTTCGCATACAATATCGCATACATTCATTAAGAGCGCTGTGACAACAACTTCGTCCCAGAGAGTGGAGACACTATAATAATAGTGATTCTTCAGTGATTACCTATGTATCTCCGAATTTATTTAATCGCACAATTTTATTCTTACAACTTTTGTAAAATATACTTTATAACGGAGTAAATTGGATCATGTATAGAGATGTGAATTAGGATACATAATCTAAAAAATATTTTGTCTGTGCCAGTATTCTTGAGGGAATTGCATCCAATCAGGAAAATGACCATGATTTGAAGATAAGACGAAAAAACCTCTTGTTAGTTTGTATTATAGGTGGAAACCAGGGCTGTGCGAAAAAAATATTTCGAAAAAAATTCGAAAAACGAAAATATTCGAATTGTTTTTTTTCGAAAAATCCGAAAAATTCGAAAAAAATTAAACAATGTTTTCTCCTTCAAAAATATCAATTCGCTAAATTTTAATATCAATAAAATGGAAATGTAAGAATTGCAAATGTGTGATTCTTAATTGAAGCTGCTTACATGAACAAAATATACATTTTTAAAGGTGAAAGCGTAATTGTTGTCTCCAAATTTGAAATTTTTGTTAAAATGTCTTAATTTTTTTCGAAATTTTGTGCCTTTTTATTTAACAACATTTTTCGATTTTTTCGAAAATTTTTCGTCGAAAAAGTTTTTCGAGAAAACCCGAAAAATACGAAAAAAACGGAAAACGAAAAACGAAAAATGCACAGCCCTGGTGGAAACAGAGCATGTATCGACAAATAGTGCAACAGGAACCAGTATCAACCACTTATTCATCACTTCCACTTCATTAGCAAACTCTGCTGTAATTCGTACGCCTCGGGGCTGGTGCATATAATGCGTGTTCAATATGGGATAATCACTTCCCTTTTTTACAGTTCACATTTTACAGTTTGAACACATTTATCAAGAGTCCTTTTAGAGCTCTTTATTCAATTAAAGCCGTTAGGTCCCGCCGGGAGCGCTCGGCTGGCACGCGCCGGGCTGTGTTCATGGCTTGGACATGGACATGTGGTACATATCCAAGCCATGAACACAGCTCGGCGCGCACATATTATGTGCATGATTCGATAGTACTTCTTCAAATACAACATTAATGACGCTATGGGAAGTGGTCTGTAGAATGAACCCTTCGTTAGATCAAGCACGGCAGATGGGGGGGGCGATCATTTCGCCAACGGACCATAAATCGGTTAGGAGATGGCCTATGGAAACAAAAGTTGTACCATTGTTATCAGTAGGGGTGTACGGTATTGGACTACCGTGACCGTCAGTAATCGCGAACTATTTTTTTCAGTCTACCCATGACCCGGGGTTCATGGTTGAAAATGGACGAAGTTGAAAAAAATCATGATGCTCCGAGACCAAATACTAGTTGCCATTATATCAATAGTGAGTCAGCATTTATCGTTATGGTTGCCGTAACCCGAACTACCGTAATCAAACCGGGATTTGCAGTGAGTTTCGCTATAATATTGTAGGGTACGGTAGCTAGATTACGGTAGTTCGGGTTACGGTATCCATAAAGATAAATGCTGACTCACTATTGATATAATTGCAACTAGTATTTGGTCTCGGAGCATCATGATTTTTTTCAACTTCGGCCATTTTCAACCATGAACCCCGGGTAGACTGAAAAAAAAAATCAGTTCGCGATTACTGACGGTTACGGTAGTCCAATACCGTACACCCCTACTGATAACAATGGCACGACTTTTGTTTCCATAGGTCATCTCCTAACCGATTTATGGTCCGTTGGCGAAATGATCCCCCCCCCCCCCCCCCCCCCCGGCAGATGGCCACACGTAAAACTGCCTGTTTTCAAAAGTATGGATTGAGTCAAGCGACTCCTGACGTACCGTCCACCGTGGAATGTTGTAGAAGGGAGAGGAGTGGTAGGCGAGGCCACGCCCCCGAATTGCCAAGCAATGACGAGAATGTTTTTGTTTTTATCAATCCCACTTATTGAGCAAGTAATGATATTAAAATGGTATTAATCGATCTGTAGTAGTCATGGCCACGACTATGAGCCATCTCATGAAGCTTATCGAACGAGTAAATTTCGGCAAGTATTGCTCTAACTTAACCAATTCCAATAAAACTCAATTACAGCAATGTGCATGATATTGAACAGCCTGGCATTATTTTGATTCTGACCAAATCGAGAAAAGATATCAGCCAGAACAGGAAATTTTTGATCATATTTATTCTGTGTGATTCGTCCTTTAGCATACTTCATTAGTTACTCAACCAGTAAGTTCCTCTTGGTTATAAGAAAAAATTTTTGATGATTTATTCTGTGTTTCTTCTTGCCTTCTCCATGTTATTAAACAATCTGTAAAGAGGAGCGTGGTATTATATGTTGATTAATATAAAATCATTTCCAGATGATTGCGATTAATCATAATACCCTCATCATATCATCATATCATCATCACCGGAATCGTACGTGACATTAGAGTGGTTTCATTGTATTTCGCAGTTGTTACTGTCAGTTTTCTCATTCTCACAGTTCATTTCATGCATAGAGCAGCTGTCATCAGCTGGTTTTGACAAGCAACAGACCACAATAAATTATGTTCCTATTTGCAATGTAGTGCGCCAAATTTCGTTGCGAGAAACACCAATACCATCATCGTGGGGATGTTGATTGCCATAATGGGCGAGATAGCACTGTCGTGGCTACTGTGCTCTTGCTACTTAAGATACACAAAGGAGTAAGTGATAGTTAAAAGATCATCGACATTGATGAACACACCATCTAACAGATATGATCCGTATCTATTTACAATACTCCCTCACTCCCACTCCCTTATCACTCCCTTATTGCTTCATTCATTCATTATTGTTGATTTTAACTGATGGATAAATAAATAAATAAATAAATACTAAATGATCGAGACGTCGACCCCCAACAAATCTATAATGACGCAATAATTTACGTCGGCATCGTATACTATATAGTCTTATCCTACTAATAACCAATAATTTCATTTCGAATAGATGGACGGACAACTTAACATTCACGTATTTTTAGCCGTACAAACAATGGCATTAATATGCCTTATCTCAAGTATTATTATAACTAGATGTTGTAAAAAGTATGTCCACAACAACATAATCCAACCAAAACGATGATAACCTTGTTGCAGAATAATCAGAGCTCTTAAGTCAACGATTAATAGCACATATTGGAAACATCTACATCGTCAACTATTTGTCGCCCTTCTTATACAGGTTCCAAAGACTATATTTTTTTAAAGATTATTTATCGTAAACTTTCAGCTTCTAGTACCATGCATAGTGTTGTACATTCCGTGCTTAGTCACAATAGCTTTACCCTTTATACCACAAAATTCAATCAGCATTCCACCGTATGCGGTTCCGCTTACCTACTCAATCTTTCCTACAGGTACGCGTAAAAATCTTATGTACATACATTATCGTATCCTCATGTGACCCACCTATATCACGCTATCTTAGAAAATCGACATATGTGCGGTATCGATGAAAAATGAATTTTCCTGTTTTATGTGTGATAATTACAGGCTCCATAAGTGAAGTACACTGGTACTTGGAAATTGCTTCCAATTGAAAATTCGCTTCAGGGGGTGACCACACAACGATTTGGCGCCTTTTCCTAAAAGGTTTATTTCGATGCCAATCGATTCGGGAGTGGGTGCAATGGACTCCTTGGCTAATTCTAAGAAACTATTGTCCAGGGGAGTTTTTTGATCAATGATCAACGAACGCCGGAATCGGGAATTTTCGAAAAAAATTTCACATTTAATTAATTTTCACTAGTTCACCATAACAAGCCTACAACTTTTTATTTGCTCAATTGCCTCTACATATCATAACACAGCTTCAGTTTAAAAATCATAATTTTTAAAAAATACATTTTTTATGAAAACATCGTTTTTATAACGAAAATTGTAATTATGGTGTGCACCTACAGGAATCCCAAATCGGCTAATTTGGAAATTTGGTAGTTTTAAACATATTTCACCGCTGTTCTTGACATGACTGAGGTATACGACTACTCCTCGTCTTCGGAGTGCATCTATTCCCAGGTGCTGATTTCGCTGAAAATTTACATTTTTCGTAAATTGATCATTATTCCGTTGTTTGTTATTCATTATCGATAAAAATTGGATCGCTGTACCATAGTATCATCTATACAAACATACTAAAAAATGAAGAGAAACGGTTGACTTTGAAGAAAGTTATTGCTGAAAAACCAAAATATCATAAAATGTTGATCAGCACTGAACCGTGCAGGTGCACTCCGAAGACGTGGAGTAGTTATATACCTCAGTCATGTCAAGAACAGCGGTGAAATATGTTTAAAACTACCAAATTTCCAAATTAACTGATTTGGGATTACTGTAGGTGCACACCATAATTACGATTTTCGTTATAAAAACGATGTTTTCATAAAAAATGTATTTTTTTTAAATTATGATTTTTAAACTGAAGCTGTGTTATGATATGTAGAGGCGATTGAGCAAATAAAAAGTTGTAGGCTTGTTATGGTGAACTAGTGAAAATTAATTAAATGTGAAATTTTTTTCGAAAATTCCCGATTCCGGCGTTCGTTGATCATTGATCAAAAAACTCCACTGGACGATAGTTTCTTAGAATTAGCCAAGGAGTCCATTGCACCCACTCCCGAATCGATTGGCATCGAAATAAACCTTTTAGGAAAAGGCGCCAAATCGTTGTGTGGTCACCCCCTGAAGCGAATTTTCAATTGGAAGCAATTTCCAAGTACCAGTGTACTTCACTTATAGAGCCTGTAATTATCACACATAAAACAGAAAAATTCATTTTTCATCGATACCAAAAAATATTCCAGTTATTGAATTCTCTCAGATAGTGCTTTCTACCGTCAAAACGAAAAAAAGTGAAACATTTGTCAAATAATTTGACAAAATTTGACAAAAGTTCACAAGATTCCCATTTTTAGCATTTTTCATGATCTTGATGATGTTTTATCTCAGATTTTGTTTTGTAGATGTGTTTGCCCAATCCAGATAGGCACGACAAAAGTGAAAAAATTAATCAGGAGCATTGCGGAGCAGAATTGGTATACTGTAGCATACTGTAGAATCTTACTGTAAAACTGCTTCCATCGCTCTTTTTTCGTCTAATCATGGATATAAATAGCATTACCTGACTTCCTATAGCGAATGTGCACTGTTTGGATCATGTCGTAGATCAGACTGCAAAAGTGGTATACTGTAGAAAATCCTACCGTATACCAGTTTCACAAAACAGCGTTCACAGTGATTCATTTAAATTTTTTTGTTCATAGGTCAAATAGGTAAGCCCAGTGATGCTCAAATACCCTATTTTCTATTTAAAAATAGCAACCGCGTTTAGATATCATGATTCAAAATTTTCAAAATCTTGTGAACTTTTGTCAAATTTTGTCAAATTATTTGACAAATGTTTCACTTTTTTTCGTTTTGACGGTATAACGCTCAAAAAAGATTTTTCTAAACCGGACCCACTATATATGAAATCCTGTGAGGGGGTTGAGAACTTATGATTATGCATTATATAATAATATACTAAATTTGCCCCCTCACAATATTATAACTCAATCTCGTATTCGTCCTTGATATCATTATTCAGCTAAAGCTGCCACTCCCCAACCGAAATCGCTTAAGCGACGGAACTCCATCACTCCCTTATTGCTTCATTCATTCATTATTCTTGATTTTAACTGATGGATAAATAAATAAATAAATAAATAAATTAGTATCCAATATAAAATCACTGCCTTTCTAAAACCACAACTGTAAAAAAGCGTTCCAATGGCATCATTTGTTTCTGCGCATTTTTAATTAGCCAGTGGAGAATAAGCCTTGATTTTACTAACAATTACATTCAGTGATTTCTTATGCATCTCCGAATTCATTTAATCGCAAAATTTTATGAATAAAGAATAATAAAAAATTCTAAAAATACACTTGACAACGATGTACAGTCCCGCACGTTCGCGCTCCCTATACGCGCCCCCCCCCCCCCCCCCCCCCCGCGGCCCGCGGGGGGCCGCATCATGCCGCATCGGTGAATAATGTTTTTCAAACATCTCATTGGCTGTGATCGTTGTATCATCAGATAATATTAATATCACCGCAGAAACGAAAATTTTTGGTTGAGTGTGGACAGCGTCGCACGTTCGCCCTCCCTAAACGCGGCAGGTTGCGGCCCCCCGCGGCCCGCGGGGGGCCACATCACGCCGCATCGATGAATAATTTTTTTAAACAATTCGTTGTTTGTGATCGTTGCATCATCAAATAAGGGTGCGGACATGATGATGCAACGATCGCAACCAATGAAATGTTTGAATAAAAAATTTATTCATCGATGCCGCATCATGCCGCGTTTCGGGGGCGCGGATGGCTGTGTGACGCTGTCCACACTCAACCAAAAAATTTTGTTTCTGCGGCGATATTAATATCATCTGATGACGCAACGATCACAAGCAATGAAATGTTTGAAAAAAATATTCATCGATGCGGCATGATGCGGCCCCCCGCGGGCCGCGTGGGGCCGCGTTTAGGGAGCGCGAACGTGCGGGACTGTAAATTGGATTATGCGCAGAGCACTGAAATACGAAACACAATTTTTTCTAACAATAAAATATTTTGTCCCTTCCAGCGTTTCTGAGGGAATTGCAGCAACCAAGAAAATGACTATAATTTGAAGATAAGAAAAATGTAGACGGTCATATAGAAGGGGAGAGTAACTACAAATCGTCCACAGGGATTAGCATCAACCAGTGAGAGCTTCATTAGCTAGCCTTGCTATAATGCGCACACCGCGGGGGGAGATAATGCGTGTTCGATCTAGGATAATCACTTCCCTTTAACCACTCTTTATTCAATAAATGCTGTTAGCTCCCGCCAAGGATGGAGAGCTCGGCAGGCTTGGATATGTGCATGATTCCCAGGTACTTCATCAAATACAACATTAGTGAATCAATCTGAGATGGACTGTACAATGAGCCCTTCCTTAGATCTAGCACGGGAGATGGCCACGTAAAACTGCCCGTTTTCAACGACAGTGAGCTATCTCGCGCAACTTATCGAACGAATGATATCCATGATATTAACCAGCCTGGCATCATTTTTGATTCTGACCAAATCGAGAAAAGATATCAGCCAGTATAGGGAATTTTCGATAAGTTCCTCTTGATTATAAAAAAAGAAAGAATTTTTTTAAATCGATTGATAAACCCGTTCCAGATGGTTGTTGTACATGGAATGTCTTCATTTTATACGGTATCGGTAGTGTTTGCAATTTTACAGTGGTTTCATCTCCAGTATTTTTTACTCACGGGACCACAAAACTACCGTAACCCTTCCCTCCGTTCCACACCTCAGTCATTTGTTCTCACGTCTGATACTTTCACATATTAATAATATCGTCATTTTGTGATCACCCGTTATACCGTAACCCCCAATTGTACCGTAATTTACAGAGACTAAAACGCGATTCCACAGCACAAACGAATCGTCGGAAGAAAACCCGGCCCTACCCTGTCTACACTGGATCGGTTATCCAACCCCCTCAAGCGACGAGATAGAGTTGTCCCTGATCTCATGCGATAGACCAGTATTGTATATTTTTAGTCATGTTGCCATCTAGTCAATCGATAGTCAGTAGGAGCAAATAATCAATATTCCGAACTTCCCCCGTACATTTCCTAGTCACTACCGTAGTCTATGACCAATAGAATCAATCAATCGATTCCCAAAGTGCCTTACTACACTGCTCACACAACGACCATATTCATCACATCAAACACTACACTTCTTATTGTCACTTTTTTATTTGCTTTATTCATAAATTTTATCATTTCCTTGGATTTCGGTAGTTGTTCTCTCAGAGTAAAGCCAACAGATCTACTGGATGATAATACACAAAGTATAAGGTAGAGAGATCCAAAAGGGGCGGAGTCTAGCTAGATTAGGACGAATTATTACATGAAGTGAATGGAATTGGGGGCAAAGACTGATTATGGTAGAAAGGAGCGAAGTCTGGGTTACGGTAGGGATTAGCACGTATATACAGAGAACGAGAGTCGAGTTAGGAGATGCGACAGAGATCATAGAACAAAATGGAAGGATTAATAACTGGAAGACTAAATACTAGCAGCATATTTAACATGATTGTTGCAAATGGTACAAAGATTGTGTCTATACTTCTAAGAGTACTGCACTGCAAGGATGGCGGTGTCACACCGCCGGTGTGGTAGGGGGGGGGTACTGTAGTCGCAGTTTCTCAAATCTCACTAACGGGCGTCATGAGTCGACTGCCCATCGTGCTTCCCCGTGGTCGTCCTCTACCCCGACCGCTTCCTCGAATCACCGATGAATTGCCCGAGATTACCGACATCGTGTCGTCTTGACGCTCCTAAAATCGAGCGATTAGTACGATTATCGATTTTTTGTGATCAGGATGATTATCGATTAATTATTCAGTAGACATAAAAATGACCGATTGATTAATGAGCGGCCTAAATTTATCGGTAACAATTATCGATCGATTATCGATTTTCAATCACAAAAAACGATAACTTACAATGAGCGAGTTCTTGTACAGCATATACGATGGCCAGAGGGTTTCCGTGGGATTGGGTAGAATGGCAACCTTCTTCTCGAGATAATTCATCCTACAATTTATCCAAAAATTTATCGTATTTTTTTAAAAATATTTCCCACGCGAATCGAAGAAACTTATGACTCATGCATCATATACAATCACATATGTATGAAGATTATTACTCAAAAAGAAAGGGTGACAATGTGAAATTAAGTTTCCTCGAGTCAAGTGGAAAATATAAAATAAATATGTCTTTTGGCCGGTATTGCAATACACGAATTATTATTTTTTCCGACTCCGACAAATCGATTTTAAAAATGACGAAAACGCATAGATCATTTCCCGCTTACATTGCAGTCTTGTCCTGTCTCATCAATTTGGGACTGAATTCATTGATCACTTCCAAGAATGAGATATTAGGCGGAGCGTTGGCAGCTTGAGCGGTCGCCTTCTGTAAAGCATCAAATATTTGAATATATAAATTGAATATATAAATATAAACATTTAAATGTTCATTCACTATCAAATGAGCTTGTTGTTTTATACCAAATTTTATTTTCTACCACAACACTACTGTTTCTGCTTCGAAAGTGATGTTTGGAAAGGGGTAAATGTGTATGTTTTGAAGATAGAGAAAGCACAATGCACAGAAAACATTTAAAGAAATTAAAAAATCATTGTTCAGTTGCTCAGTTGATCCCCACCGGACTTAATTAACAAGCGTTAATGAAAGATTCACAGTCAGTGGAAGAAAAATATAATGCGCTTGGTGGCATATACAAACGGTTTCACTTCTCTTACTTACTTTTAATCAATATATTGATCAGTTGAGAACATACGTGGGCGGCATTGTGGCAAGAACCACCCGGTTTTGACACCCGACCCACCCGATTTAGAAAAAAAAATCACTCAAATTAATGTTTTGTTTTCATCAATTATTATCTGGGTGCAATCATGTCTACAATCATAGGTGGGCACGATGGGGGGAAATGCAAGGCTATGCGCATGACCATTTTTTAGCAAATTTGACTGGAAATTTTCCAATTTTTGCGAGGCAAAGCTATGCACAAAGCCCCGCAAGGGAAGGCAAAGCTGTGTGCAAAAAAAACTTTCCTTTTCACGCGCCCACCAATGTCTTCAATATTATTAGTATAATTATAGCAACCATTTCAAGAATATGAGCAAACTAACACAACTTATCGAGCGAGTAAATTTCGGTCAGTATTGTTTATATTTGCTGTATTTAAAAACGCTCTGTTACAGTTATATCCATGATAATAAACAGCCTGGCACTATTCCTGATTCTGACCAAGTCGCGGAAAGATATCAAACAGTATAGGAAGCTATTGATCATATTCATTCTGTGCGATTCATCCTTTATCATACTTCATGTAATTACTCAACCAGTAAGTTACTCTTGATAAAAAACAAAACATTTGAAAAAAAAGAGAAAAAAAACATTTGATAAAATTCATTCTGTACTTCTTTTAGCCTTCGCCATGTTATCACGCAATCAGTAAATAGGAGGGTAGTATATGTTGATTAATACAAAATCATTTCCAGATGAATGTTATTAATGAAAACGCCCTCATCATATACGGCACCGGAATAATACGTGATATTAGAGCGGTTTCATTGTATTGTGGAGTTGCTACCGTCAGTTTTCTCATTCTAACCTTCCACTTCATGTATAGAGCCGCTGCCATCAGCAGGTTTTGACAAACAACATACCAATTATGTTCCTATTTGCAATACAGTGCGTCAAATTTCGTTGCGAGAAAGACCAATTACATCATCGTATGTATGACGATTGCCATAGTGGAGGAGATAGCACTGTGGTGGCTCTTGTGCTCTTGTTACTTAAGATACACAAAAGAGTAAGTGATAGGTAAAGATCATCGATATTGATTAACACACCATCTAACAGATATGATCCGTATCTATTTACAATACTAAATGATCGAGACGTCGACCCCCAACAAATTTACAATAATTCAATTGTCTACGTTGGCATCGTATACTATATCCCTCTTTACTAATAACCAATAATTTCATTTCGAACAGATGGATGGACAACTTAACATTCACGTATTCCTGGCCGTACACTCTTTACAATAAATCAGTTAGATCCCGCCAAGGCTTGAGCATCGGCTGGCACGCGACAGGCTGTGTCCATAGCTAGGATATGTGTATAATTCCCTAATACAAATACAACATTAGTGAATCTAGGGTGACTGTATTATGAGACCATCCTTAGATCTATCACGGGAGATGGCACGTAAAAATTCCCGTTTCCAAAATTACTTTCCACCCTACGCCGTGGAAAGTTTTTTAGGAGAGGCGTGGCAGGTGAGGCCACGCCCCCGAATTACCAAGCAATGATGAAAATGTATTTACTAATCCCAGTTGTTGTGCATGCGATGATATTAAAATATTGCTAATCGAACTGTAGCAGCCATAGCCACGACTATGAGCCATCTAACGCAACTTATTGAACGAGTAAATTTTCGGTAAGTATCGCTCTAATTTAACAATTTTCAATAAAACTCAATACATAAAACTAAAACTCATAAATATAACTCATAAAACTAAAACTCATAAAAATAAAAATAAAACTCATAAATAATTACAGTAATATCCATGATATTAAACAGCCTGGCATTATTTTTGATTCTGACCAAATCGAGAAAAGATATCAGCCAGTACAGAAAATTTTTGATCATATTTATTCTGTGTGATTCGTCCTTTAGCATACTTCATGTTATTACGCAACCAGTAAGTTACTCTTGATTATAACATTTTTTAATTGATTAATAAAAAATCGTTCCAGATGGTTGTTGTACATGGTAATGTCTTCATTTTATACGGCATCGGTATTGTTCGCGATTTTACAGTAGTTTCATTGTATTGCGGAGTTGTCTCTGTTAGCTTCCTCATTCTAATTGTTCACTTCATGTACAGAGCCGCTGTCATCAGCAGGTTTTGACAAGCAACAAACCTCAAGTTATGATCTTAATGTTATTTGCAATTCAGTGCGTCAAATTTCGTTGCGAGAAACACCAATTACATCATCGTGGGTATGCTGATTGCCATAGCGGGGGAGATAGCACTGTGGTCGCTCTTATGCACTTACTTAAGATACACAAAAGAGTAAGGAAGATTCGATTATGATTAATCGGCACCCTTCATACAGATATGATCCATATCTGTTGACGATAGAAGCAGATCGATACGCTAACTTGCAATCCAAATATCTTGATTCAATTGTCTACGTTGGAATCGTATACCATATAACCTAACATAGGCAATACTAAAGAAATGTATTTCGAACAGATAAATGGAAAGCTCAACATTAAAGCATTTCAAGCCATACTCACTATGATTTTAATATGCCTTGTCTCCATTATGTTCATACTAATATGTTGTACAAAGTATGTCTTGCATTCTTAACAGTGTTTAAAAATAACCCAGTTTAGAATAATCCGAGCTCTTAACTCAACTATAAACATGAGCATATATAGGAAACAGCTACATCGCCAACTATTTGTAGCCCTTCTGATACAAGTTTTACTAGCTAAAATCACTAATACTAGTTTAATCGTTATTTTTAGCTACTAGTACCATGCATAGTGCTCTACATTCCATGCGTTGTCGCACTATCTTTACCATTCATTCCAAATAATTCAATCAATATTCCACCGTATGTAGTACCGATCGCATACTCAATCTTTCCCACAGGTACGCACGTTGTACAGTGTGCCCAAGTATCGAAGCAACATCAGTAATTTCGAAGGAGCATACTTTACAAGTGAAAATTTCACATATCATACGCTCGTTCTTACTTTAAAGAGTAGCGAAAACGCGCAGATCACGGCAATTCCAGCTGACCCATTGGTCATTATATTTTTCATCTCCGACTATAGAAACGCAATTATGATTTACTTTAAAAGAATCAAAATACTCTCGATAAACTATGGAGCACAGGTAACTCGAAGAGAACTTTGCATAATTTATCATTTAATTTTTCATTAAGAGCGCTATAACAACGACAACTTCCTTTAGATGAGATCTAGCAATTTCAACATCAGTTATGACCACTATACAGTTTCTTTTATATCTTATTTATGAGTACTTTCACGAAAAAAATGTATCAGGTGTAGAGCATCAAATCAAAAAGTGTAAAAATAAACATTGTGTCCCTGTCTGTAGTTACAGAGGGAATTGTACCGACCGATTAATCTGCTGTGGGATTATTAGCAAGCTCGAATACACTGATCTCAGTGTTAGACAAGAGATAAGTGTAATGATAAGGAAATTTTTTAAAGAAGTCTAGCTCTGTGATTAAGTCAGCAGGGAAAGCATTTCCCCTTCGTTAAATAAATAATAAAATATATAAAAAATAATAATCGTCACCTTCTTTTTGGTTATATTGCTCGTGTTATCTCCCTCTTCTAACGCATACAGAATTCCATCACGATGAATGATCGCCAGCGGATCTCTGCAGAGATTAATAAAAAAAATTAGTCTATTTTCGTATTTACAAACATGCACAGGTACACATGAAATTGTATCACGTTCACATAAATACATCATACAACAGAGATGCACGAACAGTTGAAATCGAATCTGACGGACGCTCTAAGACTAGCTCTTTCTTCTATCACTCTCATTTCTTTAAATTTACTATTTCTCATGCATAATGACTAAAGATAAAACACCCACCTGGTCTTAGCGTAGTCGTGTCCGAGAGAAGTGGCGAATCGCTTAGCCATATCTCTCAACGGAGTGAAAGCATCGCTCTCCGGATCCACGTAACCATTGGCTTCCGACTAAGCAAGTAAAAAATTAATTTAAACTTTTAAAAAATTGTAAAATTTCAAAATCTCAAAACATAAAACCAGCGGGATTCACGCAGCAACTGGTCAATATGAAACAGAAGGATCATCACAAAGTAATCAATGAGGTATATCACGGCAAAGATAAGATAAGAACCTTTGCATCCTCATAGGCCAACTTGAGTGCGGCAATGAGACACTTCGCATTGGCCATTCTATCCGTATCACGCGTCTTCAGTATCAACAACTTTAGGATATCTCCAAAGTCCGTATAGAACTGAAAAAAATTTAATCAATAAAGAATAGTTAAATATATCACGCAGGTTATTCATTCTTATTACACAATTTTTAAAAAAATCAGATCAAAGAGCAGGCTACCGTATACCTTGACATAGTGTCGTAGTATGTGACCGGCTTCCGCGTACGGTACAACTCCATGTACGGCCAGTTTGCAGAATTGGGCGAGTATCGATCGTTTGCGGTGCATCATCTCAATCTGCGCCGTCTGATCCATCGATGACGTATCCTGACAAAGAAAATTATCGTTTAATTATTTTTTTAAAATTAAACAATTAAATGTCTTCATAACTCCTTCTGTCTTGCTTGATTGATGGCATGATAATAACAATAAATGTCATTACTACATTAAGATGTAATAGCATTTATTGTTATCATCGAATAATTATTCAAGCTAAAAGTGTCCCTGGGACCTCAGTACGCGCGGACTAATCAATAAATTAGTGGTAAACACTTCCTCCCCAATGGTCTTGTGATTAATAAATATCATTGTATCGTTTAAAAAAATGTACCTCAGTCTGTCCAAATACATTATCATCAACGAATCGTCGAATCTTCTCTGCTAGTTCCTTGTTCACATTGTACATCAATGATCGGACTGCATCTGAGGCATTCTCATTGAGGGAAGAGAAACATAGGAGTACATCTGCGATGCATTTGAATGTCTGTAAATGATTATTGATTCATTCATTCATCGAAAGTCAACTCGAAATACCGTAACCACCCAAGAGACTGCAATAATCGTGAACGACTAAAGTATCCCTCACCGTTTCCACTCCACTCGCAAGTGTCTGCATGACCGACTCCGAGACGACAATGAACTGATCACGGCGCTTCTTCAACTTCTTTAGCACATCCTAAAAACGGTAAAATCGATATTTGGTAATTTACAAAAAGATCAAAGATCAACTGGGCAATTTCGAAAAGATTAAAGATCAAAGTTCAACTCACAGCCTTAGAATTCTCCTCCTTGAGCGTTCTGTGCAGGTCATACTGTAGGTACAGCGATAGTACTTGCAGTGCGAGTTCGAGTATTTCCGAGGACGCATGTTTACCGTCAATGATTACCGTTACCACCGGCAGCACCAGATCCCACAACTCGGGGCGACGCAAATCCATGTGGCTGAAAGGTATCCATTTTATTATTATTTTTGGCCCTACTGTCCACAAGTGGCATAGGTGAACGCGTGAAAACGAATTCTTTTTGCGCACAGCCTTGCCTTCCCTTGCGGGGCCTTGCGCATAGCTTTGCCTTGCAAAAATTGGAAAATTTCCAGTCAAATCTGCTAAAAATGGCCATTGCGCACAGCCTTGCCTTACAAATTACCGGTTTGCGCACAGCCTTTCCCCCAGCGTGCCCACCTATGACAAGTGGAAACATGGGGAAATAAGCAAATTTGCTAGATCACGCTATCTGAGAAAATCCACATATGTGTGGTATTGATGAAAAATGAATTTTCCGGTTTTATGTATGATAATTACAGGCTCCATGAGTGAAGTTCACTGGTACTTGGAAATATCTTCCAATTGAAAATTCGCATCAGGGGGTGCGTTTGGTGTGGTTTGGCGATGTTTCCTAATAAGTTTATTTCGAGTCCAATCGATTCGGGAGTGGTCGTAATCGACTCCTTGGCCAATTCCAAGAAACTATTGCCGAGGAGAGTTTTTCGAGCAAAGGTCAACGAACGTTGGAATTGGAAAAATAATTACATTAAATTAATTCTCTCTATTTTCCCATGGCGAACTACAATTTTTTATTTGCTTAATAGCTTCTACATGTCATTACACATCTTCAATTTAAAAAGTATAATTTTTTTTAAATTACAAGTTTATGAACGAATCAATTTTGTTCGCTGTATTCAATTGTGGTGAGGATTGGCGAGGTTTCCTAAAAAGTTTATTTCGAAACCAATCGATTCGGGAGTAGGCGCATTAGAATCCTTGTCTAATTCTAAGAAACTATTGCTAAGGAGTTTTTTGATCAAAGGTCAACGAACGCTGATATTGGGAATTTTCGAAAAAAAATGTTTATATTAAATTAATTCTCACTATTTTCCATAATTCTCTCTATGTAGAAGCGATTGAGCAAATAAAAAGTTTACATTCGTCATGGAAAATAGTGAGAATTAATTTAATGTAAACTTTTTTTTCGAAAATTCCCAATATAAGCGTTCGTTGACCTTTGATCAAAAAACTCTCCTTAGCAATAGCAAATTAGACAAGGATTCTAATGCGCCTACTCCCGAATCGATTGGTTTCGAAATAAACTTTTTAGGAAACCTCGCCAATCCTCACCACAATTGAATACAGCGAACAAAATTGATTCGTTCATAAACCTGTAATTTTATTAAAATTATAATTTTTAAATTGAAGATGTGTAATGACATGTGGTAGCTATTAAGCAAATAAAAAATTGTAGTTCGCCATGGGAAAATAGTGAGAATTAATTTAATGTAATTAATTCCAACGTTCGTTGACCTTTGCTCGAAAAACTCTCCTCGGCAATAGTTTCTTGGAATTGGCCAAGGAGTCGATTACTACCACTCCCGAATCGATTGGATTCGAAATAAACTTATTAAGAAACATCGCCAAACTACACCAAACGCACCCCCTGATGCGAATTTTCAATTGGAAGATATACCAGTGTACTTCACTCATGGAGCCTATAATTATCATACATAAAACCGGAAAATTCATTTTTCGTTAATACCAAGAAAAAACTCGGTTGTTGAATTCTCTCAGATAGTGTGTTCTAGTATGGCTTTATGAACAAAAAATAGACATTTTTTTCAAAAAATCAACTTTTGCACCGTGAAACCATGGCAAGTGTTATATCTTGCTAGAGATAGGGAAATAGTTGCCCAAGTACATAGGCCGAAAATTATGTTACAAAATTGTGGCATAGTAAATTATGTATCCAACCATTTTTCTTGTTTGTGTCCTATGTATTGTTCATTATGTACCAGCATAATAAAGATGTTATTAAGAATAAAGTACCAAGCCTGACCGGATTTTGAACCAAAATTTCACAAAAATAGAAAAGCCTGATCGGATTTTGAGCCAAATTTGCCAAAAATCGAAAAACCTGACCGGATTTTTAAAACCGATAACCTAGCTATTCGACCTATGCCCACGTATGACACGGTAAATAACAATAAATAAATAAATAAAATTATAAACATACGCGAGTAGTGCAGCGATCTTCCTGAATGCACTGCACAACTGAGCCTCGTCCTCTTCATCACCAGAGTTGTCATTGACAAACGATTGGGCAGCAGTGCGCAGTTGCAGCATTACGGTATCGATCAACTGCAAAATGATCAAGGGCATTGGTAGGCTCATGAAAACGGTTTTTTTCGCGCAGAGCCTTGCCATCCAGTCAGGGCCTTGCTCATAGCTTTGTCTCGCAAAAAATTGCAAAATTTCCAGTTAAATCTTCAAAAAATAGCAATGGGCACAGCTTTGTTTCCCAATACCTCCGGTTTGCGCACAACCTTTCCCCCAGCGTGTCCACTTATGATCGAGGGGTCGATAAAGGTCAAACATCAAAGATTCTTATTCCTATTCTTTATTCCATCATATAACAGGAAAAAAAAACAGGAAAAAAATAATGGCACAACGGGTTTGATGGATGGCCGTCGCTAATGTATGCGACGGTTTTGGGTATAGTGTAAAAGATCAAAGATTAAAGATCAGAATCCGGCCCTAATAGAGACTCTGCGCCTGCAAGCCAAGTGTGCACCCCCCCCCTTACCAATTACCAGTTCATTAAAAGATAAAACTCTATCATATACGATAAAAGATGAAAGATCACTCACAGATAGTCTGAAGGTCTCCGATATCTGAGCAGTGAGAGTGTTGGTCGATAGGAAGGCAATCACCTCTGCAGCCGTACTCATAATCTCATCATCGGCGTGTCTTTCCATCACTGTCTTGATCGCCTCCAACAACTCTTTCAGATGCTGCAAAATACATTTATGATTTGATTTGATTTGATTATTTCGCTGCATATGAAAAATGTAAATTTTATTATGAAAAAGAGATTATTTGTATGATCTATTCAGGAATACCTTAACGAGTATGGTGGCCAACAATTATTGACATACATTTTCGGTACCCTCGCCATCTATTTTTATATATTGGGTGAATTCTCAAAATAGGGTGGGTCGATTCACAAAATTCAATATTTTCGCTTAAAAATCGTCATTTTAAGCTTTCTTTTTTATCAAGTGGCCTAAAATAGGCCTTATATAGTGGGTCAATCCTCGCACTGCGAGGGTATGGCAATGTATGATTATTGACCGTATCACGACAATCAGGGTCTTCCAATAGATATCTAACACACTCCAAAACTACGTGGACGTGTACGTAAGCGTAAGAAAAATGTAACGCTAGTTTACGTGACGGCGTAGGCAATCAAGAAGATTATTTATTTATTTATTGAAGAGTCAATCAATGAATCACTCCGTACCTTCTCTCCCTGTCCGCTCGTATACGCCTCCAGACTGAATAGTGTAGGCAGAGTCATCAGATTCGCCACCTTGTCACGATCGGCCATGAACTTCAAAGATCAACAATCAAAGATCAAAGATCATTCCATATCTCTCAACCACTGCATATTCGCATAACTTGTCGATAACAATGAATAAGTACGATGACTAAAAGCACGCTATTTACAGAAATATACAAATCAATTAAATAATTCTTTAAAGGCGCACCCAAGCTAATTTCACTCTCCGCATTGGCAATACTCTCTCGTAGATAAAGAAAGCGAGAGAGTGTAACCAGAGCGCAGTTTCAAATTAGCACAGCGTGTCACTTTAAAGAGAAAAAGTCGTACCTTATGCAGTAGTTGTGCAATGGTGGGAATGAAGACGAGTGAGAGCTTCTTCCTCTCTTCCTTCAATAGTCTCAACTCCTTCACCACAGCGGGCGCTCCTCTCTTCACTACGACCCTTCCGACCGGATACTCGCCGTATGCGGCTTGTCGTGCAGCACACACCATCATCTCGATCAGAGCTCCCTCTGACGACTCTTCTACTGAAATTATTTTCCATAAATTGATCGTCAAATACCATCGACCCAAGTTTAATCCATAGTATCACGAGCGTTTAAAACATGAAACTACTAGGGCACAATTCAGAACTAAAAAAAATATTTTTCATCTTCTTTATATCGCTGCTACCATGTGGCGCGCAAAGCGCATAGATTAAAATGGAACAGTGGATCTCACTCCTACTAATTACTAATTTAGATTTACTAATACACCGTTGTATTACTACATTTGAGTAAATTTAATAATTGTATGAGCTGTACAAGTACAGGTTCGCATGCACATTAAATGTGAAATTATATAATGTTAGCTGGTATTGACCGTATAAAATACACTTGTTTATTTGGTACGAGAGTAGCCAACCACTGCCACAATGAATTTCTATGTTTAGAGAGAGAGCACCGGTGAGAGTAGGTAGATCAGAGAGAGCGAGAAAGGAAAGGAGGAAAGAAAAAAAGGGGGAGGAAAGAATGTTAATCGATAGTTCTTCCTCTGTTTAGCAGCAGTAGCAATTCAATTGTGCAAGTACATTTTATACGGACAATATGTTCATTATCACTTATTTCTATTTCACTTACATTGATCGGGTGCGAGGAGTAGATCAACCATAATCTGCCATTCCTTCATCATCTTGTTCGAGTCAATGAGAGCATCCACGAGATAGGCAGCGTGGTCGTGAACCTGTGACCATCAATTAAATAATAACAAAAATATTAATAATAATAATAATAATCATAATTATTATTATTATTATTATTATATACTGAATATTGATCATAATTGACAATATTACTCGGTTTATAAAATTCATAGCCGTATGCACTATTAAGTTAAATAAAATATTTGAAATATGGAATTACGTGGATATAGTAATCTTTTCAGAACTCACAAGAGCACGGTTGCTTTCTATACACTCTCGCGCTACTACAGCGTTCTTTCTATTCTTTTTGCGACCAAATAAGAGCTAATACGATTCTGCTCTCAAATCAGTTAACCAAAATTGTTTAACTCAAAAAGTTAGAACAAAACTACTGAGGCCGTATACATGAAAGTCGGTAAGCCATTTGCCAGCAAACGTGACGTCAAAACCATAGTCGGGGCCGTTTGCCAAAAATTTTTATCAGCAAACGGTTTGCCGACGTTCATGGATAACTATACTGATATACCTCTCCCTCCTGGAAGAACGTGACAAGATCCTTGATTAGCTTGTACTGTGTCTCCTTCGTATCATCCGATTGTTGGAACACCTTACAGTTGAGGAACTCGGCGGCTGCTCGAGCCAGACTACCGTGATTGGCGTACACCTACGAATAATGCTTTTTTTTTTTTTTATTAATTTAAAATGATCTTTGATCTTACCTGCTCGTAGATCGGAATGCACTCCTTGACGCTGAGCAGTGTGGGGAAGACCCTTAAAGAGAAAGATGCATTATTTGATCTCACCATAGGATGCTGAAGAATAATAAAAATAATAATATTAAGATTTAATCAAATTTTACCGACCGGTAAATATTAGTCATGAGATGGCATGATTGGATGGCCACTTCAATGTCTTTGTCCATTACCATCGATACGAGACGATCCTTGAACTTGTTCGTGAACAACTCCAATTTGCCTAAAATCACTTTCATACATTTTGTATTTAACAATCAGGCAATTGAAAAAAAAAGCTTCTTACCCTTTTTTTCAACCAACTATAACCATACCCATAACAACCGTTTCGTCCTTCTTCCTTCTTTTCTCCACAAACTTTCTCTACGCTTTATCCATAGATTTTTTTTAAATCTCATTCATAACGAAAAATTTATGTTATTTTCCCATGCAGCCAGGCATAACAGCACGTTTGCAGATAGATAATGATATTTTCCCAAAGTTGCCAACGAACGGGAAAAAGTTAGCATAATCTAGCGTAACGAAGATTTAATTAAATATTTAAGATAACGATTTGTTCACACCTGAAGTATCCGATCTAGTGTACAAAGGGAGCAGAGCTTGCACACACTTTAGTCGAACATCTGGCACCTGAAAAACCATACAAGCACATAATTTATTTATTTAATTTGTGAAAACAACTAAATCTATTTTTAATTATATAATATTTAACAAAATCTAGTTTTAGCACCTTATCATGGAGACTCCATCCGATGTACTTGAGATACGAGTCTTCGAGGAAGAATTGTGGATAGACCAGCATCCAATTGCCCAGTTCCGTAATACAAACTGAACGAATGTCCGACACGACGTCACGATAACGATGGACAAAGACCGATTTGAAGATAAAGTTGAGAATCTGCTGAACCTCTTCTGTCTTCTCCTCAATCTGTAAAGTATCATCATCATTACCATTGGGAAAAGAGAAGTCTTATCTTTTATTCCATCCACAAATGTAGTGGAACAGAAAAATCAATAGAGTAAACAGGGTGAAACAATGGGTAAGGGAATAAAACGAAAGCTGACCTCGGTTTTCATTCTCATCAATTCCTCCAACTTCTCCGGAGTAGTCTTCTGCTGTTTCAGCTAAAACAACCGGTTGTTATTAAAGATGAATAATTAGAGAAGAAAATGAATGCATACAATATATTTGCTAACTCTCACATTTATTTAATTCACAAAAAAAATTAAATTAAATAGAATAATAAAGATTAAGTTATGGAAACCGACCTTGGTTTTCTCAGCCTCGACCAACTTTCTAATCTTCTCCTTCTGCTCACCTTGTTCAACAGCCACGTCTACCAGACTCGATGAGAGTTTCAGAGCTGTCAAATATCCATCATTATCATAATTAAATTAATAATATTAATAGATGTACAAGAATGAATACGCATGTACTTTAAATGTATTTTTTTAAATAAATAATAAAAATGTAACTAATAAATTAACTCAATATTTTAAATTGCAGCAGACAACTGTGAGAAGAACTGCGGCCGTATCCATGAACGGTGACAAACAGTTTGCCAACGAACGTGACGTCACAAGCGTAAAGGAGAGGATTTTTGGAAAATGAGTTTTCCTACGATCATACGTGGGCACCACTGCCGCTAGCGACAATACACCCCCCCCCCGATTTTCCGAAAAAATCACTCAAAATGACGTATAAATGCTCCATTTTTTGCTTCCGACACCCCGATTTTCATTTCCAGCGGCAATGACCGCCCACGTATGCCTACGATTATGACGTCATGTCGGCAAACGGTTTTTCTCCGTTCATGGGTACAGCCTCTGCTTATCTTCACGGATACCAACCATGAGATAAAATAACTGATAAAAATTTAAAATATACTTATTTCAAAATATTGATTAAAACAGAATACCTGCGAAGGTGGCAGTGTGTCTGAATGCTCTCGCTTGACTGTCAGTGAGGGCAATGAACAACTGCACTACACGATCCATCATCTGTCCATCATGGAGGATAGAGGCCTTGCACTTGGCAATCAATAACTTAAAATAATAATAATAATAAAATAATAGTACTAATAATATTATTATTATTATTTAAATAATTAATACGATAGTAACACTATGAACGGCAAACTAACATAACTGTACTGTTTCAACATTCTATTTTCATTCAAAATACAGATCAGGGCTGTGCGGAAAATACTTTTCGGAAAATTTCGGAAAACGGAAATTTTCCGAAATTATTTCTCGGAAAATTCGGAAAATTCTAGATTCTCTCTAAAACTAAATTTTTAGTGCTTTTTTATCGATTTTTTGATTTATCGAGGTTCAGAAAATCACAACACCAATATGCAACAACAAATCAAGAGTTAAAGCAAATAACCAACTACCGGAATGTTAATGACAAGGGACAGAATTTGGTGAAAATTCACTTTTGAAAGAAAATGTAGAGTAAAACGAGTATTTCAGTAAACGGGGAAATAAAATTGTTCGAGTGGATGGTCTCCCGAATACCGTAATTATCGAAAAATTGATTTTTTTCTGAACAAAAAAAGTGTCGGAAAATTTTTAAAAATTCGGAAAATTTTCCGACGGAAAAATTTTCCGATTTTTCTCGGAAAATCGGAAAAGGGAAAATGCCCTGATACAGATCACAGGTGGGCGCGTGAAAGCGAATTCTTTTTGCACTCAGCCTTGCCTTCTCTTCCGCATAGCTTTGACTCGCAAAAATTGGAAAATTTCCAGTCAAATCTGCAAAAAATGACAATGCGCATAGCCTTACCTTACAATTCCCCGGTTTACGCCCAGCCTTTCCCCAAGAGTGCCCACCTATGATACAGATTCAATTTTTCAACACGTTAACGACAATGTATTACTATTAAATATAATAAAGGTAGTAAAACCCACATGAATAGCATCGGAGAAGTTCTGACGAAACTTCTTGTACTGTTGACCGGTAATGACCAATGGATAATCTCCTGATTCCTCATCGAATCCCTCTGTCAACTGACGAACGATTGTACTGTAACGCAATCAATTAATAAGAATAATAAGAATAATAATAATGATGATGATGATAATAATAATGAGAATAATAATAATAATAATAATAATAATAATAATAATAATAATAATAATAATAATAGTTATTATTGATTGATTTTGGAAAACTCAGGTAACGAAGCCATGCACGAAGAGTACAATATGATAATAGTGATACATCGTTGTTATTATTTATATTCGTGTTAGATGATAATACTGTATTCAGATTGTTGTGAATACTGCCTGCAGAATAAAGAAAACGATAAACTAACGGGAAATCAGCATTGAAGAGATTCTTATCGAGTTGTCCTTTGCAGCCACACGAATAGATGAAGAACTGTAGAAGCGAATGAATAGCCAATTCTGGCTGATCCTCATACGCATTCACCCATTCGTCCATAGCTCCCTGAACAAAAAAAATTAAAATATAAATAAATATTTAAAAATATGCAATGCAATTCACGAAATAGACGTCATTATAGAAACACTATAAAGAATATTTATTTTGTATCAATTTATAGTTTAGCATACAGCTGCATACTCGTTTATCTATGTACATTTTAATAAATAATTGAATTACATATCTAAACTTTAAAATGCATACAAAGAATAAAAGTGCACACTATAACAATCAATAAACGATAATTTAATACCTCGAGATTTCGTCCAGATCTGACAGCACCGAACAGACCACTATCCTCAATGTCAATGTGACCACCTCTTCTACCACCAGCACCTCGGGGTCGACCTGCTCCGCTTCCACGAGGACGACCTCTTGGACGGCCCGTCTATAAATAAACTAAATTACAAATCCATAAATTAATTGATAATATCTTTAAACAAAGAATATTCAACTATATCAGATTCGAAGGCTTAACAAAAACTGACCGAAGAACCGAATTCACTTCCTTCGTCATGAGCACCCCTTCTCCTCCTTCCTCTCATACTCGCCGTGGGAGATTTGAATATGCCATCATCATCATCTCTATAAAACAATAGCTTAGAGTTGTTTATTGTGTGGTTTTTGCTACCTGTTTCCGCCAGAAGCGTTTAATTCAGCGTAATTGATTCTCGGGACACCTCTAGTGGCCATTCGCGCCGGTGTGCCGGGCTCTGCTTCTCCCGTTTCCATTGTGAACACTGAATGGAAGAATAGAATATATTCTAAAAGGAAATAAATAAAATTTTAAATTTTTGGCAAGTTGCCAAAGCGTCAATTCATGAATAACTTATGAGAAGGGTCCAACACATACATAAAAACTACACGGAGGAATTAAAACGAACCGTTAATTGTTAGTTATCGCAAATTCTAAAGCTAAATATGCAATACAACAAAACTACAACAAGATTACTGGATAAACATTTAAAAAACCATAAACAAGTTCAAATATTGTTTGAACTAATTACTGTATGATATGTCGCTGTAAGACCTCTCAAAAAGACATATTCCAATTGTTTTCACGCGTCGCGTTTGGATAGCGACGCGTCTCAAGCCACCTTTCAAATTTCGGAATGCCCGCGTTTTTAGTTAGCTTTACTTGTTTTTGTTTCGCTTTTTTGTCGACTTACGTACTCTAACCACGTTCCTAGTATCTTTTACAGACTCATTCGACATCATGGACGAGGACCAGCTTCTTGACTACGACGATGAGGAGCAAAACGACACCAAAGCAGAGAATGGAGCAGCCGGAGACGCCGGAAAGAAGATCAAGGTGTGTTATTCAATATTATTTTACGAGAGATTGATATTCGTATTCGAATTCAAATATTGATTTTCATTGAATCCAATTCCAGGGAACGTATGCCTCCATTCACAGCAGTGGATTCCGCGACTTCCTTCTCAAGGCTGAACTTCTCCGAGCTATCGTTGACTGCGGTTTTGAGCATCCTTCCGAAGGTTAGCATTTTAAATTTATCATTTTGTTCGCTAGTTCGAAGCTCTACTAGGTCGGTATCTTGAAGGAGTCAAAGCTCAGCGGAAATAATTTGCTTAACTAAATTCCAACGTGTCTGAAGTTTTCTGCATTTGTTTCAAGTGTCTAAGCAATATTTTCAGTTCAACACGAGTGCATCCCTCAAGCCATTCTTGGTATGGACGTGATATGCCAGGCCAAATCTGGCATGGGAAAAACGGCTGTGTTTGTATTGGCCACGCTTCAACAACTTGAACCAGTAGATGGCGAAGTATCCGTACTGGTCATGTGCCACACCCGCGAGTTGGCGTTCCAGATCAGTAAGGAATACGAGCGCTTCTCGAAGTACTTGTCGACCATCAAGGTATAGAATTTTTGAATGATGGAGATTTGTCAGTCTTTTATTTCAGGTTGCAGTCTTCTTCGGTGGTATTCCCATCAAGAAAGACGAGGAAGTCCTTAAGAACAACTGCCCTCACATTGTTGTCGGCACTCCAGGACGTATTATGGCTCTTGCCAATTCTGGAGCTCTAAAGCTCAACAAGATCAAGTATTTCGTGCTTGATGAATGCGATAGAATGATCGGAGAGCTCGGTAAATTATTATTATTTTTTTCGAAATTGAAAGAAATTAATACGTAATTATAATGTGTTTTTCCTCAGATATGCGCAGCGACGTGCAGAAGATCGTCCGTCTCACACCAACCGAGAAGCAAGTGATGATGTTCTCCGCTACTCTTCCCAAGGAGCTTCGCATCGTGTGCAAGAAGTTCATGCAAGACGTAAGCAGGCGACAACTTCATTCTACGGAATCTCGACACATTTTCTCCCCATTCTATCCTATGTTTTCCTCTTGTGGCGTATCCTTTGCCTCCACGGGAAAGAGTCGCTTGCCGACTCCAAAGGCTTGGAGGAGATGTGACATGGTGAGTCTTCATCTTATTTCGATTGTGTCACTTATTTCGCTCTAAGCGTTCTTTTTATTTATTTTTATTATTTCAGGTATCTTCACCTTTCGAAGTTACTGTTGAACGCTCCTCCATATGCTGTCCCGGATGAAGTTCTGGCTTTGACGTGTCCATGTGACCGGATGAAGTATCAGATCGGAACGAAAGGATGTACCCATAGGGGATCACCACGGTCGCTTCGTGCACCCTGTCCCTTTCTCGACTTCCAAATTCAAAATGACAATGATTACTGATCTATACATTCGTTGTGTGGTTCGTGGTTAGAACGCACTGTCATTTACTTTAGTTGATATTTGATTTACGATTTTGATTTCAGCCGATGGAGGTATACGTCGACGATGAGGCCAAGCTTACGCTTCACGGTCTCCAGCAGCACTACGTCAAACTGAAGGAGGGAGAGAAGAACAAGAAACTTCTCGAGCTTCTCGATCTGCTAGAGTTCAATCAGGTATGCACTATTACTTTGTTCATTTCTTTTGCTCAGTCAATGATGGTTTTCATGCGTGTCATCTGAAGTACCCTGATTATACGCCTTATGGCTTTTGCTGAGACTAGCAGTTCAATTACATTTATTCAAGAGCAATGTTATTGAAGGATTGATTATATACTATTCAGGTCGTGATCTTCGTGAGATCAGTGCAGAGATGCATTGCTCTTCACACACTTCTCTCTGAGCAGAACTTCCCCTCGATCGCAATTCATCGACAGATGCCTCAGGAGGAGCGTCTCTCTCGTTATCAGGCATTCAAGGATTTCCAGAAGAGAATGTTGGTAGCTACTGACTTATTCGGAAGAGGTACGTAGTGTTTTATCAAAGAGTTGTTACTCTAATTTTCACGCGATGTTAACTTTGGAGCATTGCAGGAATGGATATTGAGCGTGTTAATATTGTCTTCAACTACGATATGCCCGAGTCCTCCGACTCGTACCTCCATCGTGTTGCTCGTGCTGGTCGTTTCGGAACGAAGGGACTCGCTATCACATTCGTCTCGGACGAGAATGACGCCAAGATCCTCAACTCTGTCCAGGATCGTTTCGATGTCAATGTCTCTGAGCTTCCTGAGAACATTGATGTCTCTTCATACAGTAAGTTCTACTTCTTAACCCTTACACTTTTATACATCAAATGATCTCATTCATACATTTATCGTTTCAGTCGAAGGAAGGACGAATTAACCACATCATTTACTCACTGTACAGAGAATTTCACAATCTCTACTCTCCTCTAAACCCGCATACCATTGCACGTTATTTATACAGTTTTCCACTCATTATATATTTCCTAAAAATGGTCTCATATGTTCATCGTTACACCCTTGTATTGTTCATTTATCGCACAAAAGTCACCTAATAAACTTGTTGCTGAGCGATCCGATTTGTTTGTGCATTGTATTGTAAGAGGCATGTGACCTTTACTGATATCTGTACGAAGAGAAGAGAGATAGAGAGGGGAGTGTTATGATAGTGGTTGATTGATTGTATAGTAGTAGTGTCCACTGAAGGAATGGACGAGACACGTCCCAATGGATGGATTGAGTTTGAAGATATACGAGTTGATTCACCTGAAGGACCATCCGTGAGAAGAGATGGAGGGAGTAGTGGACCAGCTGTGATTAGTCCACGAATGGAAACAGTTATGGATCCGTCACGATTAGGGAAGGAAGTGATTACCGAGAAGAAAATACCATCGAAAGAGGTCAAAGATGAGACCTTGAGTGAGTATTTATAATAAATTGTAATTTAAGAGTGAACGGTTTAATAGTTTTATCTTTTGTATATTGATTAGAATGTGAGTATTATTCCTGGTTTGTTATTTTTCTCTGTTCGAAATTTGATAAAAGAATAGACAAGCATGG
The DNA here is from genome assembly GCA_943737045.1 of Parapristionchus giblindavisi. Taxonomy (NCBI): domain Eukaryota; kingdom Metazoa; phylum Nematoda; class Chromadorea; order Rhabditida; family Diplogasteridae; genus Parapristionchus; species Parapristionchus giblindavisi. The sequence goes on along the minus strand of CALSFV010000090.1, from coordinate 12,366 downwards.
AAAACTGGCCTCGTTTTTCATACTCTTTCGTTTTTTCGATTCCTTTTGCAGCTTTTGAAGACTACATTAGCGATTTAGTTAGTTGCTTTGCTTAGCAATATGTCGATACAATTAAATATATACGGCTAAAAGTAAAATAATTGAATAATTGTAGAGAATGGCAAGATCATGGTGTCGGTATTCCCGGAGAACACCTCATGTGCGTGGCTCATTCCTCCCCGATACAATCCATATTCGATGCCTGCAGTTCTGGCTAGTCAGGGAATCAAGGTATACTGTAAAAGTATTGAATTATTGATTGGAGTACGGTAGATATTGTTAGTGCTGTTTAAATTCCTCACGTAGTAGTGGGTAAATATTTTGCTCGAGTTCCCAATCAGTGATGATTCACTGTATTGTTGACATTTCAATGATTAATCAATGTTTTATAAAATGAATCGATCAATCGATTATTTATAGATGCTCCCCGATGACTACGTGACTGCGCTCGAGATGATCACGAATGATTATCGATTCAGAAGGTATGATCTACGCTCGTCATATTATTGATTGATAGTCCATAGCGATACTGTAGCAAGACTTGTGTGATTGTCCATTGGAATATTGAATAATTAGAGTGATTGCAAATACTCTGGCAGATTGCCTATTCCATAGTGTGCCTATCCGTGGCTTGATATTGTTTCTTGTGATTGATAGATACAACATACATTGCCATACCCTCGCAGTGCGAGGATTGACCCACTATATAAGGCCATTTTAGGGCACTTGATAAAAAAATTAAGCTAAAAATGACGATTTTTAAGCGAAAATAACGAATTTTGTGAATCAACCCACCCTATTTCGAGAATTGACCCACTATATAAAAATAAACGGCGAGGGTACGGAAAATGTATGAGATACAACCATGTCGTGTGGATAGAATACATGATGATTGTGCCTGTAATTCTAATTCCTTAGTCCAAAATGCATGACTCTCGCTAAATTTCAACGAAAATTACTGTCTCCGGTTTTGCAGGATAATATTATAGTAAGTAGCGTGCAAAAAGTAACTTAATTTTTCTTTTTACTTACTTTTTCGCTATATACTCATGAAATAGCAAAAGAGTAACAAAAGAGTAAGTAAAAAGTAGGTTTTACGCGCTACTTACTACAATATTACTCTGCAAAACCGCAGATGACAGTCCACGACTGTGTGTATATCTGTAATATTCTTCATCCATAACCTCATCCTCCTCTTCCTCCAGTTACTCTGCCCTATATGGTCGTCTAGTAGCCATCTGGATGACCCTATCCCTCTTCGTACTCATCGTCGTCCTCTTCTCATCACCCCAGGGCGGACTACCTGTGCTCATATTCTGCTTTGTCTGGTGCGCACTCGTATTGATTGGTGAGTATACTGTATTGATTGATATTGATTGTGAGTAATAGTATTACTGTAACTGATTATTGATTGATTGATTTGTGAATTCGCTGTGACCATTAATTGATTGATTGATGCTTGTATCTGTGAAACACCAAATTAATCGTGTTTAATCTTCTTGTATTATAGTTTGTTTATTGTAGCATGCGAATGAAGTACTGATCTGAAAACTTGAAAAAAAATGAATCAACATTCAGCCTGTTTCCACCACTTCATCTCATAATCATGTGATATGAATAAATATTTATTTTATTTATTTAAATAGATTATTATTATTATTAGGCATCCTTGGCTGCTGTGTGCTACGTAAGCAGATTCGCATTGGCCTGCGGCACGCTGTGCAGGCTGCGAACAAGATCCTCATCAAGCACAAGGTCGTGGCGGGAGTGGAGGACAGGGGTCAGATATCGTGTCATAAAGTTGTGGTCAGTTGGACATTTAATAATTATTATATTTGTGATATATATTTTTATTAGTGTAGTAATATTAAATTGCTTTATATGTGTTTGAATAAATAAATGTATAGGTATGTAGAGAACCATTACAATTCCTAATTACTCCGTCTATTGTAATTCAGCTGAAACCAGAAAGCAACTGGCTGCCTTTTTCGAATCTGATCTCAATCTTGAATCTCCCTACTATAGTTTTGACTTGGCTTGTAGAATAGAAGGCTGTAATGATTTATTATCGATTGCTTGATTTATTGATCGATTGTATCTGGAATTATCTCAATCAATAATTTTTTAGATTCACCTGATGTACTTTGACACGACTGCATGCCTGACGGATATTGAGCGTCTCATCAGAATCAAGTCAACCGGAGGGGCAGTATTGTCGCCCGAGGCACCCGTACCACCTGCCGAAGTGAGTTACGGTAGTCTGAATTACGGTAGTTTATAGATTACGGTAGTTATTGATCGATTATGCTCAGGTTGCTGACCAGGCTCGTAATCTGCTGCTCAAGTACAGCCACGGATACGTGAAGGACTCTGCTAGGGTACTTTATTTTTAAAAATCGATGGATCTCTTTGATCACCGTTCATCGACCAATATTATTTAATCAATCGATAGACTCTCTTAAATCAATCAGTTTTATGCTCTCAATCAATCAATAATCTTATCATCTCAATGTTCAGTCCCGTATCGTGTTCCCCTCGCGTCCGGGACAGGGCGTCTCCGACTACACTCCCCTCCATTGTCAGAAGAAACTGTGTCTGTGTCAGTACGTTGACAAGAAACACTTTCATCGACGACCCAAGAAGTGGTACGAGCACTTTGTCTAGGTTGGTATGACATCTGACCCAAAGGATGGCCCAATTAACTACTGTATGCTTGTATGCTCTATTGGGCCACCTTGTCCTATTTGTACCCTATGCTCACTTTAACTCTTACCATAACTACCTTTTTAATATTAATATTAAGATAGACATTGTAGATTTTATGCCTCACACATAACATTTTAGTATGTTTGTACATTTGCATGCTCTTGTTATAGTTTGTATAATATAATTGACTTGTGATTTGTAGAGTTTGACTACTGTGATGACCATATATTCCATTACCGTATACTTTATATTTCTTCACCATATACTTATTCCCGTCCCCTCTTCTTGTCTCTCATGGTTGGTTACAATGGTTATTCCTCCACTTGTGCTACATCTCAACTAGATTAAGCCCCGCCCACTTTGTTGCGAATCTCTCTTCATACGTATACATAGCTTGATATCCTTGCCCACACTTACCGTACCCTAACTGGCTCACTTGCATATTACCGTACCTTAACTGGCTCACTTGAACCATACCGTACCCTAACTGACTCATTTGCATATTACCGTACGCACAATTCACTTATATACGCTGTAATACATATGATAGATGTATGACGAGTTCTTTCATAGATTACTGGATGAGTGCCTTGTATAATACTACTACTACTGTAGACTTGTCATTCTTTTAATATAGCTTAAGAGCATAATTAACCAATGAATGAGTAATCGATAATCGATAATCTCTCATATTTGAGAGACAACTCACCACTTGTATCATGCAGCTAACCATGTTCATATTGTACTCTGACAATTTCGTGTTTTTTCATATTCTTTGGGTTGTGATGAGAATTTGTTTAAAAGTGATTGCATAGCAATTTTCACATTTGGTGATAAAGATTTGTAAAATATATAAATAAATATTTTATTCTTAAATATGTGTAGCCCTCTCACGTTGATTATTGTTACAAAGTTTCTAGTGTCCGCAGACAGCAAAATGTGGTTACAGTATGGCAGTGGTGCTTGTGTATGGTATACCGGGATCAGGGAAGACTACGGTATGTAGTCGGCTAAGATCAATCGATATATCGATTAGAGTTTTTTCGTTTGACGAGGTTACGGCAGTTGATGGAGAAGCGGAGAAGGAGTGGAGAAAGAGAGCGGAGCAAAAAGCGATTGGAGAGATCAAACATCACCCTGATGAAATATCTATCGTTGATGATGTGTTCTATATGCAGGTATACGGTAGTTCGCGGATACTGTAGGTACTGTAGATGAAATAGAATGTTGACATGGTGCTAAATGGTTCCAGAGGGTTACGGTAGTTGTAAAATTAGTAATATTGTTCACAGAGTATGCGTCGCCCCTTTGAGCGGATGGCTAGAGTGGAGGGACTCTCGTACGGATTGTTTCGGATCGAAGTATGTTTATTGATTGATTAAGAGGAAAAATATCGTTTGATTGACTTTCAGGCGTCATTAGAAGAATCGATTGAGAGAGACTCGAATAGGGAAGAGGGACGAAAGATGGGAAGGGAATGCATTGAGAAGATGAATGAGAAGATGGAGAGGGGAGAGGGGGAGGTACGGTATTGATTATTGATTGGTATTGATTGAAGGATAGTTGGTTATTTACACTCACTGCTCTGGTCACGTTCTTGAAAAAAAAGTCAGATAGTAATCAGAGAAAATGCAAATTTGCCCCTTGTTTCATTCCAGAGAGTGTATCGATCGATTGATGATCTTCCCTTGATTATTGATTGGCTGAGACAACTGAGAGATCAGGGAAGACGGAGAAGGCAGAGGATCATGAGAGAGTTTGAGGAAAGGCAAAGGTACGGTAGTTATCATAAAGTTGAAGATTGATTACAATAATTATCGATTAATTTTCAGTACCGTACCTTCTACATCTCGATCGATATCGCCCAGTCCGCTCGAGACCACTGATCTGCTCCTGCGACGTGTCGTATCTGCGATGGTGAAATCGGGAGCCGATGGGGCCATTATGGTGTGTAGTACAGCGATTCTCCAATACATATAATTTATCACATTCGCACATTGGTGCGGTGGGTCATGCAGGGGATCCTTCATAGATCAATGGGTTTTCGTTCATCTATACATCGATCAATCTTCAATATCTTATCGCTCTTGATGGTTCTTCTGCATCTGGGGGACCATCAAGAGAGATGAGATATTGAGAATACATAGAGAGTTGTTATCGAAAAAAAGACTAAAACACAAAAATTACAGTATGGTACGCCATGATATACTTAAATCGTCTGTACTCTCTCACTTCTACATACTCCCTTTCTCTTTTCGCTCGACCTGTTTTCTGTGTCACACCATGCCCGCACTCGAAACGCTATGTGTGGATATTGTAGTCGAGTCCACTGTAGTCGGCTATACCGTATACCGTTAAAGGCATCATACTCCGAGCTAATTTGAAAATATTATCTTTATTACTTTGTCTTCGAGAGAGAGAGAGAGTGCTGACAACGTGGAACGCAATTCAAATTAGCATGGAGTATTATTTTAAAGGTTACTGTAAGAGATAGCTATTAATTTTTCCTTTAACGGATACTCGGATACTATAAGAGATCTATTGATTGTTCTTTTTAAGGATACTGTAAGAGAGAGCTATCGATTGTTTCTTGTAGGCTCGCGTGAAGAAGACGATACTTGACGAGATCAGGCGCGAATCTGAAATATTGAGTGAAAACGAGATTCGACAACGATTGGAAGATCGGTACAAGAGCGCGATACGGTAGAAGATATTATTGATTGATTTTATTATTTAATTTCACATTGATTTAACTTTGATCATGGAGTATCGATTGTTGTGCATATTGCTTTCCAATATCTGATTTGTCATTAGTGTATACTGTATCTTTATGGGAATTATTGATTGATGTTCTTACTGTATGTACCATAAGAACGGGTTGTTTAGGAATCGCTTTACATTGTATATAAAATGGATGATAATAATACTTTTTTTGTATTCGTTGTTATAGTATGAGTTGTGTGTACTATGCTACAGTACTTGCATGTGTGTTGTGTGCTCACCATAATTCTACCGTAACCTTTACCTCACACACTTCACTATAAATACTACTGTATGCCGCACAAATCCTACCGTGTGCCTCACTCTCTGTGCTATACTTGATACCGTATACCTTTCCTCACTTACTACACCATTAGTAACCCCCATCTCATCTCACTGTGGATTAGTTTACCGTTCTCTCTTACCCGATGATTTTCCATTTCCTTGATTTTAACGTTGGTTGAAAAGTTCCTCGTTCGATTGAAACAAGGGATGGATTGTTGGCTTTTGGATCCATTCCTTATCGAGTACTTTTCGCACACTATTCATCAAATGTTTTCGCTATATCTTCATCCCTCTCTCCTCTCCCTATCACCCCTTTCCCTCTCTCCATCTCCCCCTCCCCTATCCTCTCCCTTCCTCTCCCCTCTCCCCTCCCCTCTTCCAAGTTCTGCCCTTCCAAATCTTTCGAAATGATAAACGATTTTCCTTCCTACAGCGCATATAGGAACATGCTTGTTGGATTGATGAGCGTGACCGTTTTTATTATTTTTAAATTTTTATTGTTTTAATAGTATTATTATTTCCGTTCCTTTAAAATAAAATGAGGAAGCGGAAGAGGAATGAATACAGGGCATCGAACACTATTATTTGTGTGTACAGTCCATCTCTTTACTATATTCGAATGATTGTTGTCCCCCTTAAAGGGATCGTCTCCCCCATATCATTTAGTATTCATAGTGTCTGCTCAATTCACTCCCTTTCATCTTTGGAGATCTATTTTCGATTCTCTCTCCCCTCTCCCCTCTCCCCTCTCCCCTCTCCCTCTCTATCCCCTGTGCGACAGATGATGTGCACCATTACTATCTCTCAGACAATACACTCATTTGTAATCTGAAGAGGGGAGAGGGAGAGGGAGAATCAGATAAAGTAGCAGGTGGGTACCATCGGTGCATTCAGACCATTGATCGTCGTTCCCCCTTTTTGCACCGAAGGAGTGATACGCACTTAAGAGGGGACATTAAGGAGATGAAGAGAGAAGGAGGGGGGAGTGAGATCAAAGATCATTCAAGGACCTTCTAAGGGGGAAGTTCCAGATGCATCCATTATCTCTTATTGTCTGTCGTCTCGTTTCTATCGCTTTATCTGCACATCTTAATGGACAAGAGCGGAAAAGGTTTGAATCGGATTCTATGGAGCCATTCATCAAGTAGGGTTCATCATCACAGTCTAATGGGTTTGAAATGACCAATAGTTTTTTTCTGTTCTTACTGATTTTGAGTTGGTATGCGGTAGTCACTTTTTGCGTTTTGATTACTAATAGTACTGTAATATCGATCGACAAGGAATACCAGTGATAATTGATTTGATATAGCAACTGGATACTGTAGACGGAGATGATCTTTGATCTTTAATATTTGATCTATGCCATATCATTGGGTCCGTGACATGGATGGGTATAGAGATAGAGTGATCAATGAAAGAATGAGGAGAGATAAAGGTCCGCCAATAAAAGAATCATTTGACTTGACTGCCATCGGATGGGATCAGCTGTTGCGAATGAGAGGAGTCATGAAAAGGGGCAGAGATCAAAGATCAAAGTATAAAGATCAATGATCAAAAGACGAATATGGTAGATCAAATATGAATATGATGGATGGTTTATGTTTGTTAAAGTTGGACGAGGGACCAGATCTTAATCGTTTTTTTTTGCTAGAGAGCTGGTTTTGGATAGGTAGGAAATCTGTCAATGAGAGAAAAGATCAAAGATCAAGTATTTTTAAATCACTGATTATTTGTATCTAATGGATCCCTCTAGTTGTGTGTGTTTCAGTATCATGGACCTTCTGCTTTGTCGTCGAATAGATTGCTTCCTCTCCCTCTCCCTCTCCCTTTCTCTCGTATTGATGTGATTAGCGGCTTAGTAGTGTTGCACCCTCCGATTCTCTCCCTCTTCCCTCCTTCTCTCATCCGACCTAATGAGAGAGGGCTATCGATGCTTATTCAATTGGTGTGAAGAAGGCGAATTGAATTAGTAATGGAGGATTAGAGGATATGGTGGAAGAGGATGAGACTAACCAATTCTTGATGGAACACAGTGTTTTCGGCACTACTTCTGAACACCAGTCCAAAAGTCTTGTATAAAAGCATAGGTGAACGCGTGAAAACGAATTCTTTTTGCGCACAGCCTTGCCTTCCCTTGCGGGGCCTTGCGCATAGCTTTGCCTTGCAAAAATTGGAAAATTTCCAGTCAAATCTGCTAAAAATGGCCATTGCGCACAGCCTTGCCTTACAAATTACCGGTTTGCGCACAGCCTTTCCCCCAGCGTGCCCACCTATGTATAAAGTTATAGTATAAAAGGCATTTCTTTTGTGTTAATTTTTTTCTCGCAATCCCTCCTTTTGGAGTGGTGAGTTGTTCTGGAGAGTATGCCGTGTTTTCTTGACTTTGTAAGTCAAACTGGCCGCAGAGACTGTCTCTGAAATACAATGTTGCCTCGCGCTTGTCTGGGTTCCAAAGAGAAATGGCTGGAAACGGAATGGTCTGGGAATAAGTAATAATGATATTTATTATTAATATCATCATTATCGTTTTCATCATCATCATTATTAAGTATAATATTTCTTAAAGAGAATCCTGTGGGAATGGATACTGAATTATAATTGTGTACACATATGAAAACCATGTTACCATCAAGGAATATTTCCAATTTTTTCCTGGGGACATGGGGAATAGGGGAAGCCCTCCCATCTTCCATTGATCAGCCTTTTTGGTAGCCAGGGGACAGCAAAGGACTCACTCCCTTGCTAGGTATTTCATCGTTCATTGCTCTCGAGAACGATCGATCCATCTTAAGTGGCCATGATGCTACATTGGCCTTACGTGTCTATGCCGTAACCTCGTCCGTCGCGTCTCCGTCGATACGGTGTAGGCACGTAAGGCAAGTGCAACGATGCATTAGAGATCAGAGATTAAAGATCAAATTTCAAAGATCACTTATTATTATTATTTCTGATCTATGGGTCACTCTGGTTGTGCATGCCATACCATTATGTACTAATTCCCAGTAGCGAGTGTGATGGCTTCGATGGTGGAGCTGTATGCCGTGATGGCGGCATGCATGAACAGAATGACAGACTGAACCTTCGTGCCCTTCTGCCACCCGCGTTGACCTGGGGAATGAGATGACTATCTCACCTCTCCTTTTCTATCCTCTCCCTCCCCTCTCCCTCTCCCTCTCCCTCTCCACATTCCCTCTCACAATACGCCCTTGAATGTATATATGTATATTAATAGTGTTCGCCGTCGTTCAATCGATTTCCCCCCTTAATGGAAAACGATTGAAGAAGAGACGAAGACTATCATTGACTTCTCAACTCTCCCTCTCCCTCTTGATCTCTCTTCTCTCCCTCTCCCTCTCCGTCTAGAGAGGGAGAGAGAGTCTATATCATCATCACACACTCTGTGTGTGTTTGTATCAAAATGATAGCATCAGGAGGGGTGAGCCTTTGTTTCTCTCTCTCTCCCCCTTTACCTCTCCCTCTCCCACTCCATCTGCCTATCACTTCATCGTTTTATCGTCTTTGATCTCTTCTTGCATTCCGGTTACTAATCATCTTGTTCTCTTTTTCATTTAAAAATATTTTTGTCCGTCGTCGCATCATTCCAAAGTTCCAATCATTGTATACGTGCCCTTTCATTTTTCTCGGTGATTCATTATTCTGTTCGATGACGTCCCTTTTCTGATATCGATTGATTTACAAATTCTACGGACAATATCGATAAATCGGTAGTTGATCAATCTATCGTATACATTAGATGAGGGGAAACGTGAAGTTTATTGCCTTATGTTATTATGTAAGCAGAGAGGGAGGGGTTTGTTTATTTTCACGCGAAGGAATTGCGAGCCTTTCATTGTTATTAGAGAGACCTTTGAGACGTTATTCAGCATTTTATTGGTCCGTGATTTCGGCAATGCCTATCTGTCCCCTTTGCTGTTGTCTATATAAAATGTATTAATTTTCTAGTTCTTCTTTCACTTAGCTTCATTGTTCGCATCGATACCCGTATAACAGCAGTCATTTCGCATAACTACAGTACACATTGGTAACGGTATCCTCTGATTACTGTAGGTTACTGTATCTTATTTTACTATAGTTCCGGGGTATTGTACATACTGTATCCGCCCTTTATAGCCCCTTAGCACTTCTTCCGACTTTTTCAATCTGTTGCATGCATGTATGGTGCATGGTTGAGTCACTCTCTCCCTCTCCCTCTCTCCTCCTCTCCCCTCCATCTCTCTCCCCCTCTCCCTCTCCCTCTCTCCCCCTTTCTCTCTTCTCTCCCTCTCCCTCCATTCTTCTCTTCCTCCCATCTATCTGCATCGAATATTCATTGAGCTGAGTGAAAGAGCCGATTGATAGTCAAGTAGATGAAGAATGAGACATAGAAGGATATGAATGCATGAGGAGAGGGAGAGGGAGAGGGAGAGGGAGAGGGAGAGGGAGAGGGAGAGGGAGAGGGAGAGGGAGAGGGAGAGGGAGAGGGAAATAGACCACATTACATGTTCTGTATATTTTCCCTATCCCAACGTCTACTATGTTCGAATTAACTACATCGTCGTTCGGGGATCTCCCTTGGGGGAGGGGAGAGAGGAGAAGATAGAGGGGATCCATTGTTATTACGTTCTAATCAAGCTTTCTATAACTCTCTTCTCTCTCCCTCCCTATCTTTCTCTCCCTCTCTCTCTCTCCTCCCTCCATCTAATTTCTCTCTACTTCTCCCTCTCAAGTTTCATCGATCTCATGGGGATTACTGTAATTGTCTCTTGTTATGGTTGACCGTATGTTGGATTCAATAGTGATTAGAAGAAGAATAGGACAGATGGTTGAGGATATAAGTGATACTATTACAATAGACGATGAAGTCATTGAGGGGGTGATGCTGCCTTCCATTTGCCTTATGTGCCTACGCCGTAACGACGAAGACATCCTCGCAAGCTTTGTAGAGTACAAATTTCGAACGGAATTTTGGAATAATTGCAATATAGATGTTATAAATGTGATATTCACGCCGAAATTCCGTTCGAAATTCGCACTCTGCAATGTTTACGTGGACGTTTCCGTCGTTTCGACGGAGACACGTAGGATAAATGGAAAACCTCATGAGTCTAGAAGATTAACTCCGGTTTTTTACTCGACCTCCCATACAATCCCGTGGTGTATTTTATTTATTATTATTTTGGGCGATAGAGAAGAGCGCAAACTATATGAAGGAGCATTTGACGATCTTTAGAACAATGAGTGAAACTTATTTTAATTGTGCGTTCAAATGAGGCCAGTGGTAATCATAATAGCTGGGTTTCGGTTTTCAAAATCCGGTCAGGTTTTTCGATTTCTGTGAAATTTTGGCTCAGAATGCGCTCAGGCTTGGTAACATACTTTTCGACCTATGGTGATGAAGCCTCTGATGGGCCAGTGAATTATCGCTGGCCCAGCAGTGATCTCCCGCAGGTCTTGGAGTGCCTTGAATAACGGGTATGCTACCATATTTATGGTTGAATATGAATAGGATGGGGACTTGATCATGAGCCTGATTAGTATAGCGAGAGGGAGAGGGAGAGGGAGAGGGAGAGGGAGAGGACCAAGCTGTCACAATAAGGGCTACACATCAAATGATGACTCTTTGTCTCTCTCTCTCTCTCTATCCCTCTTGATCTCCTCTCTCCCTCTACCTTTTCTCCCTCTCCCTTTTCTACCTCTCCCCACCCTCTCCTCAACTCTTCATCCCAGTGTCCACTGGCATGTTTTTGCCAGATCAAAATTAAATTTAATCAATAGCCTTAAAATTTATTTTGAGCGTGTATTTTATTGATTATTCTCTCTCACTCACTTGATCTTTATTCGCTGAAAGAGTGATAGGCCAGTTGTGATAGACGAAGTTTCTCTCCCTCTCCCTCTCCCTCTCCCTCTCCCTCTCCCTCTTCCCCTGTACCTCTCCCTCTATCCATCTTCCTCTCCCTCTTAATCTCTTCTCTCAATCATTGCATTTTTTTCTGTTCTTACTCTCGGGCCTCTCCCCATTTTTTCGTCTCCTTCAGCTTTCATTCATTACACCCCAGAGGGAGAGAATTGGTTGATTAATAGAAGGGATTAGGCTAGCTTTTTGTCCTCTCTCTCTCTCTCTCTCCCCTCAGAGGTGTCTATCAAAGATTACTAGGATCAGAATACAAATCAAAGTAAATCCCGAAATAACTTCAATTCTCCGTGGTGAAATCATTCGCGGTCGCGGTTGGAGATCCTGGTATATACGCAGCTTTTTCTCAAGTACCATATTTATTCATTTATTCCATCAAATATTTGTACATTGATAAATATAAATATATTAATAAATATAAATATTTTAATAAATATATTACTGACAAAGAGGAAGAGGAGAGAGATATTGTCCTTTCCCCCATTTCCATTTTTATTGAACACGTTAACTGTGATTGAATTAATGGATGTTCTATTATTGGGATGAAGGGAATGGACAGCTGATTGATTATAGTCGTCATCAACTAGTAGGAATACTACCAATGTGTATTTGTATCATCAAGATGTCTCCTCTACCTCTACCTCTACCTCTCTCCCTCTACCTCT